>OY856411.1:46015000-46282500 GCA_963693085.1 Alisma plantago-aquatica
AATGCGAGGAAGCGAGTAGGTGCCGTGATTACATGTTCCCTGAGCCAACGTTTGATGGGTCTTGAGATCCTTCACCAGAACAAGATCCTTAGTGAAGACAACGTAGCAAGGTTAAGCTGAAGTTAGTTTAGAAATGGATAAAAGGCTGCGTTTGATTTCAGGAACAACAAAAACATTCTTTAGAGGGATACTGGAAACAGAGGAATCCCCAGTATGGGAGATGGGAAGAAAGTTCCCGTTTCCTACCATGATGGAATCATTACCCCTGTAAACACGGATGTTGTGAAGATTACATGTGTTGTGGACGATATGATCGGTGGAGCCAGAATCGACGCACCATTCATTGAAATCGGCTTCATTGATGCGAAGGGCAGCGAGAGCAGTGTTATTGTTCTCGGAGAGACTGGAAGGAGCACTAGAGAACTGGAAGTTGTTGTCGAAACGATGCCAACACTTCAGGGCTGTATGTCCCCGTTTTTGGCAAATCTGGCAGAGGGGAAGGTTCCTGTTATAGGAATTGGAGGAGTTGTACTGGTTTGCACCAGGTTGTGGCTGCGAGGGGTTACGGTTCTGCAGGTTCGACTGAGGCGGAGAGTAGGGGGAATTGCCTAAGAGGCTGGGGTTGTTGTGATGTGATCGGCCACGACCACGGTTGGAGAAGCGACCGCAGCCACCGAAGTGAGGTGATGAGAAGGATGGTGGGGTTTGGTTAATGGGTGGCAAGGAGTAGGGGGCTCAGTTGGAGAGGAAGGTGGGGGGGGAAAGGTTTTGAGGTCTCCGAGCTTTCCTGCGCTCAAAGTCTTGTAGAAGGGGGACAAGATCTTCATAAGAAGGAATCGGGGGTTTTAGCATAGCGACGACGAATCCTTCGTAATCGTTGCTGTCGAGGCCATTGAGAAGGGTAAGTGTCTTTTCTTGATCACTTACAGTGTAGTCGGCGGCATGTAGTTGATCACACAGGTGCTTGAACTTCCTGGTGTAGTCGAGAAGAGAGTCATTGCCTTTGGAGAAGTTGCGCAATTGAGACTTAAGCTCGAATTCTCGGTTCTGGGAGATTTCGGCGAAGCGTTTAGTGAGGGTTGTCCAGACTTGATGAGAAGTGGAGCAACCGATAATTTCTCCCATTACTTCTTCAGATAGGGAGCCAGAGATCCATCCTTTTAGTAGACGATCAGTCCGTGTCCATTCCTTGTGCCTAGGGTTCAGATCTGGGATATCATTTGCGTCGGGGATAACCAGAGGTGGAGCGGCTTCAGTTCCGTCGAGGAAGCCTTCGAGACAGCAAGATTCAACTAACGTTTTGACTTGCGATTCCCATAGGAGGAAGTTGGACATGTTCAGTTTGAGAGAAAGGAAGTTGGAGACGTTCAACCCTACCGGGTAGGGGTAAGCACTGGTGTTGGAGGTGGAAGAAGAGTCAGTCATGGTGGAATGTTGAGGTAGGAAGGTGAAGGAGAGGGGAGGAACGTCGTGGCTGAAAGACGCCTAAAGAGGCTCTGATACCATGTTAAGTTGATAATCGAATGTTTTGTATTACTTGCATGAATCCAGTGAAGTACAATGGCTTGCTATATATAACCGATTACAAGAGAACGTTCTGGAGCAAAGAAGATGAAACGAGAGGAGTAAACAGGATTGAAGTTAATTGCAGATGGAGTGCAGGCGTGACTCCTCGATCATGAGGCAGCGACAGCAGGACGGCGTTGTCATTAATGCGTAGGCTTTAGTTGCTTAACATACTATACAGTACCAAACGCCACATACGTAGATGCTTTAGTTAAGCTGCTATTTATTGACTAGGACCACAAAAAGCATTTCATTAATCACTGGGTATCAATTGCGCAGTGATTTGTGCGATAGACCATCAGCAATTAAAAGTCGACAAACAAATACATCTGCCGAAGCTGAACAAGATAGCAATCGTCAGTAGTCCATATTTAGATTATTAACGACAGCATGGAATACTATTTTACCCTAACCATTGACCATGCCATGCCAAGTAGATGATCCTTTCTCTCCATGTCACCGTTAATTCTTTTGTTGCAGCATAGAGGCCAACTATACAGCCACCAAGCAAGTGCATGAATGATCGCAATGCCTTGCCCCGTAAAGGAAGCTATCCACGGCAAGGATGCTTTTAAAAGTTAGGTACGCATGGCATTGACGATGCCCCAATTCATTTTGACGAAGGACAACGTCTTGTTCATATGCTAATTCACAACTTAAATCTCGTTCCGCAATAATTTATCGTATAGGTGTACTATTCATTCTACACTCAATCCGTATTCCACGCTTCCAAATTCCTTATAATTCAGTTATTCCAGTGTGGCGTTGTGTTTGATCTCTTGAGAAATTTTATCAACGCGGTGATGTTTTAGAATGTGCAAAGTAAGCTTGTAATCGGACCATGGTGTAGATGTGCTACAATGTGCAAAGTAAGCTTGTAGTCGGACCATGATGTACTTGTTGCAGAATGAAGACACGATTTGCAAGGAAGTGATGATTGTCAAGATGGCACGGTTCTACCAATTGCAACGCGCGAGAACAAGTGTATTTGTTCAATAAATCGAATGTGTGCGTCTTCTTAAAGTTTAGGTAAGTACACAACAA
Source organism: Alisma plantago-aquatica (assembly GCA_963693085.1). Classification (NCBI taxonomy): domain Eukaryota; kingdom Viridiplantae; phylum Streptophyta; class Magnoliopsida; order Alismatales; family Alismataceae; genus Alisma; species Alisma plantago-aquatica. The sequence goes on from OY856411.1 coordinate 46,017,611, forward strand.
AAGATACATACATCCTGATTTTTCATTTGTTTTGGCTTTTTAGCATGACTGGTACGATTTCCCAAGTACCTTATAGGTTCCATTGGACATAGTAAGCTAAATATATGATACAAGTCATTTTATGTGACATCTATGGCATGTATGCCACCTGAATTTAAAATTTTATTTCAATAGAAATGCATTAGTGATGGCGTATGAGTGAGTAACAACTTGATATGAATGCATCCAATGATACTTACTATGGTTGATACATGATCGATGTAGGTATTTATTTTTATATGCGTCTAGAAAAGATAACATGTTCCTCCTATTGCAAAAACTCCATGAATATTATTTCTTACTCATGTGTTGTAATGGTATAATCACAAATGTTGGAGAATTAGTTTTGCATTGCATATTAGCCTTTGGTATTATCCTAGAACAAGCGCCTCCAAATCTAATGTACCAAATTTGATGTCCAGATTATATCCCAAACAATTTTTATAATTTATTTATCCAAAACCCACCCGAATAAAGTTAATGAGATGTGTGTAGGGCTGAGATTAAAAGGGACACGTTGGGCAGCAAGCTCAGGATAACATATTTGAAACCAGAACAAACATCACTTCTATAACCACTTGTGTTGCATTCAAGAACCATACCACCGTTACTTATTCATATGCAACTCGACATGGGAATGGAGCCCTTTGTTTCTTGATTAAATTTCCTAGATTAGAAATGATATGATTAATGCTTAGTATTAAATTTATATGTAAATTTCACATGATAGAAGAAACCACAAGCAAGCTTGGTTGGAAAGCAAGGTATATAGAAGGGAAGTCAAGTATTAAAAATCTCTTTCTGTTAATGGTGTTATAAAATGTTAAAGTTATTTTTTTATCAATGGGAGGTTAATCTTTCAAAGAATAACCATAAATACCAACAACTTTAAGTATTCAAAAATCTTCATTAACTTGTCAATTTATTGAATATACATCTTTTATATGAGCATGACCTTTTAAATTAGTTTACCTTCAAATTAAGTAGTATTATTTCATGTACACATATTATAGTCTAACTATATAACCAAAACTAAATATAAATTTGGTAATAAAAAAATTATTTTTAGCATTTCGAACATGCATAATCACCCAAAATGTTTTAAAAAAGTGATTTAGCTAATGTCTACAAACTTTTAGCAATAGAACATGTCATTCTATTACAAAATTGAAAATTACATATACTGGAAAATCTTTTTGTTTTAGATAGGTTTGAACCTAATGAATGATAATCCATTTACACTTGCATCATTAAGTGTAAATCATAATTAGGCTTATAGTTCACAAATATTATTGTGGACTATGCTTCATAATTCATGGTTTTAACCGTGGAGTATAAAATGACCGTGGACTATTACCGTAGATTAGGTAGTTGTAGACTATTCTCCATACTCCACAGGCAAATCCATGGAGTATTATAAAATTGTGGTCTATTTGTATTCTTGTATCTCAAATAAAAAATCATATAATCTACTGTGATAACCGTGGACTATTACTCATTTATTATTAAATTAGATTTTACAATCCATGGTAAAAACCTCATTTATATAAGATATCACATAAAAAGGAACCTATTATATTATGATATTCATTCGTGATGTACTCATTTTAGATCTTACAATTCTAAATATTTAACAATCACAACAAATTATAACCATTATATATGTTTATTTGAGATCATTAAAAAGACATAATACTTCATTCACACTCTGCTCAAATTCGTGGTAATCATATTACTAATGATCTCGATAATAAAGTGACTCCATAAACAATATCCATATGTTTGAAACAAATAATAACATGATAGTTCAATCTCTCTCAGCCACATCTTTAGAAATTCTAAAAATGTCATAGTATTTCTATATATATTATGGACTTAAACACAACATGATGTGTTTTGAGAATCTGATGACATGGTATCATAGTAGCAGTAACTACAATAATGTTGTATGATATTTTAGTCTCTTTCAGATCTTGACTCCTGGAGTGTTCACTTTCTTACCAAACATATTGTGTAATAGGCATATTTCTATAAAAACAAAATATTCAAGTCAAACATACATGACAACAAAATATATTTCACGACATTCATTTATATTGATAACTTAATGATAATTTTATAATCGTAAACAACAGGTCATTGTTTTTGCACATATTATTGTTTCATAACAAAGAAATATAATACAAACATATTTGTATCATGTAAAATAAATTCAAATATATATGTATCTATATTAATGGAATGACATATTAACCATGAGATTTCATTTAGTATCTAATAAGAAAAAATACACCACTAACACATTAACTAAATAAAAATATTACTTGTTATGCTTAAAGAAAAAGTAAATCTTACCCAAATGAGGAGAATCAATATATGTTCCTTCCTATATCAGAGATTGAAAAACAACATTAAAATATTATTCTAGAGTGATATATAAATATAGAAAAACAAGATAGCTAGCATACTGAAGATTATAGTGCATCCTCGAAACTAGATTCAAGAGTTGTTGTCTTATCCTGCAATAACTGTGTATAAAGAATTTTTATTTAACAAATCTAAATATTTAGTATAATTATAATAGGTTTTAAATATTAAACAATATATGTGACTCTAATATCTTCAACCGAGCTTGTAAATCCTCAATTTCACATTCTTTTCCTTTAATATGGCAATGTTGTTCTTTGATCTGATGGTCTTTCTCTTACAACTGGGATTCCCAAGCTTTAGTCACACTTATATTTGAATTTTCTTCCAGCCTCTTCTTCTTTAAATTTCTTCTAGTAATACCTCCACTTATTCCTCTCTCATACCCTTCATGATGGGACCCATACACAGAGTCCACAACAGGACCAAACTTTAATGGATCATTTGTATTCTCCAGTCTCAATTCTATACATCTTTCTATTACCTTTTCCTATAAGGTAAATTCACATATCGAGTTATTTTTCTTAATTTAGAAGAATATAAATGATGATATATTACACAAATCACTATTGTTTTTTCATCTATATATTTTCCATTCCTTTTATGACCATCAACCCAGGTTTGCAGGAGTGTCACTTTCCCACCATTTTTCTCCTAAAAAACATTTACATATGTGACATATGAAAAAGTATAAGTTATTACAACTATTCTAAATTATATTAGAAATCTAATCATATTCAAATGTTTTTTAGCATAAGATATCGGTCCAGTTGTGTGTGTAGCTTGTAAAATACTTCGAGTGCGTATATTATTGCTAGCTTCTTGCTACTCAATGATCATGTGAATTTATGAATTGGATATAAGTACAAATGGTAAAACATAGTAAGACAATGCAATATTTTTTTGAACTTTACCTATTTTGATTGACTACTCCAAAGATCTATAAGTAATACCCAACTTTCTTGTGGAACTCGATCATCTATAGTTTCCATTTTTTCAACAATGGAAATATTAGGAGTTAACCTACGTTTTAGATCCTTACGAAAATCAAGCAATTGTTGATTGATCGTCTTTTGGACAAAAGTAGTTACTTCATCATACAAAGTCACTTTTGTATCATCCATATTGAAAAATTTGAAGTCATGCTGCATCAATAAAATGTAATATATATGAAAACAATAATATTAAAAGTATTTTGGTATATTAGTTGGATAAAAATAAAAATATAAAAGCATCTTGAGAGTAGAACACTTACTTGAACATTAGTCCAAACCATTTCAATCGTCGATTCATGATCTTGTTCCCATTGCGTATGTATCAAAAATAAAGAGGAATTACGAGCTAATATTCCTACAAAGTTGCTCAAACGGTGTCTCCCTGGTCCAACAATTCTACCATCTTTGAGAACAATGCATTTATACTTCTGACCAGATGTAGGGGCCACTGCCTTTAAACTAATTCTACCTCGTGTCCTTCTCTTGTTAAAATTTTGTATGATAACATCTAAAAACATTTTGAAAATGTGATTTAACTTTTATTTTGATAATGAAAAATATTCATAGAAAAATATAACACTTGTGGCATCATGCTCAATTGATTCTATTAAATTTGTATGAACTACATCTTGGCTTTGATCATCCACTCCTGGCATAGTAGAAAAATAAGGAAATATATACTCAACATAATAAAAGTAAATAAACATTACCATCAATATTACATTATCACAAATATTGTACCTCCCATATGTTGTCTATCATTTTCATTTTCTGGAGGTGTGGTATGCATGTGTCTTTGTTGATTTCCTAAAATTGCATAGTAAAAGTAAATAAACATCAACATCAATTATTTGATAGAAAATATAACTTTATCATAAAATATTATACCTCCCATGTGTTGTCTACCATTGTCATTTCCCAGAGTTATGGTACCTGTGTGCCTTTGCTCATTCCCAACTAGAGTTGAGGTACGTACTTTTCTCTTTTCATTCACTAGAACTTATATAAGACAGATAAATAAACATCAATATGAATTATTTAATAGCAATCACATCATTATTGATAAAGTTTATACCTCCATTGTGATGTCTAATATGCTCATTCTCAGTAACTATATTTGAGATACACACTTTTCTCTTTGCTCCATACTCATTCCTAGATATCCCATTTGGAAAATTTTACTCTACATCTGAATTTTACTTTTGAGAATTAACTTTGCCTTGATGATTCACTGGATATCACATTTGAGAAATAAAGAATAAATCATCTCTAAATATCAAGTACAAAAGGTTATTCTACTTATAACAATTACCTCCAATTGATGGTCTATCATGCCAATGTCTTCTGAATTCTGTCGAGGCATTCACTTGTGCCTTGCCATTTCCTGCATTTCATATATTGAAAATGAACATACATTGATCTAACACACTACTTTTAACTCAAATAGGTAGCTTTCATGTTTTGCAAAGTTTTCTCTAGGTCTGAATTTTTCTTTTGAGAATTAACTTGACCTTGAAGATTTACTAGATATCACATTTGAGAAATAAAAAATACATCATCTCTAAATAGCACATAACTTCCCTGGGAAGAGCTATGGGGGTCGGAGGCAACAAAGGAGGTGATCTCTTAGATCTGGAGGTGGCGATCCCTCCTTGCCGATGGGAAGAGATTTGTACAAAGAAATCTGGTGGAGAGACTGCGTTGGAGAAGGCTAACTACCAAATTAAGGAGAATAAGCTACTCTATCCGCAGGAAGAAGCACTGAAGAATGCGGAAAAAGTGGAAGAAATGTCTCACCAATTTTGTGGTAGATCCGGATCCAAATGTAGCCATGCTTGAGCAATATCTTAACAGACTATGGATTCTAAAAGGGAAGGTGGAGGTCATGAGTCACGCCAGAGGTTTCTTCCTTGTGAGATTCTATGAGAGTTTATATTTGGACAATGTAGTTAATGGAGGAGCTTACTTTATTAAAGATCGACCACTGATACTCACTAGATGGACTCCTGGTCAAGTGTTGTACAGATACAAGCTTATTGATGTTCCAGAATGGGTTAGAGTACATGATTTGCCACTAGATCTCTGGGACCAAAAAATGTTTGCGAGAATTGGATCCTTTCTAGGTACTCCGTTGCGTACTGACAGAGATACTTTTGATATGAAATTTTTGGAGTATGCTAGGATTCAGGTGTTAATGGCAGCGGATTCACCTTTTCCAGAATTTGTGGAGCTTACCAATGAGAAGGGTGACATTCATAAAGTTTTGTTTGAATATGAATGGCACCCCAAATTGTTTCCAGGTCGTAAATGTTTCAGTTACCATGACTGTTGGCCCCCAAGAAAGTCTGAAAGCGTGAAAGGCAAACAAGTATGGGTGGAGAAGAAATAGAAGTAGATACATGTTGAGAAAATTCTGGTGGGGAATGCTTCTTGGTATGAATCTAAAGTTTTCGATATAACCTATTTGAACAATGTAGGTACTATGGATGATTCTTTTAACAAGAATAGTTCTAAAGATTCTGGTGCCCCTTCGAGTCTGAAAGACAAGCCAAGAGTTCAAGATATTGTACAGATTGCAGATAGTGTGGATGGAAGTACTGAATCTGTAGCAAGTCAGATTGAGTTGGTGACTAGGGGAGCTAAGTTGTCTATTGAAATTCCTAGGGAGAAATCTGAGCAAAGGAGTCAAGATGATTCTAATAATGAGGAGTTTCATGGAACTAGTGAAGCATTTACTGAGGAAGGTATTAATGGAAGTATCGAAGAATTTTAGAGTGAGGTTGTTGATTTAATTAATCCACCTAATTCTAATGAAGGCAATAAATTGCAGGATAAAGATTATGATGAGTTCTATAAGCCTAAGAAATCAAGGAGGGTTAAAAGTAGTCCTAAGAGCCCAAATTCGACTCTGAGTTCACATAGCTCTACTATTTTTAGAAATCAATTTGAGCAGCTAGATAGTGAAGATGAAGACTCTTGCAATATTACTAATTAGGAGGAGCTTCAACCCAATGAAGTACTGGAGGAAAAGAGTCTAAATGGATGACATCTCGTTGAATATTATCTCCTAGAATGTAAGGGGGTTTAATATAAAAGCTCGTAGAATTCAGGAGGAAGTTAATAGGTATAGACCTGATATTCTTATTTTAGTTGAAACCAAAGTTAGGAGGAATAATTCTTCAAAATTGTTCAATAATTTTTTTCCTGAGTATGAGTGGATCTCTAATCATGAATCGCATGTTCTTGGTAGAGTTGTGATCCTTTGGAAAGCAAATACTTGCTCTATCCTTAAGATTTCTAAAACTGATCAATTAGTTCACGTGAATGTTACTCTTGATGATTCTACTTTCAGTCTTACTGCTATTTACGGACACAATCTTGATAAAGACAGAGTTGGTTTATGGTCTTCTATTGAAGATATAAATGGTAGTATTCGGGGTCCTTGGTTAATTTTGGGAGATTTCAATTTTGTGAGAAGGTATGAAGAGAAGATTGGTAAGGAGCTACCATCAAAGAAGTCTATGAACGACTTTAATGATTGCATGTTGAACTGTGGCCTTTTTTATCTTAGCCTCAATGGTCCTTCTTTTTCTTGGGACAACCATCAAAAGGGTGATAGGTTTTCTACATCTAAATTAGATTGTATTATCTATAATGCTAATTTCATGTCTATCTATCATAACTTTGTTGGTTTTCTGTTAACAAACACTGTGCATGGTCTAATAGATCATACTTTTTGGATATTGTCAAAAGAGTCTGGTGTACTCATAAAGAAGGTCTCCCTATGTTCATTGCCTATGCAAAGCTGAGAATCTTAGAGGTATTCTTTCCAATTGGAACAAGAAGAAAGTGGGAAACTTATCTGATAACGTGGCTATTCTAGAGGCTAATTTGCTTGATAAGTTGTGTATTCTTGACAATGACCCTTCCAATAGAGACGTACAACATCTTGTTTGTGAATGCAGAAAGGAGGCTACCCTGGCTAGTCTTTGTGAAGAGTCTTTTTTGAGACAGAAGTCTAGAGTGACTTGGTTGAAGGAAGGTGATTCCAACTCTAGATTCTTCTATTCTTCCATCAAAGTCCATAAGCATGTGAATCATATCAAGGCGTTAAATATTGATGGTACTAATGTCACTAACTGTGATGATATTAGGTATTACATAGTTTCTTATTATTACAATATTTTTAATAAGGGGCATTCTGCTAACATGGATACGCTTGCTGCTATTAGTTTTAATATGTTGAATGTTGTTTCCAAGACGAGTTTGGATAGAGTTGTTACTCCTTCTGAAGTTGAAAATGATTTTAAGGAGATGGATCCAGATAAATGCCCCGGGCCTGATGGGTACAATGGAAAATTCTTTATTGTTTGCTGGCCTATCATTAAGAGTGACATTACTCATGCTATTCTTCATTTCTTCAGAATAGGTCGGCTTCTGAGAGAAGCTAATCATACATTCATTACCCTTATTCCAAAATCTAATGAATCTTTGGATCTCAAGAATTGGAGGCCTATAGCTCTCTGTAATGTTCTCTATAAGGCTATTTCCAAGATTCTTTACAAGAGGCTTCAATGGATTCTTCCGAGTATCATTAGTGATAACCAATGTGCCTTTGTAACAGGCAGAAGCATCAAGGATGCTATTTTGCTTTCTAATGATTTGATCCATGACTTTAATAGGAATGATGGTAGGCACATGATGTGTCTTCAATTTACATTACTAAAGCCTATGATTCTGTGGCCTGGGAGGCTCTTTTCCATATCATAAAGAAGATGAATTTTCCCCATTGCTGGCTTATTTGGTTGAACGAGATCTTTTCTACTATGTCATATGAAGTCCTCTTAAATGGAGAGCCTACTTCTTCGTTTAAATCTACCAATGGAGTTAGGCAGGGGGATCATATTGCTCCCTATCTTTTAGTTATTGTGATGGAAGTGGTTACCAATCTTATGGATAAGGCTGTTGCTGAGAAGAAGATTAATCCTCTGGCTGCTTCAACCAGTGGAATCAATGGAAATGAGGGTGACAAAGAAGATCATGAAAGTGACGTCTTATGTGCCCAGTGAGGTTCAGTCTACCTTGATTCAGTAATGGCGAATGTGATCTCCTGACCCCACTCTCACGAATCACTCCTTCCTTCTGTGTGAATGGATTTCAAGATAACAAGTCGCTACCTAGGGTGGTGGTGAAGCAAACTTGTCATTATCCCAAATGGCTAAGAAGTGAGTGAGTCTTCGAAAGTCTTGATATTCATCACTAGGTAATGAAGAGGTACAAATCGACCGTCAGGGAGAGGAACGAGATGGTTTGTTAATTTATCATCTTATTTTTGCTGATGATCTAATGGTGTTCATTGAAGAAGATGACGTTAATTCAAGGAATATCATGAAAATACTTGATGATTTTCATGACATTACTGGTCTCAAAGTTAATCCTGAGAAAAGTTCTGCCATTTTTAGTGTGGGTGCTAAGAAGGAAAGGATATGTGAGATTCTGGGGTTTAAAGATGATAGTCGTCCTCAATCCTATTTGGGTTTGCCTCTTTTTACTGGTATGCTCACTCACGATCATTGGACTTCTCTAATTGATAAGATTAAGAAAAGGCTTGATAGCTGGAAAGCTTCTCAATTATCTATGGCTGGAAGAACTGAACTTGTTAAATCCACTATTGATGCCATGAGTCTTTATTGGTCCACCACTTTTCCGCTCCCTTGTTCTATGATTAAGGACTTAGAAAGACTCAATAGAAATTTCATTTGGGGACATAATGAGAAGAAAGCTACTATCCATTTAGTGAAGTGGGATAACATTACAAGACCCAAGAAGGAGGGTGGTCTTAACCTGAGATCGATAAAGGATATAAATCATGTTTCTATTCTTTGTCATGGGTGGAACATTGTTATTAATAAAGAATCCCTTTGGATAAGGTGGGTACATGAGAAATATCTCAATAGATCGAATTTTTGGGTTATTAAGGAGAATACTCAGACTTCTTGGTTACTCAATAGAATTTTGAGAGAAAGGGAGTTGTTGAAAAAGCATATCTACTTTGAAGTAGGTAATGGTGAGAATATTTTCTTCTGGAATGATCCCTGGTTACCAGGAGAAAAATTTATTTTGTATGTTCTTGGTCCTCAGGTTGTCATAAAGCTTGGATTTCCTGAGCAAAGTCTGGTTAAGTGCATTATTAAAGACAATGGGTGGATCTTTAGTAATGCTAGACTTCAAAAAGAGTTGTGTTCTCTTATGAAAGGTATGGCCCCTCCAACTTCAAGAAGAGATCGTTTGTTGTTTAATGGTGAATCTGATATTAATTTGAAATCCATTTGGGAGTCTATTAGAAGTAAAGTCTCTGTAAGTATTTCTTTTCTTCTATTTGGTCCTTTAAATGTCCTAAAAGGTACCAGTTCAATGCCTGGAAAGTTGGTTATAATAAGTTACCTACGTCTTCTTATTTGAGAAGAATGGGTATCTGCATACCTTCTATCTGTTTCTTGTGTATGGAGGATGAAGAAACTACTCATCATTGCATGCTTGGTTGCCCCTATGCTAAGTTGATTGGGAACGAAGCAACTGGAGGTTACATTCCTAGTATACCTACTGATACTATCAATCTTTCTAGGTTTGTTAACAATAAATCACATCTAACTAGTCTTTGTATCATGTCTTGGATTTGGCATGAAAGAAATAGCAGAGTTCATGATGAAAAATTCACCGATTGGGTCTTCTTATGGAAGATCATTAAAAAAGACATTGATGACTTATCATAGTTCTGTTTTTGGTTGTTGAGGGAGTTTACTCTTGGAGGTCTCCTTCGTATATGTCCCTATGAAGCTTTTGATATGCTTATATGCTATGGTTCTCTCTGAAGTATGAAGCTTATGTGGTGCTCTACTTCTATGGTCTTTTGCCATGGTTTTTGGATGAGCTGTGTGGAGCTCTCATCTTGAGTGGTGATGATCTTGATGGCTACTATCTGGCTTCGTTGGGGAGATATTGTTTCTTTGCTCCTATGTTGTGGATTTGGTTTTTCATGCTTATAGTTCTCCCATGATACTCTCACGTTTTATTGCTCCCCTAGCTGTTTCAGTTCTCCAGAGGTGAGTGTGATGTCTATCTACTGTGGGTTTTGTTTGGATCTTGTGTTGTGCAATTGCAAGGGAGTTGTTTTTTTAATGTGTAATTTTGTTCTTCTTTTACACTCTCTGTATATACTTTGTACATTTTTTCCCTTGATCCTTCTTTGGGACCAAGAAGCATTATATATACCATCTCAATAGCAATACAAAAAGAGCAAGTGGCGCGTTATACACCAAAAAAAAATCTAGTATAAAAGGTTATTCTACTTGTAACAATTACCTCTAATTGCTGGTCTATCATGCACATGTCTTGTAAATTCTGGCGAGGCATTCACTTTTGTCTTGCCATTTCCTGTATTTCATATATTGAAAATGAACATGAATTGATCTAACACACTACTTTTAACTCAAATTGGTACCTTTCATGTTTTGCAAGGTTTTCTCTAGGTCTGAATTTTTCTTTTGAGAATTAACTTGGCCTTGAAGATTCACTGTATATCACATTTGAGAAATAAAGAATACATCATCTCTAAATATCTAGTATAAAAGGTTATTCTACTTGTAACAATTACCTCCACTTGATGGTCTATCCTGCCCATGTCTTGTGAATTCTTTCACAACATTCACTTGTGCCTTGCCATTTCCTGCATTTCATATATTGAAAATGAACATACATTGATCTAACACACTACTTTTAACTCAAATTGGTACCTTTCATGTTTTTCAAGGTTTTCTCTAGGTCTGAATTTTTCTTTTAAGAATTAACTTGGCCTTGAAGATTCACTGGATATCACATTTGAGAAATAAAGAATACATCATCTCTAAATATCTAGTATAAAAGGTTATTCTACTTGTAACAATTACCTCTACTTGATGGTCTATCCTGCACATGCCTTGTTGAGGCATGCACTTATGTCTTGTCATTTCCTGTATTTCATATATTGAAAATGAACATGAATTGATCTAACACACTACTTTTAACTCAAATTGGTACCTTTCATGTTTTTCAAGGTTTTCTCTAGGTTTGAATTTTTCTTTTGAGAATTAACTTGGCCTTGAAGATTCACTGTATATCACATTTGAGAAATAAAGAATACATCATCTCTAAATATCTAGTATAAAAGGTTATTCTACTCGTAACAATTACCTATGCTTGATGGTCCATCCTGCCCATGTCTTGTGAATTCTGTCAAGGCATTCACTTGTGCCTTGCCATTTCATAATATAAGTTGTCATCCGGTCCAACAGTTTCAACCCCACTATTTTATGTTACACGGCTACACTCTATATAATTTGGTTCAAATTTATATCCATTGAGGTAATAACCATGATAAGAAAATGCTTTAATTGAAGGTCCTTTAGATAAATACTTGAACCTTTCTGGATTGTGTTGTTGATTCCTTAACTCTCTAACCTATTAAAAGTAAATAGGTTTAAGTATTCACATAGTACAATTATGTCTAATGATAAAATAAAATAAAATTATTACATGATCTTTAAACCAACACACAAAATTTCTATGATGTTCTAATTTGATGTCATCTTCACACCACGAAGGATGTCTAGATGTTAGGATGTCTTCATGATGCCTACAAAAAAATAAAATACACTTTTAGATCTGCTACCATAAAATGATAAGAAGAAGTAATTGAAAATTTCTTCAACGTACTTTATGTAGTCATCGATAGAATCATCATTGAAAAGGATAAACCGGTGAGCTTGATGAGTTTCATCAATAGAAAGAGCAATATTTTGACCAACTCCAATTGGTCCATCCTCATAGTCTGGATTTCATTTTTCTTTAGAATCTGAATCACATAGGTAACAGGAACAACATGTAGCCACTTCATCTCTCAAATAACCCTCAATAATGGAACCTTCTGGATTACTTTTGTTTCTAATGTACTTTTTTAGAGTAAATAGGTATCTCTCTATCGGGTACATCCATCTAAATGGATTAGGACCACATAGTTTAGCCTGAGTTGGAAAATGCACAGATAGGTGAACCATTACATCAAAAAATGTTGGAGGGAATATCTTCTCCAACTTGCACATAATTAGAGGTATTGCATGCTCAAGTTTCTCCATGCTTTGAACATCAGTGGTTGTAAATAGACATCAATGTTGTTTCCCGAAGACTTTGGTCCATCGATTAGAAGAGGCATCATAAAATATGATTGTTTTGTTACCAACCAAGGAGGCAGATTGTAATTCAGCATAATCACTGGCCAAATACTATGACTGGCTCCATATGCCATATTAAAAGGACTAAACCCATCAATAGATAGTGTTAGTCGAATATTATGAGGTTCACTACTAAATTTTAGATGTTTTTCATCAAAATCCTTCTAGAGTTTTGAATCCCGGGGATGACACATTTTACCTTCAAGTGGTTTCGGGATACTATGGTGATATGTCATGAAATTTTCCATTTTGGTTGAATTGAACATCCTCTTCAATCTAGGAATAATGGATAGATAGCGACAAACTTTTTTCGGTATTTTGGAATATGTCTCTTTGTTAGGATTTGTAGGTTTCCATCTCGATGTTTTACACCTTAAGCACTCATCTAGATTGGCTTGATCACCTCTATATAACATGTAGTCATTTGGACATGCATGTATCACTTCTTTTGTTAAACCTAAAGAAGATATCAACTTGTTCATCTCATACCAAGTCTTAGGAAAGTTGTTATTCACTGGAAATACCTTACAGAGTATCTGAAGAAGCTCACACATTGATTTGTTGGTCCAATGATTATCACACTTAATGTTAAAGATATTAGAGACAAAATGCAATGTTAAATATTCACAACCTTCATATAGGGGTGTGTTAGCTTGTTTCAAACTTCTTCAAATTTTTCAGACTCATGATCTAGATTTGAAACAAAATTTTGTTTCATTTCATCAAAATCCCCGATTATTGCATCATAAATCATTTGATCCACATCATCATTTGACTGAAGTGGTGAAGTTCTAGTAGTTTGATTTTTACAAAAAAGTTCACCATGGTACACTCATAGAGTGTAACGAGGGAGAAAACCGTAGAGAACTAAATGCTCCCTAATTATGTTGTGTTCTTTGTGAAACTTATTCTCACATTTCATACATGGACAAAGTATCATTCTCGTCTTGACATTATTTGAGGCAAATTATGTAAAGAAATATATCCCATCAATAAAAACATTATCCCGACGATGATCAAATGTTGTTTTTGTCTTATACATCCATGTTCTGTCAATAAAATATTGATTGTCCATAGTCGAAGCCTAACATAAAAAGACATGTTTTAGGAAGAGGTCAATTTATATTGTCACAAATAATACTAGTTTTTGAAAAACAAAAATATTAAAAATTTCATCAAAATGTGTTGCTAATTCAAACAATATGGTTACCTATATTGATATTAAATAAATGCATTATCTTCATATTTTTTCTCAATGTTTTTTATGATAATATTTTTTATCTAATAACAAAGAGTTTCAATTATTTGAACATTTAATATAAAATATGCAACTTGGTATCTCATATGAAAAAGACAGTACCCATAGTCAACTACAAAATATAAGTATGAATATAAAGTAATATGCAAGACATAGGATAAAACATGAAGAATAAATACAAGCCTTTAACATTCATATAGATCAGGGCATATGTGAAGTCATACATGAATATTGATCGATAAGTATTATCACCTTATAACAGTCGACGATGGTGAAATTTAAAATGATTATTGTAGTTGATGTTAGTTGTATATTGGAAGAAGAAAAGTTACAACACTCACAGGAAGATGAAGTACGCATCGGAACATATGCGCCTATGCCAAGATTCTTCTCAAAAGTACACCAAGAACAAATCTGCTTCTTAACTTTTTGATTCCAATCAACACCCTATTGTGAGTATACATAGTTAATAACTTATCAAGTTTACACCAATTAAATTGTGAAATTATTTAAAATCTAAACAAAATATAACTGTGCATTTATTTGAAATCGTGGTCTAAACAAAGTCATACGGTAGTGATGTGTGAAGATATTAATCATGGACTAAGCTTCCAACCATGGATTATAAAAGATTTTGCAATAGTGTGATGTGTGAAAATATTAACAAATTTATGGGCAGAAAACACTGGAAGGGGTGGATGCCCATGATATTGAGTGTCGCTACCCTCGTATCTTAGTTTCATAGATTTGAACGACCACACTCTATCCCATGATCAGTGATGAAGTCAAAATTTTCAAATAGGGGGGCATCGTACATAGTAACATTCAAACATAACTCATTTCAGATATTCAACATACCAGAATGGTAATATTTATACAAAGAGGCATGTAGTGTGAACATTTATGAATATAACTATACTAATATATATGTATATGGTAATCGGTATCTATATGCAATCCACACAAAACTCTAGGATGACTGAGAAATTTCTAGATGCAATGAGACCAATGTATTTCGGAAGAGATAGACATGAATACAACACTACATTAAGAAGGACAAATTCCTTGTATCTACAGGTTGGTGTCTCTGAGATGATAAGACTATGACAGAAATAGGACACTCAAGGATGAGCATGGAAGGCACAATTAAACAAGATTAAGGCAAACTACTGATTAGAAATTTCTTGATAAAAAGGTAGTCGAAAAGCCCATCAATTTGTTCTACCCAATGCAAACGCAACTCATCTGTATCCGTATATGACATGCTTCCACATATTTACAGAAACTAAATACCAGATTAGAAAATAAAGCAGTGAGATTAATAGCAAATGAAAAAAAGTTAATTGGGGATTATGGTATAGATTTTGACAGAATATCTAATCCTTCCAGTTACAAATAGTATTCTCAGCTCCAACAGGCTGGGTACTTACGACCGGCACTGCCTGCGATCCCTAAAAAAACTTATGCAGAGTTTATCCTCCTCATGTCCTTGCCCCTTTCTTCCATATTCTTTCAAAATACCACAATTCTTTATTTAATTTGACGGACTCTATTTAATGTATAGGAAGTTCTGTTAACCCCTTCCCACACAAAGTGATGCATAGTAATAGACTATAAAACTTTAGTTGTTACATATATTAATATGCGTCAGATATAATTGGGATTGAACACTAGAGACTACTTGATCCAGGCTAACGCTCCCTGGTGGATTAGGAAAAATGGAGGGCCTCTCACATGAGGAATTAGAGACAAGCATGAAGAACATGATCTAATATATATCGCAAGTTCTCAGCAATAGATTACTAGATTACCCAGACGTCCTTGACTCAGAACCATGACAAATTGTGGAGGAAGAATAATTGTTGTTGTACCAGAAGTTATGTTGTGGAGGACTTCCAATACGTTGAAGATACCAAAAGTTATTCCACCCTGACTAAGTTCTACCATGATCGAACTTCAAGACTAGTATGTTGCTCACGAACATCCTCGAACAACTTTATTGACAATAGATATATGCAACTCATAGCAGCCACATCCAGTCCACTGGTGCTGCAGCCACGTCCAGTACCGGGGACACAATGGTTGGCTTGAAGATCAGGAGGAAAGATGGCCGGGGTTGAAGGTGCTAGCGTGTAGACGAGGCTTTCTCCAAAGAAGTCATCCGCCGCAAACTGGATGGGAAGTAGGCAGAGGCAGCGTCTAGGGTACCCGCATGATCATCTGAGAAAACACAAAAGCGTTGAGCGCTCTGTTAGCGTACCCAAAATATTCGGGAACTAACCAAAACAATTAATCGTGGACTACTAAAATAGAATTAACATATGTAAACTTGTGATATATAACTGTGGTTTACTTTAAAACCGTGGACTAAGCCACGTTGTGTGCTAGTGATTGTATATGATCCTCATAAAGATCAAACAAATTGATAGTTTTATGGATGTTATCAATAAAAGTTACAACATTTTTGTCTTTCAAGATCATTTCATAAGCTAGGAATTATTTATAACATGACTTGAGGTGGAGATTTCCATCCCCTCCTTCTTCTTTTGTTCATCCAGATAGAGAGGGAAATTTTGCCTCTAATGTCCTGGCTCTTGACAATGGTGGCATTTCCCTCCCTTGTTCACCCCTCCTTTGGCCTTGAGAGCTGAAGATGACTTGGGTTGCTGGCTAGCATCAGAACCCTTCTTTACTTTGCCCTTGCCCTTGCCTTTAGACTTACCCTTCTTTCTACTGATCAACATCACATATTTGGGTTTGTCTTTCTTCATCTGTGCCTCAACTATCCTTAACATGCCTAACAACCCTGTCAACGACTTGTCAAATTTGTTCATGTTGTAGTTCATCACAAATTAACAAAGATAAATATGAAAATAATAGAAGTATAGAAAGTATTCAATGCTTACAATAATAATCATAGTGATTAAAATAATAAAAAATAGAATATTTGTAATTAAAATGTTAGAGTACTGTCAATAACAAGAATACCCTAAAGCAGGCTTGTGTAAACCTAAACGTAGAGATGACTAAACAAAGAAATAAAATTGTCCTAACAACTTCTTATAGGTATAAGAAATTGTTGTTTCTTTTCATATAATCATATGTGTCGATATATATATATATATATATATATATATATATATATATATATATATATATATATATATATATATATATATATATATATATATATATATATATATATATATATATGCATATATAAGAAACAAGAGATGTTAGAGTGAACTATACATACATTTGTACTAATCAGATTCATGACTAATATCAGTTGATGCCTTAGTTTACCACCCTCTCAGGCGATCTGGCTCTGCTACGGGCATTGGATGGGAGTGAAAATGTTTCTATTTATTCCAAATTCATGACTAATTGATTGAGGTTGGTATATAAGGTAGAGTCATAAATTACACGTCAATTAGAGTTGGTAGGGCTAACTATGCTTCCACAACCACAAATGTGTGGATGGGAAGTAGCCAAATTGTTGTATAAATTTCACCATGTAAGTATCATATAAATGAACTTCAATCAAACTTGGGAATTTATCTTCAATCTCTTCTCACCCACCCTCGACTGTGTTGCTGGTTAATTTTAAATGTGACTATGAATTCAAAGGTCTCACTCCCAATTTTCCAAACATGTCATTATTACTTTTAGATATCTTCTTAATTCATTCACAAATAAACCTAAAGTTACAACTTTATGTTGCCAATAAAATAAAGATATGCAATGGGAAGTAACATTCACTTGAGAAAATCCTATAAAGTCATAATTTTTTTGTATGGGTTCACCATACTTTTTTATCACCTATGTAGATATAATATGACAAGATGGTCATATAAGAAATCATGAAAGTCAAATAGGTAACAAAAACATTTACAATTATGAAACTTTTTATTATTATGTTCTATGTAAGCATGAAAGTACTATTTGTATCATATTTTAGAGTACTATAACATTCAAGATGATCATTTTACAAATATTATTTCTTTTGTTTTTCATATGTATATGTTACATGTGCAAAGATATGTTTCTGTGCTTATCACAACAAACATAAAAATTATAATACCATATTAACTAAAGTTATTAGAGTTTGCATGAAATATCAAATCTTACTCATTTTATATATTTATCAAGTACTTGACACACACACACATATAAATATGTATCTATATATGAGAATAAATTAGTTACATAATCGATAAAACAGATGATACACACATTAATTTTACTATACTAATGAAAATATAATTCAATTACATAAATAAATTTTAAAACACCAAGTACTTCATATACATGTTAAAAGGTTCAAGGGTATGATAAGGATGTAAATTTATTTTCTAGATCAACTTCTACCAATTTTTTAACATAAATATACTTATTAGCTTAGCATTACTTTTAAATAACATTTTGATATATTTATATTTTCTTAGACAACAAATATAGTTTTTTATTTTGATACATTATAAATGCAAGGTTTCATCATTTCATTCTATATAATAATAATAATACTTTTTGTTAGAAGTTTACTTTTGACTGTTGTTCCTACAACTTTTGTTTGAGACATTTGAACTTGAATACAATATATCATTGCCACTTTATTTTACCACATTAGTGTCCTTTTATATATTTAGAACCTATCCCGATCTATGTTTTTGAATAATAAAAGCTCATAATTTCCAATTTCAAACTAATATGGATGCATTGCTATCTTCTAGAAACTAATTGAACAAACTCATAAATATAGTATTTTTCAATATAATGATGATTTGATTATATTAATCTTTCTGATAATAGATATACAATTATGTAAATCAGAGCATATTTTTTCATTAAATTATAATATAATATAAATGTCATGATGGTCAAATTAAGTGTAAGACTTCTAGCAACGATTCGATTACACTATGACTACTACATAGTTCCTAAAATGATTAATATATAATATGTGATTAGAGAACATTAGAAATATATCATCCTTTTCAGTCAGAAGTTGTTTGATTTACTTCAATGGATTGGAATTTCAATAGATAGTTGAATGTTGTAATGGTTATTACATTGTAGCAAGATCTTGAAAAATAATTAGAATCTCTTTTTTTGTCCTAATGTTTTTATCTTCTATATAGTTCACATTTAACATGAATATACTAGAATAATATATGATATTTTACCAAAAAGACATTAAATAAAACCAATCACAAAAATACACAATAAAAATACCGTAGAATTTCCCAATGAGCTAAATTTGTGGGCTGAATGTTTCAAATAAATGCATATCAAATGTTAGTAGTATTATATATTTTCTACATTTCCATTTAAGCATTGGATATACAAGTATCTATGATTACATACTAGAATACTTAAAAAATGTATTATGTAATTATACATGTGTTTCAATTAATAAATAAACATGTAAAATTTAATGTAAAATAAATTTAAGATATAAGAAATATTTAACTACACAAAAAATTGTAATAGATTTTCATAGAAATTGAACAAAAATTGTTGCACAATGTTAAAATAGAGTAGATTTTATTAAATTTCTAACAAAATATTTGTACCACAATATATTACTAATTTATATTTTAGAGAAATTTCATATCCTAAAACATTTGATTACTAAATCACTATCATCACTATAATTTCTCAGAGTAGAAAACATATTTCCCATATTCTCAAATATCAATCAAAGTTGTCATAAAATGTTCTGTGTTAAGTGAATATAACATAATACTAAATTCATATAACATTGTAAGTAAATATCTTTCATAAGCTATATGGCAAGTATGTAATTTTTTTTTGAAGACATTCTAGCTAAAAATGAAGTGGGTATAATATTGTACTCATATATGTTTAGAAGATTAACAAACATGTTCTTGTATATACAAATGGTTCCCTCGATTGCATAGATGGTTTCAAGATACATAATTATATACTACCAATATGAAAAATTTATCCTTGTTATTGGATTCCCTATAATATATAAGAAAACCATATGTGTTGTCAAAATGAGCCCAAAAAGAGTGTGTTCTCTGAAACATTGGAAGGAATTAGCTTAGAGCCTAATTAAAACATTACTTATTCATATTAGAGAAAAATCTATCTGACGTCTACTCTTAATCAAAATCTTTTATTCAAATTAAATTTCATTTTTATGATGAAATTTTTAGCATAGTTTGAAGATAATTTATAACTTTGGCAATTATATAACTTCCTTATCCAACAATTATTCAGCTTATAGTTTTTCACCTAGATGAAATATAACATAATTAGATCATTATATATTTTAAAAAAATACTTATACTGTTCAGAAGTTCACGTGCAAAACACATGCATATACTAGTAGAATATTAAACGTTGACATTTAAACTAAGCCAAAACAATATCAAATATCATACTTTTCCGATTGTGATGGTAGTACTAGTGGTGATTATATGTGAAATCCAATCATATCAAATAATCCAAGCTGGTATGCCATCATAGTGCCTCGACTAAACAGGGCGTATTATTCATTATTGATGATACACTGCTGCAAACACGTCCTAGAATACATCTCCGGACTTATTCTTGACCCACTTACCACACAACAAAGCACTATATGACACAAATAACTACTGCATACTCACAAACTTGACTCTT
Source organism: Alisma plantago-aquatica (assembly GCA_963693085.1). Lineage (NCBI taxonomy): Eukaryota > Viridiplantae > Streptophyta > Magnoliopsida > Alismatales > Alismataceae > Alisma > Alisma plantago-aquatica. Next base: position 46,038,250 of record OY856411.1, read on the forward strand.
GCATCAATATATATCAGTAACCAATCAGGGTGTAGACGGCCAAAAAGTGGGGTCACATGGGTAACATTGCTCCTGAACGACGTCCTTGATCGTGCCATTAGTATCATAGATCAGACCTTTCTTCCAGCCAAATGGAAGAGCTTTGCTGACTATAACCAATCTGCTACCGAGGCCCGTAGCCACCTTCAGCTGTATGTCGAGTGGCGCACCTGGTACATTGCCGTTATACTCCCAGACAGCGCTGTTGTATCTTTGGCTCAAGGATACCCACTTGGTCGAGCCAGCCTGCAAGAGAGCGCAGTTCTATGAGCTGATGAAGGAAGAACAATTTTGTTTGATTGAATGGAGAGTAAAGTTGTAATTAACATGAAGAAGGACAATACCGAAGCAACTGCTACCCCAAGGATGTCCGTCTGTTCACCTGGGTAGAGGAACTTGATGGCCAAGTAGTTCGGGTTACCGTCCTCCACCTGCACTTTCATGGTCGTCCCTCCATAGCCACAGTAGACTCTGCGTATCGTTTCAGCACAATTGTGGTATGTCTTCATTATAAATATATATATATATATATGGAAAAAAAATCAATATAGCATACTTTTGTATAAATATTTACCAATATAGTACTGTTTGTAAAGTATTTTTTAAAATAGCACACTTTTGTCTAAAAACGCCACTCTATGTGGATCTTTTTGTATCCAGAATTGAAAAACGTCACAAATATTGACGTGTTTATTTTAGAAATAAAAAAATTTGAAAAAAAAATAAAAAATACCAAAAACGCCACTTGAAGTGGCGTTTTTATCTTTCAACTTAGTTCTAACGTCAAGCTAAAAGCTCCACTTAAAATGGCACTTTTGATTTTTTTTTCAATTTTTTTTATTTGAAAAAATACGTCAATATTTTTGGCCGTTTTCAATTTTAAATACAAAAAACGCTATTTTGTGTGGCGGGTTCTACACAAAGTGTACTATTTTGAGAAATATATTGCAAAGTGTGCTATATTGTTAAATATTTGTATAAAAGTGTGCATATATCACGTATGTTGGATGCTACACCATTTACCTCTTGTACTCGACGTCGATTATTCCTCGGCGTTTCAGAGCCTCCTGTTGTCCTGGCATAGCCAAAGCGGAGAGAGCCTTGGGGGAGAGTAGGAAGGCGGTGCTGTCTTCTCCATGGGAATCTGTCAGGACGACCTTGACGCTCTTTGTATTACAAATATCTAGCCTGCACCGTAACTGAAAAGCAGAACGTCTTAATTAGTGAAATACATTTAGCTAGCAGTTTGCAATCTCGGGATAATTTCTAAAAACGTGTATAAAACTGGGAGAAGAACAGGTATTTAAATTGCTAAATCGCATAGTACCTTATAACAAGCTCCACATCCAACTCCTTGCTTGATCAGCGCCGGGTTCCCTGCTGCAACATATCCATCCCAGCTGATCTTCGGAGCTTGGTCTTTGTACCCGCAAGCACCATCTATATACATACGTTACATATACAGAATAGTTAGGGTGGAGTTAACGTGCGTGGGCAATTGTAAATAATAGTATTTATATAACTTATGAGCAAGTTCGTCTACTGACTTGGAATGGCGTCGCCCAGGAATTTGGCTTTAGACATGTGTATGCATCGATCACAAGCTGCTGCAGCGGAGGAGATGAGGAGGGCAAAGAAGAGCAGCCTTGAGAAGGTGGAATCCATCGAGTTAATCTGGAGAGGAAGCCCGTAAAAGCAGCTGAAGAAAGGAAGGCAGTAGACCGATAGAAGAGGAGGGCGACTTAGTTGTGAAAGTGGTCGTGGTTGTGATTCCTTTTATAGCCGTAGATTCGTATGCTCTTGCCGTGTGCCAATATACATATACCATGCAATATGACGTACGTGTGGTGTGGTGGTTTGTCCCACGGCGTAGTACTACAAGCAAGTAGTTTCAGAGCGCGTGGTTGGAAGGAGCCAAAAACAGACGGCGACAGGAGACTTTCCACCCAACGGTACGTTACCCATTGTACCTTGTGGCTGATATACTTCGCCAATAATATCCCGGACAAAAAACCCAAATAGCACTGTTTCTTAAAAAAACTTTCCCATATCTCCAACTTATTTCCCGAACTAGCACACTTTCTCCTAAAAGTACCACATTAATTAGTGTTTTTCTGGTGCACAGACAGAAAGCGCCACTTTGACTGGCGTTCTCCTGGAAGATGCCACATTGACTGGCGTTTCTTTGGAACACACCAAACAAGATGGTGTTTTCCTGGAAGCCATCTCACTATGTTGTCTTCATTTGTGCAGGAGATGGAAGGCAGCGCTGGATGGGTGGGGTTGGGTACGCTACCGCAGTACTATTACCATCCACAGCAGCAGAGGAAGGTCACCACAACGAAGGCTGCTGCTTTTGTCGTGGTTGTGGGTAAACATGTCTTCTGAGTACTCCGGTTTGTAGCAGTAGCAGTTGGTTGGGAACAGAGGCAGTGTCTCCAAGTCGTCAGCCGCTGCTTCTTCGTCGACATTCTTGTGTACTGAGCTGCTCAGGCCAGTATCAGCGTAATAGCAAGGGTTGTCCATGTCGGTGTAGTAGACCTACTGTGGCCTCTGCTGCTGTGGATGGTAATAGTACTACGGTAGCGTACCCAACCCCACCCATCCAACACTGCCTTCCATCTCCGGCACAAATGAATGAGCAGTGAGTCGAGGTAAACTCCATCGAGCAGTAAGGAACTGAAAAAAGAAAGGAAGTTAAAGTAATTAGCAGCTAAGGTATGGAAAGGCATAATCCCGGATGTATGTGCATGGCCTATCGAGTAAACATGAATGATTACGGTTCCAGGAAAATGCCATCTTGTTTGGCGTGTTCCAAAGAAATGTCAGCCAATGTGGCGTCTTCCAGGAAAACATTAGTCAAAGTGGTGCTTTCAGTCCATGCACCAGAAAAACGCAAATTAATGTGGCTCTTTTAGGAGAAAGTGTGCTAGTTCGGAAAATAAGTTGGAGAGAGTACTATTTGGATGAATTTTTTAAAGAAACTTTGCTATTTGGGTTTTTGTCCTAATATCCTCACGAATTGAGATCTTGTGATCGTTTTAGTAGAGCCTGATCCCATACCAAGAACTGCCGTTTCCCCTCACTCAGCACCTAGCCAAGGATCTACGCGATGGGTAGTGGATGGTGAAGGCAACATATGTCGTTTGTTTAGTCCATCCTTGGGTGACTTTGTACCGAAGACGACCGACCTCAATAGTCACCCCTCCCAAAGGAACAAGCCTGAGGGGCTCGGGCCCTTTGACAACAACTTCTTCAACCAGGGAGAACATGATGTCATCTTCCTATCTTCATCAATGGGTGGTAGATGTGATCTCCCTTCCCCCCAGATGGGAGGTAGGCTCTGCTGCAGGACCTTTTCGGAGACACCTCCGCTAACTAAGGGTCTTCTTTTCTTGTTAGGCTGTAGAGAAGAGAGAGTCTTTTGTGTATTTTATGGAATATAAGCTTCTAGTTTGGAATACCAGGGGGGTCAGAAATGTCATAACACGAAGACGATTGCGTCGAATGATGAAGATGAAGCCTGATGGAGTAATGATTTTAGAGCCCTTTCTTCTAGTGGATCAAATTCCTTTTCTTCGGAATCTTCTGGGTTTCGATTGGGGTATCTCGAATGATCCCCCAAGATGGTTCTTCGCTCATTGCATATTTCAACCTTCAGTGATTGCGACAGATGAACAAAGCATGACAATTGAAGTCAAGCAAAACAACTAGACATTCTAGTTTTCCTTGGTGTATGCATCGTGTTTTAGGATCAAACGTAGGAGTCTCTGGTCTATGCTAGCGAACGTGAGATCAACTACTTTGGGTATCCCTTGCTCTCCAAACATTCATGTGATGGAGGAGTTCAATCAATGGATTGAATCTATAGCGCTGACGGAGATACCTTTTTTGGGGTCTCCCTTCACTTGGGCCAACAAGCAAGATGGGACACCTACTAAGTGGGCTCGCCTGGACAGGGGCTTCATGGGGAGTTCTTGGTTGGATGATCTGAGTTGTGATCTACACCACCTATTACGCACGAAATTGTCACATAATGCTCCTCTCTTCTTCCATCTAAAATTTGAAGTCCAAACCAAAGTGATTTGGGCCACGTTCTCTTTCAAGAAGATGTGGACTCTCCATGACGGCTTTATGCAGGTGGTTTCTGACGGTTGGAGGATGGAGGGATGTGGATACCCCCCTTTCAGAATCTACTCCAAACAATGTAATCTCAATCAGGTGCTGAACAAATGGAACAAATAGGAGGTGGAAAATATTTTTGCAAGAGTAATAGTGTGTGAACGTCGTGTCCAAGAATTACAAGATTTGTGGGATGGAAGTGGGGATGAAATCAGAAGAACGGAGTTAAATGAAGCTGAGAGGGACATGGGGAATGCCATGGCGATGGAGGAATACTATTGGAAAGAGATTTCGGGAGATAGATGGGTGAAAGAAGGGGACCGCAATACTAAGTACTTCCACTCTGTGGTGAAATACCAGTGAAGAAGGAAAGGGGAGTTCAAGGTGAAGAGGGAGGATGGGACCTGGGCAGAGGGAACTGAGGCGATCTTGGAGGAAGCAGTGATTTTTTTCACTAACCTCTTTTCTACATAACCAAGAACAAGGTCTAACTCGCTCCTCCAACTGATCCCCTGCATTGTGGTAAGAGAAGAAAATGATGCTCTCGTGTCCAAGCCAGAGGAGAAAGAGATCTTTAAAGCCCTGATGGATCTCAACCCTGATAGAGCCCCAGGAATAGACGGATACACGGGGAATTTCTACCGCATGACTTGGGAGGTGGTCAAAGAGGATGTTATCACAGTGGTTCAACATTTCTTTGTAGGAGGGGACATCCATAGAGAACTCAAATGCATCAAGCTGACTCTTATCCCAAAGGTGGATAACCCAGAAAGTCTAGGGGATTTCCTCCCAATCAGTGTCGAGGACTTCATGATGAGATTTCTCTCAAAGGTGTTAGCCGAGAGATTCACTCACCTTCTCCCAAATCTTGTTTCTCTAGAACAGAATGGAAGGTCAGGACATTTGTCATAATATTAGGTTGTCTCAAGAGCTTTGCCATGACCTAGACATTGGGAGGGATGGAGAGAACCTAATCTTCAAGGCTGACATGTCTAAGGCTTTTGATCACACTGACTGGGGCTTTTTGATGGATGCTCTGGCAAAGTTTGGGTTTGATGGAAGAGTGATGAAGATAATCAAGATGATTTTGGAAGATACATGGTTCACAGTAGACATGAACGGCCAACGAAGGGGCTTTTTATCGACGAAAAGGGGCTTACAACAAGGTAACCCCATGTCACTAACACTTTTCATCTTGAAGGATGAGGCTCTCAGTAGGCTGACCACTCACTTGGGACAAATCGGCTCCATCCAGAGATTTAATACCAAGGGGCAAGGGACAACGCCAACTCACCTTCTCTTTGCTGATGACGTTATGTTCTTCCTAAATTGTAAGAGCAACTCGCTACAACATTTCCTACAAGGTCTACCAATCTACACGGAGGCTTCAGGGTAGAGGGTGAACTATCAAAAGTCCTCCTTCTTGATAGGAATGACCTCTGTTAGTAGAACAACCGAGATAGGCAACATCCTTCATTGTGATGGCCAGAAGGACCACCTCACATACCTAGACTTGCCTCTAGTAAAGGGGAGACTGAAAACTGCACACTACGAATTCCTCATTGACAACATCAACAAAAAGCTTGGAGCATGGCGTAGAAGGCTCCTCAACTTTACAGGTAGGATTATATTTGTCAGTGCGGTACTAACTTTAACCCCAATCTATTCCCTCCTCACCAACAGAGTTCCAAAGACGATGATTAGGAGACTGGAAAAGATGATGAAGGAATTCCTCTGGGAATCAAGAGATGGCATGAAGAGAAGGGTATGGGTCAATTAGAAGATGGTGTGTCTACCCGTAGATAAAGGAGGTTTGGGCATCCAGGACTTGGACATGACACAATAGGTGTGCTTTAGGAAGGTTGCTTGGATTGTGCTTGAAGGTGTATCCATTTAGGCCTTTTTCTGCAACGAGAAATACAACAGAGCTAGAGGGAGGGATGGTTTAGATCACCCATGGTATCTCAATCAAGGATCCTTCACATCAACTTACTGGAAACAGGTGTGGCGTTCTTTTCCCAAAGTTATGCCTAATCTACTATGGGATATGAGTAAGGGGGACATATCTTTCTAGTTCTCGAATTGGCATGGAGGTCCCACTTCAGTGATATCCCTCAAAAGACCTGATGTGCACTTCAACCCGATGGACAAGTTAAGGGATGTATTTAATCCTCAATTATGATGGGACCTGCATTTTCTTTTTCTGCACTTCTCCCATATGGACGCCCAAATGATTCTCTCATGGTCCCTCAATCTTAACCCGAGCAGCAATAAAAAAGCGATTTGGATGGCTACAAAATTAGGGAAATTCACTCTGGCTTTAGCTAAAGAAGGTTTGTCACGGAATAGTGGGTCGTCATGGCCAGGTCACAATTAGTTGTGGTCGCCGATGACCCCTCTCAAGGTGGCTGCTCACACATGGAATCTTCTACAGCTTGCACTCACAGTAGATGATCGGGTCATCTCCTGTAGCATTCTACTTATCTCTAAGTGTGAATGTTGTGAAGAAGGGGCGTATGAGGATTTAGATCATTTATTTCTGAAAAGGAACATAGCAAGGATACTCTGGGCCAAGCTTGAAGATCTCTTGGAATTGCCTTTACTACAGAATAGCCTCTCCACGGCAGGCGCTTTGAGAAGATGTTGGGGCAAGGTTGTTCATGACTCCTTCCTAGGTCTCATACGAGGAACTCTTCCATATGTGGTTTTATGGTTTCTGTGGAAGGCTAGGTGCTCGAGCAGATTTAACAACCGAAAGATTTCCCCAAATGTGATTTGTAGACAAGCTATTCAGTTATTCAACCAGATTACTAAGTATTCTTCCGTTGATGAGTCTCGAGGGCAGTAGATAATAGAAGAAGCATGGGTCAGAAACCTACTGGTTACCACACATATTAATGATTGGACGCACAATCTGGTTAGTTGGTCTAGACCTGCTCAAAGACATATCAAGCTAAATATAGCGGTGAGACGCTGGAAGAGTAGAGGGGGAGGAAGGACCTGTCTCATAGCAGTGGGAGGCATAGCGAGGAACTCAGAAGGAGATGTTATGTGGGGTTTTTCATCACCGGGTATCTCCACTACCAAGGTGGAAGGTTATATGGAGGCCTTGTTTTACGCTTTGAATCTGGATCATGCGTTTGACACATGAATTAAGATATATGAAACTAATCTCAAGATGGTGGTCGACTTAGTAACGGGAGTGCATGACACCCCATGGAAGATCAGAAGGTTAAAAGAAGTCATTACCGAGTCCCTTACCAATACAAGGGTGTATTTACACAAAGTAGACAAGGGGAGCAACCAGATGGCGTGAAGCTTAGCTGATTATGACAGTACTTTATTAGAAAGTTACATCTTCAGCTCCCTAACTTTGATGCCTCCTCCATCAAGGGAGTTTTACATTCAGAATTATACTTACTCCACACGTGTAAAAACTCAATAGGTTTTTGTTTCATGAGGTTTGTCTATCCGGTTTTGCTAAAGAGTTTGGTTGTACAAGGTTTAAAAAAAAATAAAATAAATGATCATTTTAGTATCATCGGACTCAAAAAAACTAATATATACATATATAGTCCATTAGCACTAGCCTCATCATTCTCATTCCATTCTGTCCATACGTAAGAAACATGATGAATACACGTTTCCGAGGTTGCGAAATCTACTCGGTACCGGTTTTGCCAGCTGTTTCTACATTAGTAGTTGAAAGCCACTTGTGGCGCCACGTTACAAATTTCTCACTCAGTTTCGTTTGTTTCGACAGTTTGACGCGGTACACAACCACAATCCATTTTCAATAACACAAACTTTTCAGTTATTAGGGCAGTTTCAAACAAGTTGCAGTTGGATTTCGCTAGGTCCTTTTGTGCCACCTCGGTAATGTTTATTCGGGGTAGAGTGGGTTATAGGCGGTGTGGATGAGACGGGATTGAAACTGTATTACTGCCTTCAATACCCAGATTACTCAACGTCCGGATATTCATTTCAATACCCTCTCCCATATTAGGATTCTACCCTACAATAAGGTATGTCTTATGCATTGGGATATTGTCTTTTATGCCAATTGTTCATCTTAGCAACTTCGATCCGGATTTAGACTTATTGACTCTCAAGCAGGATTTTAGTCGGGTTACCCTTATTCCCAGAGTGGCCCACTTCTTGTCAAAATAGAGAGATGTATTGTAAGACACGCCCTTACGCTCTTCATATAGGACAATCACATATACAATTTTTTTTTAAATAGCAAATGTAGACACATACACCGATGTATGGAAGACAAAGATGAAGCATAATTGCCTCAAGCACGTCGTAGGCGGGGTTAGAGTCCACAATATACACACCCAACTAACACTAGAGAAAACGAAAATCATGTGAAGATCAAGCCAAGTTAGGGATGTCATATTTTGAGTTATGTGAGGCTTGGTTTCCTTTAGAATAAACCACTTGAATAAAAATGAAACACTTTACAAGAAAAAAGAGCCATTTGAGCAATAGAACAGAACTAAAACAGCCTCAGTTGACCATCATCAACTTCAAGGGGCCAACCATTGTTCTTTAGGGTGGGGGGGCAAGATGTTTATAAATTTCAATGTTCATTACGACAGTTGGTGCAGTCCCATCGACATTGAATGGAATGGAGAAGGCCCGTGAAGCCATCTTACTTTTGATAGTTGAGAAAGCATCACTTAAGACAATATTTTTGACCATGATAAAACATTTGTATAGTGGGTAAAACACATGTTTATCTTTTGTAATTTGTCATCTAAATGATGATACTTTTATTATGAGCGGATATCCCAAAAAAATGCATTCCCCTTGAGTATTTGAGTTACTACAAGATTCAACATTAAAACATTACATCTTTATATTGAAAGTATATTCTATATCATATTACAAGTAGTCTAGAAGAATAATGAAACCAGATTTCTTTTTGAGAGGGGAGAATAAAAATTATAAAAAAGACAAATAGAAGGCCATAAATGGCATGTATCATCTCATACTTCCCCTAGAAGTATTTTGTTATGTCCTACCAAGTATAGGAAAATATATATTTATTTGGAGATCAAATCCTCCAAAACTATTTTCCATAAAGAGAGCCATGACGAATATGAAACAGAAATTATATTCATTCCTGACATTGTATCTCCAACCCAATCCACTAATTATGGGGTTAACTGTGCAAGATACCTTTGTAGTTGAACATGTATGGAATATGATCCCCAATCCCATAGAGTGTATGGTTCGCTTTAATTTGTAGTTTTTATGAAAGTTTACATTTTAAAAGTATCATCTAAATTGGTAAGTCTTATCTTAGTAGGACAATCAAAATTTTTGTTAAGTTATGTGAACACCCTTGATTTGACCAAGTGTATGACCAAAATTTCATGTGTGAAAAACTCAAGGACGAATTGTTGATTGTGTTCATCATAAGATTCTAACATTTTTTAAAAGTACTACCAAATGTGAGAGAAGAATTTAATGGTTTTGATATGATTCTAGGGGAAATCATATCATGATATTTTTTCAAGCTTAGCAAATCTAGGTGCATCATTTGTTTCAATAATTTTTGTTGTAACCATGTTTAACTTAAAATGTGAGTGTAGCCCTGGTTGATGATGCTCTATCTCTCATCTTCTTTGACATGCATAACATAAACAATATAAATAAGTATATCTTTTTGTCTTGTTTATGCTTTTTCTTAAAAATCCTTCTCAATAATTCCAATTTGTTTTTATGTATTTTGGTAGGTGGTGAAACCTAAATTATATGGGTGTACTTGAGAGGTGTAAATGAGAGTACCGACTAACCTTGTTGATACCCCATGACCCACAAGGCTAACATGTTTGTCATTTTATACTGAATGGGATGCGAAATCCAAAGAGGTTACTTGTGAGGTTATAAAGAAAAATTGGGGTACTTCAAAAAAAATTGGTCATACGATATGGAATCATATTGTAATATATAGTCATGTCACTATTTCATATGTTAATACAAAACCAAAGAGATTTTATCTTGTGTCTTGTAAGATGTTAGAAAATACCCATAATTCTAACTTTTTTTGTTAAACTATTTCATCCGGTCTGATGTAAATGGTAGTATCATAAAGATTATAAATCTTTATATATACTTCATGCACATCCCCAATTATGATGTTATTGATATAACGGATGTAACAATCACAAACAAGTAATGCGATAAGAGGTTTCCTTATCTAGGTTCAGTTGTACTTCCTAAGTAATCAAATGTTGAATCATTTATCAACATTGATGAGTGACCCATATTGATACATTTGTGGTCCAATCTATCAATATGTATCAAAAATTGTGCCGCTCCATGTAAAAGATAAGGAAAGGCTCACATATATTAATAAATACCTATTCATAATCAAGTTTAATATTTAAACTAGGTTTATGGTTTTGAGGACAATTGTGTAGCTCCTAATTAGCCATCATATAGGCCACTTGAATGTGTCAACCATTTCAGAAGATATTCTGTTGAAGACGCATTACATTTTCCATGTGTAGCTTCATACAAGATTTGAACACATTAGAAAAAAATAATTAGAAGATATTTATGGGACATATATGTCCTAATTGACAACTGCATTTTGGGTTATCTATATATCAGATGTATTTGAATATGCCTTAAAGTATGCACATCTTGTGTATTGGGGACATGCTTACAAATATAGTATATGATGTTGCATATGAGGTCTTTTATGTTGTCCTACTTGTGATAATAGGAGGACATATCAAATTTATGTGGGACCAAAGATTTGTCAGTCATAAGTCTAAAAATTACCTATTAATATCTTGCTCTATGAAATCCCTTATGAGTAGATTAGCATTCTCTAATGTATTCCCGTAGAGATTGGCCCAATCAAAATTTTTATATTTAAAGAACTATGTGTTGTCATTAAAGAGTCCCTTAAAAGGGGTAAAGTTTTATATGATGTCTACCCTATTGAGATTTTCTATGTAATCAGCTATCAAGGAGTGTCTATTAGTTAATTTAATGTGGACATTACATATCTTGTGAAGTATTTTATTTCTTATGTGGCCATTACATATTGAATGCAGTATTTCATGTGATGTCTCTTTGTTTATCCAAATCTATATTAAACTTTATTTTTATATAGTTTCCTAATTTTAATTTTTTTATTTGAATATTCATGTGATCTATGGCCATTAGATCATGATTGTTTCTAGTCTTTGTATCAAATGGGTCATTTATTTTTCTTTCTACTATTAATTATATTTTCGAAGGAATTCTTACTCAACTAGCATCAAATTGGTCTTTTTCATTTCTCTTTTAAAGAATTATATATATTTTCAAAGTAAATCATACTTACACTACTTATATTTACAAATAAATGTTTCATATTTGATAAAATAGTTGTCTATGGATTCATTATCACTCCCATAGTCCAATACTTAGAGACAATATCATTTATTGGTTAAAAAGACATATATACATATATATCTTCAAACTTCATGATTTTGGGTCCCCAAGGTATGGAATGTGGTGTTTAATGTAAGGGACATAATAAGTGGTGTACAAGAAGCAAGGATATGGTGATTTTAGTGGGATACTTCTACTTCATTTTCTTATTGATGAAGTATATTGCATTTATTATCTTTTTGATATAATATAATGATGAAACATAAAAGTGTGCTAATAATGACTAACATGATAACATATATTTTTAGTTGAGGACTTAAAAAAGATATCATGCGTATGGTAAGAGCATTTCGTTCTTGTTTAGTTCCTAGTCAAATATTATTGTGAAAAATAATGCATGGTGACTACTAACTATATCTCATTAGTCATGATATTAGATATTAAGTCAAACACATAAGCAAGTGTACTAGAAAAACCCAAAGTATGATACCTAGAGGCCATTAAATAGTAATCAGAATCATATATCATCGTGATACGAGTGATTGCAATCCATATAACTAAAGTAAATGCAAGTAGCACAATTTTTTCAATTTACTTTTTCACTACTCGATGCGATCTTAAATTAGGGCTTCCATAAAAGAAATGATTGGTTTCACTATCAGACATGTTGATTACCATGGGTCAGATAGATGGAATTAGTCCTTGACATCATGACCATTTGATAAATAACACTATGTTTGTTTTTCCATGCTCATGTGAGTCAATAATTGATATTGGTCTCAAGTGTATCTCACTACTCTACTCTACAGGAAGAAACATAGATTGTACACTAAGAACATGATTTCATTCAATTTGGATAATAGATAACAATGGAATATGTGGTCATGGTACAATGGCTGAAGTTGTTCTCTGACATATTAAATTAATAGGGTGGCGGTGAGTTTTTGCTATATGTTTGTTATTGGTTGTGAAGTAGCAAAATGATGTCAAACATCAAAACTATTATAAGGTAGAACATATAGCAACAAAGACATATCATGCATAAGGAAGATGTGTATAATTGTACAAATGATTTACAGTGTTCCAATTGATAAACTTATAATCTATATTAGAGACTACAATGTTTATTTAACCATTTGGGACTATTATAGGTTATATAGAACCCTAGTTAATCTTCTATAAGGTTTATCTAATTGATTAGATGTTAGGTAGTCGAATAATATGATTAATGTACAACATGAATATGTGTTTGGGTTAAAGCAACCCTAGAATATTTGATAGAAGAACATCCTAATAGACGAGTTAGTATTTATTGTATTGTTCGGCAAAAGTTCCTACACATTTACATAGACTACATAGAATAATCACCACCTACAACCAGATGGATCTTATCATAGCATATTTCAACATCAAATCCACATGATAACATAATTACCAATAATATGATCAAAGTAACTAACAAACACTAGTAGTTAACACAAAAGTTGGATCTGTTGATTCTACTAAGGTTGTAGAAATTAAATCAATAAATTAAAAATCATTATTTATCAGATGATGGAGACAATAGTGTTGGATGGTTTTTTCACTACTACCCAATATTCACTCTCTCAATGCATCCTATTAAGCATAAAAATGCATGTGTTGAGTATAGGTAAATCCTCCTTTAGTGTCACTTCAAGCATTCGATCTCCATACCTAGATATAATAAATCTATTTCCTTAGAAAACACCCATCCAAATATTTCATCAAGGGTTTAGCAAGAATCAGTTGACATCATAGATCCTAGATTCAAATTTATTAACACCCAAGATCTAATAAACATATAAACTTGATGATTAGGCAAGAGGATAAGTATAAAACAATTGATTCTAAATATATAATGTGCCATGCAATAGTAGATAAAATATAGAGAATTCAACCGGGTACGAGTCTAATCCCCACACCCTAGAGAAAGAACTACTCCCTCCTAATAGTAATATCATGTACAAAAAGGAAACATAGAGAGAAATTCATCATCATAGTAGAAGATAAAAATCATAGTTGTGGTGTGTAGAAGCATCAACCAAGCATCAAAATCAACTCCTAAATGTCCATCAGATATGAAATTTAAGTTGTTAATATCCTTTCATTGTGGCATGGTCTGCTACTATGGAAGCAAAGTAGGTGTGGAAGATGATAAATATATAGAGGAGAACCTCCTTGATCTATCTTCCTTATAAGTAAGGACCTTGGAATACTAATGGAGGTTGGTGTCTTGTCAGTTGAGAAACCAAAAAAAGCAATTGATGGAAGTAGCCAATGGAAATTGGATATGGATGGCTCATGACGGATTTTGGCATCCAAGCAGCTTCAGAGAGAACCTTGTTAAGTTGAGATAGTGTCCTTGTATATATAAGTTGAAGTTGGGGTATGTAATACTTAGATACTTGTTGTTAAATTCTTGGACACAATGTACATGAATAGGCATCTACACAAGGAAGACAATGAATCTTGTTATCTTCACTATTTTTTCTAGTAGATGAAGGGGTAGCATGACCATCAATAAGTGAATATAGTATATTTTAGTAGAAGATCTAGGGATTCAATAGAAAGCTTTGTGTATAACTCTCATTGGAAGGTGTGAAGAAAAAGAAAAAAAAATTAAGATTTCCAGGGTAGATGACTAGAAGTTCCAATAAAAGGTAGATTCTCAATCTCCATTATATATGACTAGAACTTCCTTTAGAAGGCAGGTGTTACACCTTCACTAGTAGGCAAGCGTTGGGTTTTAATTGATAGACAACAAGCATGAGTTATGTTAATTAATGAGTGTTGGGCTTCCATCGATTGTCAATTGACAGAAGGGATGTGTGAGTGAACGAACGAGATTCTAAGAAAGTGCAAACCCATTCCCTATGGGCGGGGGCTATTGTCATGTGTGCTAGATAAATTGGGCATTAGCATACCCTTTGTTTTGATGATGAAAAACATTTCATACTTGTGGATTTTACGTGCTACTTGAGTATTTCAGGGTGAAAGGAAACAAGGAGATCCCACTTAGTGGAAATTTGAAGATAAAATACAAATTGAAGATCAAATGTGCTTAATTGTTTATGTTTTCATGACTGTACTCAAATGTAAATACATGTACAAAGATATAATGTGCAAGTATTTACATATCATGTAAATCATGTGTTAGATCTTCCACATCCACTTAAAACCCTTAGTTAGGATCCCCCTACAATTAGGGTCATTATCATCCATTAGAACACACATTTAATAGATGGTTCAAAAGTCTAAAACATGAACATCCTCAGTCAAGAAACTAGTCGACCAAGACACCCTCAGACAATGTCTTTGTCAACCAAGAACCACCTCAGTCGAACATATGACCATTATTCAAGACCATACATATTTGTGCTCTAAAATGTGTTTCAGTCAAAAATATAGTCGACCGACCCAACCTCAATTCAAAGTTTTTGACCGTTAGACCAAGTGGTTGGGAGTTGGGAGTTGGAAATAGGCATTGTTAGACATTTTCTAGGTCAAAGGAATGTTCGACCGAGATATATTTGGTCAACAAACTTGTCAAACGAGTAGGGTTCTGGATTGTTCTTCAAAGCACAAACAACTTAGCCATTTCTAGCCAACTACTTTCTACTTAATGGCTAGTTAAGCACTGAGAACACTCTAGAGACTCCCTAATCACTTGCAAACCATTCCTATAAATAGGAGAGGCCTTAGGACACCTAAAATACACAAGTTACACTTGAGCATCCATTCTAGAGAGAAACAAAGTTGAGATTCAATTGCAATCTTCTTCCTTGTGCTCTAAAGTTGTGTCATGTAGCTACAATATCCTAGCCACCACATATGGACACGTCCATCTTAAGTGGATAGAGATCTATACGCTTAATATAGGATCAAAGCGTTGTAACTCATTGGTTAAGTATTTTCTTACTTCTAATATATTTCTTTTAAATTGTACTTTGTTCTCCTTGACTACTTCTAGGATTGGAGGTTGTTTAAAGGAGGTTCATTGGTTCTACCTTAACAAAGTGAAGGCTTCTCCAAGGTGTGCTTGAGGTTACTTCAAGAAAGATTCTTCAAAGGAGGTTGGAGATACTTCTTGGTGAAGGTTATCTCAAGGTGGTAGAGCTACTTTAAGGTGGTGAAGGCTGCTCCAAGGTTGCTTGAGGTTACTTCAAGAAGGCTGCTTCAAGGAGGTTGAGGCTACTTCAAGGTGAAGGCTACTTCAAGTGGAAGGTGATTGTTTTTTGTTGTAACTGACATGATCTATTATCGCACCAACAAATTCACTCGGGGTTGAAATCCCATAGCTTTTAACCAAAACCTTGTGCAATAATACCACTCACAAGCGGATGGGTCTTATCACAGTATAGTTAAGGATCAAATCCCAAGGGACAACATTTTTAAGAATTGTTGCTAGTCTAGTCCAGTTCAAGTAAGGCTACTATTTAGAACAAAAGTTGATTTGAGGTAAAATAGACTAATTTGCAAGAAAGTAAAGGGTGGAATTGAAGTTGAAACTAGATTAATGATGAAGATCACTGGGATGGTCCCAGGTTTCACCACCACTACACATGCAAACATATCCAATCACAAACATCCAAGAAAGATCTAACTATCCAAATAGAAATGCTATGAATCCTCCTGGAGGGATCTTTAGGTTTGCATAAGCATCACCTTAGGCATCATATTTCTCGTCGCCATTTGGATCACGCACTTACAGATTCGAAGATACATATATCCAACTGAAGTTGTGGCCCCCCTATACAGGCGTTAGGCACAGAGAAGCATCATCGTTGGCTAGATGGATCATCCCCACATGTATCATTCACTTACGACCTCAGGGAATCCCATCCTATTTCTAGTCAGGGAGTCAACCACGTTAATCGACATTCTATCCTACATATTGAAGTTCTCACAACATATGAAAGAACAAGATAAAGGCAAGTAGGTGATCAATCTACAAGAAAATGTCGACGATAACAAAATCAGAAGTTATATACATGCCATGGAATGTTTAACAAAAGGACATATAAGCATGGGCAGCGGGGCTAGTCCCCGCACCCCAGTGAAAAGGAACTACTCGCTCATGATGCGAGGAACAAAAAGAACAAGAGAAAGGGAAGATTCTACCATGAGCATGATGTAGAAGGTGGTCACAGCTTGGTGAAGATACTGTCTTCTACGCCACGTCAGAGCAGATCTGAACGTGGAGCGCGGGACACCAAGATAGACCAGACAGTCTTTCTCTCTCCACCTTCCTTCTCTTCTCATTGTTCTTGCTCACAACAGGAGGAGCAGTTTGTGGATGCGTGGGTGGAGTGAATGATGGGTTGATGCGCAAGCTTGCCGCTCTTCTTGGATGTGGAGATTGTCCTCCACCAGGGGTCGAGTGCTTCTTAGGCACAGCCTGGTGGTGAAGTGGAATATGGGGAGATATGAAGGTGGAGGATTTGCCCAGGGGTCGAGCACACTAGGTGCAACCTAGTGGTGGAGTTTTTGTTGTAGATCGGAGGGAGCAGGGGTCGAGCTCGCAAAGGAGCAGCCTGGTGGCGTCTCAGATCCAATGCCCAAGTGAGGACCCTTGTGGTTATATTTATAGGCACTAGTCAGGTCTTCACGGTTTGGCATTGGTCTGGTTCTTCTCACGGTCTAGGAGAGACTTGATAAATCCTCATGGTTTGGTATCGTAAGTCCTCTTAATAGTTTGGAAACTATTTAAGTTTCCTTCACAGTTTAGAAATCGCAAAGTGATCTTTACATTCGCTAGGGTTCACATGGTTTGGAGATCACAAGGTCTTCTTCTCAGTTTGGAAACTAATCAGATGTCCTCTATTTTCTCAACCCTTAGTGTATCAACAAACATCATTAACCTTTCAACCCTAGCCTGCACACACTACTACAGAAATGGCTTATAATGTCACTTTTAATGGTGTCGGTTGTAATAATACGCCGACACCTAAACCATACAGTGTCGGTGTATAAAATAAGCCGACATCAATCTCTGAAGGGCGAACAGACACGGGTATCGCTTTTATTCAGTGTCGGTTCCTTAATAAGAAACCGACACCTAAAATTAACCGCCAAAACAAAAATTTCCAGCGAAAAAAATTACCTCCAAAAATTGACATACATCGTCGGTTTTTAAAAAAGAAACCGATGACTAAAAGGTTTTCTACGAGACATAAATTTGCTCACATTTTATCGTCGGTTTTGTGACAATAACTGATGCCACTGTGTTTTCACGTGAATAACCATTAAAATTTTCGCCTCCCTTTAGTGTCGGTGTTTTGTTGCAAACTGACACATATAGTTTTTATTGTCGGTTGTTGTTAGAAACCGACACCTATAGTAAACTTAGCAGTGCAAGGCAGACTCTTCCTCTTCTATTTCATTCATTTCCGCTGATCAGGGTTTTCACTCCGACGATTGCTCTGACGATTCTGCTGCTCTGCCTCCGCCTCCGCCTCTGCCTCTTCCGCCGTCTGCTTCCGCCAGCCGCTGTCGGCGACCACTCTCCGCCCGACAACCGCCCGACCAGAGCTCTCCGCCCGGCGACTTCCCAACTAGAGCTCTCCGCCCGATGACTACCCGACCACATCTCTCCACACGGCGACCTTCTGCCCGATGACTACCCGACCACAGCTCTCCACACGGCGACCTTCTGCCCGACACCGGCGACCAGCTCTCCGCCCGGAGCCCTTTTGCTCGACGACCAGCCCTCCTGCACGCCCATTATCATGTTTTCCCCTGACCTTCCCCCCTATTTTTGCTTTTCCTGTATCACAGGCATGCCCATTAATCCTATGGTTGTGGTTGTGTGCTTTCTTTTTATATGTGTGGTTTACATGCATCAATATTCTGTATTGTTCTATGACAAACTGCATTTTGTTCTACACAATATTACTCACATTTACAACATACTCACATATCAATTCTACACAATATTTATCCTCTCTCGGTTCAAGTTTTAGAATTCTAGGTAGTTTTAAGCTACATCTTCACTACTTAAACCACTCAAAAGTTTTGATATGTAGATTCATCAAGTTGATGAATGCATTATTACATTGTTTAAAGCTTGATTAATTACGGTAATCTAATCATTATGTTTTAAAACTAATGAGAAGATTTAAACATGTTTGATTCACATAATTAGGGTTTGAGAATTGAAAATCCTAATCGACAAAAAATAGGGTTTTGGTAACATATGAATACAAAATTTGATCAGTATAGTCGTGTACTAAATGATTTTTAGCATTTTATATACAACTAGGATTTAGTTGAAATTTGTACATGGTTTGGAGAAATTAGATATTAGTTGGAAGAATTTTTTGACTTGTTTGTCGGCCGATTTTACCCAAGATAAACTCAATCGGCCATGTATTAAAACTGAAATATAGCAGTCTAGTATTTGAATTTTATCTTTTTATTGGTATATACAATTGATCTGAAATTTTAATTATGTTTTGGAAACTCCATTTTGGACGTCTTGTTAAACTTTGCTTATTTGTTAATGATGTTTGAACTCTATAGAGAGGAGTGGTGGTTGAGTATTCCCTAGATTAATTGACGATCCATGGGAAATTCTATGGATATGACTATGATATTTCATGTGAATATTGCCTAAAAATCAGGTCAGTGGTCAATATGCTTGGGAATTGAATTGACATTATAAAATCATATTTGAATTGTATTAGAATGAATTATACAAGTGTTTGTTGAGTCTTACTGAAATTGAATATGATATATACATAAGGATCAGTGTGAGGTGGCAATATTCCCTATTTAGGGTTGTGTTGATGGATTACTGAATTATGTAATTCTTATGATGTTGAACAAAGGATGACTTCTTGAATACCCTAGAAGTTTAGTATTAAGATGAGTATGAGTGATAAATCTAGAACTTGTATATAATGTTGCCAATGTGATGAATTGTTGAAGTGTAAGTATTAATACTTGTATCAGATGGCTGATCAGGACCGTTTTGATGATCACCATGAGGGTGAGGACGTGCTTGCACCACCTGACAATGTAAGTTTTAAGAATATATACCTGAGGTTTCTATCTATATGTTCATTTATAATTATATTATGTAAGTGTGTTTTTTTATCAAATTTTAGGTTGGTGATGTACCCCTTGAAGAAATTACAGCACTTGATGAGCAGCAAAAGAAAATTGAGAAAGTGAGGGGCGTCACAATGATGAACAAGTTAATACATCAAAGGGGAAATGGACCCAAATTGGTTGTGGATTTCGATCAGGAAGGAAATCCATATGGAGTGAACCGCAACTCATTTGTTTCATATCTTGGGGTTCATACTCGCAGCCATTGCAGTCTTATCCTAGAATCATGGCATAGAGTTCCTAAGGAGAAGAAAGACCACATATGGAAGGAACTATGTGTGAGCTATTATTATTTGTAATTCTATTTGTGTAGATTACTAATTTTTACGATACTAGTTAATAGCAATATATTCTATTTAATTTGCAGAGCATATTTGATCTGGATGAAAAGTTGCATCGTAAATGTGTGATGCAACATTGTGGGAGGGTCCTAAGGAACTATAGGACCAATCTCACCCGAGATTACATACGCAATGTTGCGAATAGGTTCTTGATAGATTCAAATTCTAGACATTGATCAGTATTTCACTAACTTTACACTAATAATTTGTGTTTGTATTCTCTTTGAAAAATAAATATAGGAAGAAGGAAGCCACACAACAATGGAACTACTTGGACCCCAAAGAATGGGAGGAGTTTGTTACCCAAAGAAAAATAGATGAATTCAAGGTATTAAGCGCCACCACTCCCAATTTAATTAATATACATTTTTATGTATTCACCTATTCAAGATTAACCTTTAGTGTTACTAACCAAATCAACGTGCTAACTAACTAGGCTAAGAGTGATGCTCAAAGAGCAAGGCATGCACTGAATGTACACGACCACACAATGGGTCCAAGAGGATATGCAGGCGTTCGCCAAAGACTACAGGTTGAGTCTACTCAGCCTACTTCTATTCAGGAGACTGCGGAGTCCTCTACTGCTGCTCCCGCACCTCTGCCTCGTCATGTTATGTGGATAGCTGGGAGGCAAAACAAGAAGAGAGAGATATTAAAGCCCGCAACCACTGAGGCGATTGCAAAAATGGTAAAAATCATACTCTTAGAGCAATCTATCGATATTGATTATTGTTATGTTTACTTATGAATTTTTGTTGATGGTGCTTAGCGGGAGCTGCACGAGCAGAGGAAGGAAGGCAAGTTCATCCCTCAGGGCACAAGGGATGAACTGATAGTTTCTCTAGGTAACCCAGAGCATCCTGGATGTGTAAGGGGTGCAGGAACTGGTGTGGGCATCAAAGCGTTCTTTGGGCCATCCCAGCATAAACCTGTCCCAAAAGCAGGACTTTTATAAGCTGAGGTAACTTATTCTTATTTTAGAACGTTCTTGCGAAAGGGAATTCAATAATCAGAAACTAGCATTTCTTTTATCCATGTATAGGTAGATTCCTTAATTGATAGGAGAGTCGAGGAAGTAGTTGATAAAAGACTCCAGGAAGCATTTCACAAGTGGCAGGTGTCTCAGACTGCCACTCAGACAGTACCTGTGCCGAACCTCTCTTCTCCTACTCCTCGTACTGTAGAGGTTGGGAGTAATCCTATAGACCCACCTAGAACGTCCTCTGTAAGTATTTTTATGGCATATATAATAGCTAGTCTATTCAAGATAATATGTTTGTGTATATATGCATATAACATTCTTTAAGTAAATTTGTAGGGGTTGAAGCCATGCCGACTACAAAGTGAAGGATATATCATTGCAGATGCATCGGCTTACCCACCCCTTAAAGGGTGCATGTTTCATGGGAGTCCAGTACCATATGACATGGTACGTGTGAGCCCCATACATATACTCACTGGCTGGACAGATCTTGCACTGCCTCATGCACACCCAGATGCTAAAACACTTGGTGAGGCAGTAGGCGGAGTGATACTGTGGCCCGAAGCGGATGTCCTCTATATGCTATTGTATGATAAATTTTCATTACTTTACTTTATTAGTGTGTATATATATGAGTCAATTGATATGAAATTATATATATAGGTCAAAAAGATGAGACTCGCTACATCTTGGCCTCCACCTCCTCGACTACCAAGTTGTCTTCCAGGGGACCTACCCGCCTCGATAGGTCCTAATTATAGGAGTGTGGAAGTATGGATCGGCGAACATAATCCAAATTGCCCTATAAATTTTACTATTCCGGAAAATGATGCAGGTAAATCATACGATAACAATCTATTTAAACAAGTTTAGTATACGTATTAATGCATACGTAATAGAAGTTCTGGATATGTATTAATGTAGGTCAAACATTCAGAAACAACATATTTATACAAGATATTTTGGAGTTGTTTAAGTATGAATGGTTGAACACATCTATGATAGAGTTGTGGATATGGTGAGATTAATTAATACATACGGCAATCTGGTTTATACATCCATATACCTTGTTTTATATACGGCAATCTGGTTTCTTATATATTAATGCATACGTAATACATGTTTTGCAGCCACTTATACAAGACATGTAAAGATTTTGGGTTTTCCCATGTGGGATTTTTGGTTCCATCTTTGATTAGTCTTGTAGATACAGACCATGGTTCAGTTACTTCATACTATTGTGATGCTTTTGAATATTTTGGTGAAAATAATAAGACGGTGATAAATGCTCCATTCAATGTCGAGTAAGTTTACTTTGCTTGTAATTTGGACTTAAGAAAATTACATTTATTGTGGATATTGAGTTATTAATTTTCTACTTTCTTACCTGTAGTTCTAAGCATTGGGAGTTATTAGTTATTGTCCATAAGACATTCACCGTCTATTATCTAGATCCTGCGGGGAGTGAGTTGGATGTATATGGACATGTAATTAAAAGGCCATTATTCTCGTGAGAAATATTTTATGTTTTTATATATGTTAACATTTGTTACTGCATTACTATTTAATTATGCAATTTAATGTGTTACATTAACATATATAGGGCTTTACAAGAGTACAAAAAAGCTGGAGGAAAGGTCCCCAGGAAAAAAAATCTGACACTCATTTGGAAGAATGTGAAAGTAATTTCATGACTCCAATTTATATATTATTTATGTGAAGTGTGCTTATTTGTATTTTTAAATATTTTGTATGTTTCAATTTATAGTGTGCTACACAAGACAACGACTGGGCATGTGCCTACTATGTGATGCGATTTATGGACCTAATCATCAAACATGCTGTATTGGAAATTGATAACATACAACAAGTATTATACGTAGTATCGTTAGATAATATGAAATATATGAATCTTATTATATATTATTATAATTATGTATGTATGTCATTCTCTTTGTAGGTCTTTATAACTGAGGACTTCAACACAGGTGCAAAGCATTTCGATGTACATGCTCCCTATATGTGAGATGAATTAGATGTTGTAAGAGAAGATTGGGCAAAAGCCCTGCAAAGAGTGGGAATTTTTCAATATGATTTTGATGACAATGATGACAATGATGGTGATGAATAAAATAACTTTGTTCTCATAATTAATTTTGTGTGAATGTGAATGAATTTTTATGAATTGTCATATGTGTGTGAAAATCATCAATACATGAATGTTTCTACATATGTCTGAATGTGAAAAGAGATGATATACATGCAACTGTAGGTTGCTACTAGTTTCTACATGTGTGTGATGAAAAAATAATATGAATTAAATTTCTTATACATGAGTGTGAATCACATATATAATCATTTGTCCATCATGTTAATTTTGCAGGTTTGTGGCATGTTGTTGGCTGATATCAATGGATGTCGTAAAACCTACAGTTCATAACTGAACTGTAGGTTTCTCATCCTACGACCAGCCACAGCAGGTCTGCAGACTGATAGAAAAAAAAATCAAATCATAGGCGTCAGTTATTTGTATAAAACCGATGACATACGGTTACAATGTCGGTTTCCATACTAGTATCGACGTCGAATTCCCTAATGAGGCCATAAAATACGTGTTGGATATTTGTATAAACTGACGATATATGTTTACAATAGTGTCAGTTTGTAAGCGGATAACTGACGCCTATACCCCCTGCTGGCACCTTTTCAACGCATTTTCGGTGGCGCGCGAAGGGTTGTGGCGTTGGTTTGAGAACCGACGCGTAAAGGTTGGGCTTTTAGCGGCGCCCACATAGGTGTCGCTTAGAAATCGACACTAAAGGCCTTAAATAACTGACACTAAAGGCCGGTTATGTACTAGTGACAGTAGGAACCTAGCCCAAAAACTAACCTAGCTTATGTGCCCCCTTTTCTCCCTATGGATCGGTCCTATACTTGCCTCCCTCCTATATTATTGACACAACCCTGTGCTCTTGAGGGTGTAGTGTTTTAGTTTATGCAAGTGTGTTAAGTTTAGGTCCCTTATAAATTTTGAAAGTGATACCACCATGTGTCCTAATCTCATAGGGTTCATCTAGTCAAATCTCAATTGATGAGTGTGTTCATCTATGGCAGGATGCACCAAGATTTTTGGTGTGGTTGTTGGGGAGAAAGGCGCTCGGCCTAACTAGTTAGTTTTTCTTTTATCTTTCTCTACTGCCCTACCCTTGCTATTTTTATTCATTTTTCTTTGTATTCTTTTTGCATATTGGTTTTCTAACTTGTTTTCTTTTGTTTGGTTGTGCCTTGTGCATGTGACAAGCCACTCATGGAAGACAAGATGGAAGTCCAAAATTGAAAAACCCATCCATTTACTACCCTACCTCCAAGTCTATCCTAACCCTTACATACCCCCACCACCTCCATCGTCACAATCGTCTGATCAGTTCACCTGCCAACCTCAATTCCCTCCTCCACCTCAATTCCAAAGGCCATTAACACAAGTGCCACCACCACAACAATCACATGATCCCCCTACTTCCCATGAGCAAATGGATATGGTTTCAATCATGGGGCGTGACTAAGTTGTTGAGAAGCTCAACAAGGGAGGGAAGCAATTTGACAAAGATCTTATGAAGAGTCCTTGCCAGAAAATCCTTATTCACAAGTGTCCCATATGATTGAGATCCTTCTCTTTGATGCCTATGAAGAACCATTCCTTAATATAGAGAGAAACTATGGCATGAAATTTTGAAGGTCTTAAGGCCAATTAAGATCTATCATGATGATCCCCGAGGAGAAAACACTGTTGAAAAACACATAAGAAGCTTGCATGATCCTAGGGAGGAAGATCCATTAAGGAAAGCATTTGAGAGGATTTCTATGATGGGGATGGAAAAAAATTGTTTATGGACAATGGTTGATGGTGAAAGAACAACAATCCCAAATAAAAACATTAAACTCAGCGCTTGTGTGAGGTAACCCACTAATATTTGGGATTTTTTCATCCAAACTGGATTTTTTTATAATTTTGCTTTGTTTTTACAGTTTTTAAGAAAACACACACACATGCCTTATACTTGATGGTTTTTATTTTTTATGTTATTTTAGGATAGGTACATTGGAATAAGAGTGATGCATGGATGATATTGCCAAGGAGGATAACAAAATTGAAGAGAAAATTGCAAATCATCATAGAAGCTACAGGAAGGGGATCAGCAACGTCGTACCACACTCTACGACCATGGAGCATGCAATACAAAATGGCCATGACGGGAACCATGGATGTGGTGGATATCCCCTACTCACTAGACACCTTGAGATATCTCTCCCTTCTTGGTGTTTGTCTATCATGACCCCATGCCCTCTACCCAATCATCCTAGACTTGTATTTCATGTCGAGGACAACATGATTTAAAGAGTTTGGGGGGGTAGGGCAGTAAGCCTTTGATTTACCCAACTTTCCTCTATGTTCCTTATTCTAAATTATTCCTCAAGATGATCAAATAGTATAACCATGTCTCATACTTGTGTATCCATACTTTGTGTGCTTTCTTTACATACATATATATCATATAGTTTGCTTTCAGCCATTGCATAAATTTCAAATTTTTTGCTCTTTTTGCTAGGTATTCCACATCATGTAGATTTTTGGTAATTTTTGCATGTTTTAACTAGGACTTTCTTGTCTCATACTATAATATGTACAATGAAGGCTTAGATGTGATTGAAGGTGATTTGGCACCATTTTGGCCAATTTAGCCCAAGTTTAGAACTACTTTCCTAAAATGTGTGTTTTGACATTGTCTCTACTTTCTGGATTGAAAATGAAGACCTTTGACAAAGGCAAGTCAATGATCACGGTTTATTGATCAATGACTTCAATTTTGAATTTTTACATGTAAACCACCTCTCTTGTGCTTGTGAACTATTTGATTGATTTGTGATTGAAGCAAGCCACAAACGCTTAGAGTTTTGTAGAATCTCATGATAGAAATTTGGTTTTAATATTTCTCATTCATATGGTGTGTCATTTCTTGATGAAATTGTTGGAGTAACTTTCATGCAGGAGATCTCATGTTGATGTCCACTCTAATAACCCCTCTCTGACTCACTTTTCTTCTACCATCTTCTTACCTCTCTGGCTCATGAAAGGATGCCAAAGTGTGCACATTTACCCTGGCCACCTCCAAAAGTTTGGGGTGGCCATATCCATACCCCGCACTTCACTCTTATCATCATGTACCCTATCCACATCAAGGGAAAAGAAAAATAAAAATAAATATAAAATTAAAAAGAAAAATAAAAGATGCTCCTATTTAAGAGAATATAAATAAAGAAAAGATGAGTATGTAAAAGAACTCCAAATTACAACAACTCTTTCTTCCTTTTGCATGCCCATGGAGCTAGGAAAGATCAAACCTAGATCATTATGCCCTTTTTCACATTCATGTGGGTTACTTAGTGTGACTGGACATATGAGATTGAATGCATGAATGTAAAACAACAAAATTAGTCTTTTGTTTTACCTTTGCCTCCATGAAATAGTTTACCGAGAGTCATAGGAATTCCATATGGATTGATTGTGTTTTCTATGATCTATATTTGTAGTTTGCATGCTCAGTTCTTTAATCATGATTAGTTTGTGAAGTAGGAGAGGAGAGAGGTGGAATTCATGTACTTCAGTCATCTTTGAGCCCATCTAGTCAATATTCAACTTTTGCATTGCATTTTTCATTCCTTGATTGTGGAAAAATTGTAGAGAAATTGAGCTGGAGCATACTTGAGGAAAAGTATGTTTTAAGTTTGGGGTGGTGATGCAATTCTATTTTGGGGCTCTCTCTTGTGTCTTATTGCATTTCAATCACATCTATACCTGCTAGATTACATGTTATTTCCCCTAATATGCTAATTTGTGTAAAATGCACTTATCGGTGGTTTCTGCGTGTTTTGTAGGTAATTTGAACACTACTTGATGGAGGAGAGAGATGATCGCTGAATCTAGGTCTTCCCCTTGGTTGGAGGAGTCCAAATTGAAGCCAAAATGACTCCCAAACTACCCCAAATGATCAAGGAATGTATTAAAGAAATAACTTCAATGGATGACAAAGTTCAACAGCCAAATGTAGAAGAAGGACCCCATAATGGTCGTGCTACCATGGAATGACCATTCTGGGACATGTCCCAAGCAACATTATCTTCAAAAATTCACCCACTTGGCCAGAACAGTCGTTCTAGCCAGAACGACCGTACTAGCAATTCCCAGAATGGTCATGCTACCAGCCACAAAAACCCAAAATTCCCATGTTCATTCCATTTTTCCACCATGGTATTTCTACCTACTGCCCACCACGGGCGTGCTACCCACCACAGTCATGCTACTCACAATTTTACCCAATTTTCTACACTTTTCTACCCATTTTACCCCAACTTAACCTAATACTTCCCCACCACATATATATAATTAGTTCATGGCTCTAGCATGAGGTTAGATACCCTACAAAAACTCTAGCCTCCCCATTTCTTCCTCCATCAATTCCACCATTTTCACCACTAAAACCCTAGTTTTCTAGTGTTTTAGCCACTTTCCACCATACATCCATGCCTTTCACCTACCTTGTAGGGAGGAGCATGAGTTACAACTATTAGGAGGTTGATAAGTAGGAGTCTTCACTGAGATCATAATGGCTTTTTACTCCTCTACTCATTCTTATTCCTTTCTTTTTGCATTTTCATGTTCTATGAGTAGCTAGACCCCTTAGGTGGGTTGTTTGGGGCCAAAAATGCTACTTTGATTCTATGTTGGAGGAAAATGATATGTAAACATTGTAATTTTGTTTTCTAATGATTATATTTTATTTCAATCTCATTCTCCATGGATTTCTTGTTGGTTTGTTCTTGAAATCACCTAGGATTTTTGGGAAATTGCTTATATGTTTAAATTTTGGGATTTGCTCCTAGGTCCAATTCATGGATCCCTAGATAGCCACCCATCTTCCTACATGCTAATTAATTTTTCTAACCCTAGTTGAGATATCTAAGTAGTTAGCGTAGATGAATTTAGTGTGATTATCTTAGATCTTTCTCAAGACTAGAATGTGGGTGATGTGAGGCCTAAAGCCTCATTTCCACTCCCATTACTACCCTCAGTCCCTAATAACCGTAAGATCATCTAAACTAGAAACCTAGGCTTGTTTATACTCTAATTGAATTGCACCTAGACCCTAACCCAATTCATCCTCTTAAGGGTAGTATGAGGTGTTAGGGACTAGTTCCCCTATACACAACCTATCCTACCCATGACCAGTTAGTAATCTAGGGAAATTCATTGGACTCTAGTTTGTTGTTTGGTTTGGTAATCAAAATGAAAGCCTAATGTTTACATGTCACCCCCCAACCTAATTGATAAGTGCATCCCCCAAACAGCCCACACATCCCTCTATTACTTTAAAACTCTAATTGTCTTCTTGCTTGCACTAGTGTAGATTGCTCTCTTTTCTTGCCTTTCCTGCTTGCCTTGTCTTTTCTTGCTCATTAGAATTAACTGTCTAGGGTTAAGTTAGATTTTGATCTTGTTTGTCTTCCTTCCTTGTTTTCTCAACCCTTAGTGCAATCAACAAATAATATTTAAACCCTTCAACCTTAGCCTCCATAATAGTAACCTAGCCCAAAAACTAACCTATCTCTGGTGCCCCCTTTTCTCCCCGTGGATCGATCCTATACTTGCCACCCTCCTAGTACGACACGACCTCATGCGCTTGTGGGTGTAGTGTTTTAGTTTATGCAAGTGTGTTAAGTTTAGGTCCCTTATAAATTATGAAAGTGATCCCACTGTGTGTCCTGAACTCATGGGGTGCATCTAGTCAAATCCCAATTAATGAGTGTGTGCACCTATGGATGGACACACCAATCATACAAAATCCTATGAATTATCTAATAGATTAAGTTACTTTTATACTTTAGTATCTCACATCCTATTGTACTTTGAGTAATCAAATTTTATTTAGTGTAAATTATGTTGACATATTATTAGATTTCAAGTATTTGAGATTTATAATATTTTTATTCTCAATTTAGTTTATTTTTTAAAGCCTTGAAACTTAGATGTTAAATATCTGATATCAGAATTATGTTATTCCCTCATTTTTAAAAAAATATCTTTAGATTAAGATTTATTAGATATTAAGGTTATCATATTATAGTTTAGAATCAAATTTAATTCATAATTAAATAATAGAGATACTTATATAGAGAAAATAGACCGGATTCAGAGATAGAAATTAAGAATGGATTTCAAGGTAATACATTAATATTTAGAATAAGAAATTAGGAACAAATACTAAAAAAAATGACATCAAAATATTAATTGTACATTGTAGGGTAAGTCCTCACCAGAGAGATTTGGGACGATTCAAATGGCCCACTAAGACAAACATTTTGGGTGTCAAAGAGGGTACATTTTTCCAATAGAGGGTGTGTTTCACCATAGCGGACACTTCAGTGTCAATAGATGGCACTTTGTCCCAACTGAGCCAGTGTTGCACCATAGAGGACACTCCGATGTCATAGAAGAGGACTTATCATATAATGGTGGCAACAAATAGATAAAATATGTAAGTAAAAGAAGCATTGATTTAGTATAAGTTTACAACTTTCAAATATTAGTTCATCTTTTAGTTATAGTATATTCATGTTTATTTTATTAGAAATTGAATTCCACTTACTCTAGTCTAGGTTTACTTTGTACATGGTTGGGGAAGATATGTTTCAAGGTACTAATATTCAGGAAGAGAGGTCAAAATAGAGGATTCATCTATAGTTTGAAGAGGTTTGTTTTATTATGCTCCATCTACACATTCTGAGATATTAAGATAGGTTATAGGTTTTAACATCATGTATATAGTCTTTTATAAAGTTTGATGTCTCTAAGTTTTTTTTCCTGAGAATTTATTTTGTACACAATCTATAATGATTACTGTCTATTTTTATTGTTGTGTATACTAAGTTTGTGACACTCCCAACTGGATAAAATATTAACTTCCACTTGTGAGATATGAAGATTTAGAATGTTACAATATGGTATCAGAGAAATAATATAGATGGACATCAAGAAAATTCTCATACTCTTAGTTTAGATTGTTCATTGATTGTTCATTAGAAACCAAGTGGGACTAGAAAGATTTAGAAAGATAGTTAGAAACCCTGGTTATTAAAGTAGTGAGTGAAAGATGATAGATTGGGTTAAGAGGTTTAGTCAGGAAGTAGAAGTTGAGATATGTACTATGGTTAGTGTCAAACTACTTTGGAATTTTTATGTTCACTTTAAATTGTGCATATCATGCCCTCTCTTTTTCCCACATTTTTGTGGTATGGGACACAAGCTCATTGGGTTTTGTAGAGGATATGTGTTATGCCTAATTATATACATATTATGCTTGTTTCATTATTGTAGTGCATATGGTATGGGACATGTGTATTATCAATTGAGATAAATATGATAAGACATGTCACTTTCAGATGTATGACCGGTTAACATGAATCAAAAGGTGAGAAAAAAAGGGTTGGAAGAAAAAGTGGAATAGATGAGTGACTTATCTTTAAAGTGGAGTAATGAGTGGAGGGAGATGAGGTCATTTTCCTATTATACTTGATGAGAATTAGAAAACTCTTGATATCATTAGGAACCTTCAACCCAACAAGGTATTTCATTTGCAAGTCTAATCATGATGGTTGATATAGAAAAATACTTGAGGATAATAGAATTAAGGTTATGAACCAAATTTAAGCTTAATTTATTATGATTTCTAGAGGCGACTAAAAGTTTTAAGGTTATCCATGAGGATGCTTTATGCATTTGGTAATGCAAGATATGTGATAGTATAGATCAATTATCTAGGATCACTATAATATTGGGTTTTATATGATTTTCACAATAGAAAGGGGCTAAAGAGGTTCCTAGACCAAGAATGATTTCATGAGAGAGTAGTGACTATTAGTACCTTGGGTTCACTCGACCTAGAAAACAAGGATAAGATGAAGAAAGTCACTAAGAAAGTAATGTAAATTTTTATTTTCCCAACATTGGTGAATTCTACGGTAAAATGGGACATTGACTTAATAAGTACAACAATGTAAGGATTTTAGAAAAAATCACTATAGATGACTCACTAGTTACAAGTACAAGATTATAATGAAGAGCCATGAAACATCATTTAATGTTTCATCCTCTTACATCTTTAAATCCTAGCATGGTTCTTTAAGAGGAAGGATAAACTACAACCTTGACCATAGTGTTTGGATGGTTGGTAATCCATAAGAAGATGGTTAATGACTTTTATCATTCCATAAGGTAATCAGGACTTAGAGACTTGTATCCCTTTGAAAGGTCATTTTGACCTAAAAGTGTAGTAGATGATTAGAGGATAAGGGAGTCTGAATGACTATAGTTTCGAAGTCCAAAATCCAAAGTAAGTGGTCCATGCCCATGAGGGTTCACATATTAAGATCAATATATTACATGTTTCATGAATATGACTTTCATGATTTGTGTGATCCAATGTTCTAGGATATTAAGATAACACATGCAAGTAAGATTCTTTTACTTTCATGACTATATCCTTATTGTGCCTAACATCTCACATAGACACGTGTCAATAAGATTTCTTAAAATGATTATGATCTAAGAATTTAATACACTATAAGATTATGAGAGTAGAATGCATTAACTATGATTAAGTTTCCAAGATCAGATTTTATAAGATGCATGTTTTAAGATTTTGGATGTAAAATGTTAACATTATCATATGAGAATGCATTATGATTCACATAGGATTACATTTACTGAGATGAAATGAGATTATGGAGTTAGACCTAGGCCCTAGTGCAGGTCAAATCAAGAATACATGATGCCCAATCCCTTAGTGCATGTTTATCCATATACATAACTCAAGCCCTATGTGTAGATTATGTGACTCAGGCACCTTAGTGCAGGTCATGAGTCCCAAGTACTAGAGTATAGGTCACCATAGAAAGATATGTACAAGGAAAGAATTAAGAGTAAAGAAAGAGTCATTGTTTATGCTTTAGATTTTCCTACATATTTTCATGTTGGTTGTATATGATAGTTTGATAAGGTTATTATATATAGTTAGTTATCCATGAGATGGTCATACTTCAAATGTTCCTACTAGATGTTATGACAATCACCAAGAGTTAGTGTATGCAAGGAATGTGAAACCCTAAGGTGGGTAGCCTACTATGGTTTAATTGAACTTCAAGGAAAAAATCCCTAAACAGATGGGTAGTGTTTTCACACCCTAATTTACGGACCTAGATAGTACATGAGAAAGTTAATGATGAAATATTTATAGGCTGATCATGAGATATATCGGCCCAAATATGAAACATTTGACCTAAATTTGAGTATTAGTTGAACTTTAGGGTTAAATTTGTAACCATACCATTGTTATTTTAGATCCAATTAAATATAGGATTCATTTTTGCTTACAATAAAGTTCCATACTTTTTGCATGATGTTTGGATATAAGGGAAAAGTATGTAGAGAGGGTCTTTTGTGCAATTAGATCAATTTTGATGTTAAAAATCATTCATTCTGAATTTGAGAATGTATGTATCCTGGTTAAGACACAATAAGATCATGGCTCAAGTATGGTGAAGTTTGAGGTTAATTTGGTCATTTAATTTGATGGCATATATAGTTGGACTACAGAATCATGTTCACCTAACTTAAAGGTAGTTTAGTGAAGTATGTGAATTAGGCTCTCACATGAGTGGTGTTATGTTCGTTATGATATACAATGTAAGAGGTAAAATTTTTGTGAAATTCACAGTTTAGTATATGATTTAGTTTTTTGATCTTGGTCACGAGACAAGTGAGATCACATAGAATATACTGAAGTGGTCTAGGTAGTAAACTAGGATGTGAGGACTTTTCTACTAGAATTTAATATCCATATGAGGTGTTGGTTAGATTTTGGGACCATACGAGATTAAGGAGTAGCCTATAGAAATTTTAGAAGAAAATAAAAAGAACATAACATGTTATGACCTATATGGGAAATTAAACAAGGAAGGAAACCTTGAATAGTTGGTTCGTGAACAACAATCTACTTCAATTGAGTTGGGATAATTCTAATAAGAATGATCACAAAAAAGAGGGGAACATCTCGCGTCCCTCTATTATTCCAAATCAGGAACCCGATGGGAACCCAAGCCATCCTAGTCTCATTGTGAGACTGAAAATCAAAGACCAACAAAAACCTTATATGTTAGGGTCATGAGGGAGAGATTCACTAGGGTTTTGTTCAATTAGAGAGAGAGATGGGAAGAGAAACTATAAAGAGGATAGGCATGATTGTGGAACATATCATGTAGGTGCTAGGGATATTTGATCTTGATGAATGGAGACATTTGATTTCCTTAGTGGGTAGAGCCCAACCTAAGCTTTTGGTGGTCTTGATTTGCACAAAGGAAGTCTCTACAATGAAATTATGGCATCATGGACTATCCAAGCGGTGGTGGCATGACCCTGTGAACACAAATTATCACCCAAGGAAAGGGGGAGGCAGACTCCCAACCAAGCCAAGTAGATGAGAACCGAATTGACTATAAAAAGGGGATTCTCAACAGAAGCATAGCCCAATCTTGTCACTGGATCGGTTTGTGATGGCCTATTTTTGTTGGGGAACAAGCTAGGAGGTGGCAACCTACTTTCATGATAGATCTAGCCTACTTTCACTACAAAGCAAGGGCACCACAATTCTCAAATTGTGGCCCTAGGAGCAAGGGAGAGGATAAAGTTTGTGTTCCTCCTTCATGGGCCTCTGACCACGAGTCCCGAATTAGCCTAAAAGGAATGGGAAAGCAATGTAAATAATGATACGATTTTAACTTGTTAAGATACTTGAGTAATTCATAGAAATTGATTTAATTGTTAGAATAGAGAATACAAGGGATCATTGGAAATCTAGAGATACAAAGGACACATTGAAGAAGATCCCAAACTCTAAAAATATCCAAATAAAGTACTTTTATTTTAGGAGAAGTTAGATATGTGGATTATGTGCATATATGTTGACAACTTGATAAATATGTTCTATAGGTGTGAACATCATCATTGAACTACAAGGAATTGTTATCACAAGTTTAAAAGTTATGATGCAGTGAGAACTTATGAATTAGAGATTTCATTGATCTTATACGTTGTATTGGTAGGATATGCATTCATTCCAAAATATTTTGTAGGGTGTGACAAAGGGATAAAGGTGGCATTAGAAGGGCATTTGAGTATAAAGATTCAATAATTATATAATTTGAATTTTAATATACATTCCGTGAATGATTTATTGTGGTTCATATCAAAGTTCTATTTGGTCTAGGTAAAAATCATATTTTAGTGTACAAGCTTAGAATTTTAGAGGTAGGAGATTTAGAAACGAAAAAGGAAAATACACATGAACTTATACATGTGTGATGAAGTCTATGTGATTGTGTTATGCTACAAAGAATCATGACTTCCTTTAAGATTATCATTAATATCAAAGGTAAGTGGGCCATGTACATTGAATTCGGTAATTGTTATGATCCATTCCACACCATCCTATAAAGTAACTTGGAGATTAAGTTACATTTAGACTTGAATATTTCATACCCTATCATACTTTGAGTAGTCATATTTTATTCAGTTTAAGTTATATTGATAGATTATCAGATTTCAAGTGTTTAAGATTTATAGTATTTTTATGATCAGTTTAAGTTTATTTTCTTCATCCTTTAAACTCGTTAAATATCTCATATTAGAATATTGTTATGTCCTCATTTTAAAAATAGCCTCTGATCAAGATTTATCAGATAATAAGATTATCATATTTTAGATTTAGAATTAGATTTAGTTTAGAACTAAAGAATAGACATATAATAGATCTGATTTTGAGATAGAACAAATTTAGAGATAATAGATTAAGATTTAGAATAATAAATTAAGAAGAGAGATAGAAAATGACATCAGACATTAATTACACAATTATAGTATAAGTCCTCACTAGAAAGTCCTGGGATGACTCAGATGGTGCACTGCACCAAATACTCTAGGAGTCATAGAGGACATGTTATACCAACAGAGGGTGCATTACACCATAGAGGACACTCCAATGTTAATAGAGGGAACATTGTGCCATAGAGGGTGTGTTGCACCATAGAGGAAACCTCAGTGTCACAGAGGACGTATCGTATAATGGTGATCACAAAAACATAAAAGACATAAATAAAAGATGCATCGATTCGGTATAAGTTTACAACTTTCAAATATTAGTTCAACTTTTAGTTATAATATGCATGTTTATTTTGTTAGAAATTCAATGACACATACTCTAATCTAGGTTTCCCTTTACACTAGGTTGGGGATGATATGTCTACGGGAACTAATGTTCAGTAGGAGAGGTCAAGATAGAGGATTCTTCTACAATTTTAAGAGGTTTTCTTAGTGGGTCACCATCTACACGTCTAAGATATCAAGACAAAGAATAGTTTTTAACATCTTATATATTGTCTATTTCTAAAGTCTGGTGTATCTAAGTTTCTTTTCCTATGAATTTATTTCATGTCTATTATTATTCCTATGTATATAATGTTTTTGACACTCCGAATTAGAAAAAAAATAATATTAGCTTCCCCTTGCGAGATACAAAAATTTGGGGAGTTACAATCATAGTGATGACATGCCTTCTAGGGTTTGGACCCCATTTGCAGTGTTTGTATAAGGGGAGAGAGAGAGAGGAGAGATAGAGAGGAGAGGTTAAGGAAGAGGAGGAGGAAAAGACAGATTAATCCATTGGGGTGGCCTTTTCTATGCACAAGGAGAAAGATGCAAAATTGTGTCCCCAAAAATGCACAAGTTGAAGACTACTCTAGGTATATTAATGAGGCCCCCATCATGAATGATATAAATGTAAACTATGCTGCAAATTTGGTTCATCTAGTTGGAGGGTCAAGAAAAGCCTAATTATAATGAAATTTGGATTAAATGTAGATTAAAAGGAGGACTACATAAATAAGAGGATAATTCTCTAATTTGTATCTCCTACCTAGTTACAAAGTTTTCTATCGCAAATTACTCAATATATAATATGTAATGTTTTAATAATGATTTTAATTGATTATAAAGTTGCATACAAGAGAATGTGATCCTTTTAGGGTCCACCCAATGTTTTCTTAGATTCAACTATATTTAAGTGTACCAAATGATGCCACAATGGTTCATAAATGTAAATTAATGGACCATATTGCAAATTTTCTCAAATGAAGAGAAATATCTTATTTTGACACCAAGAATTTACATAGGGACCAATTATTTTCATGATACATGATGGTTAAATAAGAAATAATATAAAATTCAAATGATGGATAAAATGGTAATTATCTATTATGTGAGGAGAAAAAATATATTAATACAAGAAAACTCAACTGAAAATTAATTTATGCCAAAGTCCTTGATAATTCAATCAAAATAATTGATTGGAATTTGGAATGAAGGGAAACATTGCTAATAAGTCCAAGTTAGGGGAAAATATCTCAAAATAGATTTAGTAGCCAAATTTGGTATGTTACAAAACTCCATTCTTAAAGAGGAACTTTCCTCGAAATCAACATATCCATTATCCAATATATTCCAACATCTACCTTTCAAAGTGTTTCAACTAATGATCAAAATGTGCGTACATATCCTATCAACTAATGTATAGTATTCTTGACTTTCTATTAAGAATCACTACACCACAATTTGTAGGTGTTGTTAATCATGTACCCATTCAAGGTAACCCTTCTCTAGGATTTTATGTATCTCTTTGATTATGACGTAGCTTAAAAACTTTTGATTTAACTCTAGAGAACTCTTTTTTGTACGTATAGTATTACAAATAGAGTATTTTTTGGGAATTTTTTATTTAAAACTAAGAATGGCCAAAATTAATACAAAAACTAAGTCATAATCTCCACAAGAAAATGCTCTACTTTGTATACTCCATCATACTAACTACTTATCTTACTAGGAGATTGGATCTCCATGCAACCTAAAGAGTCATATGAGGACTTAATGATGACCTTGTCATATAAAACTTATCATGTTCTATATAGAAGGAGGTGACTCAAATTAAGAATCATAAACTATTATAAATGAAAGACATTTTCTGTGGTACCAAACATTATTGGTGAAATTATAGTTAATAAAGTCAACAATATATTTTATATCTTATTTTTTTTATAACGGGGCCGATCTTGTTCATTACTCAATATAATCAGAAATTACATAGTTTAGGAGGTATTGAGGGATATCCCCAGCCTCATCAGTGTACATGAAGTTTCTAGCTTTCGCACGCTTGGCTACTTCATGTGCCACCATATTACAGGATCTGTAAATATGCATAAAGGAAATAGAAATAAAGTCAGTAGCAAGGGCTCTAATGTCCTCGACAATCAGACCAAGGTGGTCCCTCCTCTCCGTCGGTGTAGTCAGTGTGGCAATGACCATGATCGAGTCAGACTCGACCTCCACCGTCATCCACCCTTGCTGACGTGCAAGTTGGATGCCTTCCAAAATAGCTACCGCTTCACATTAGTCCACACTCCACTCTCCCCACAGCTGACATCCACGAATAGATGTCGCCCGCCCCAGGTGGTCTCATCCCACAGCGCCCACACTTGTCCTCGTGCCAGACTTCATCGTTGCGTCAGTGTTAATCTTCATTATCCCCATCCCCGACCTCTTCCATCACTTAACAACAATGGTACTTTGTGGTTGTTGCTGTCCATGTGGTGGTGCCCGTGCACTCCATGCATCAAGGATGTATGCATGTGCTGCCCTGGTAAAGGAAGATAGACATCTCCCATGATTTTTGTATGTCCACAACCCCCACATGTTGGCGACTACATCCGTAAACTCCTGTTGATCTAACCCATCGTGTAGCTCCAGAAGCATCTTCCTTGGTGATTGGATATGAGACGATGCAGTAATAATAGCCGCAGGTGTCGAACTCCATAATTTCCTAGCTTCTACACAGAAAAAGAGCATATGCTAGACCGTCTCCTTCTCCTCATGGCACAAAGGACACATGCCATCCATAGGGAAATGTCTATCAAGCAATCTACCAATAGTAGCCATACCACCAGTAACCACCCGCCATAAGAAGTGTGCAACTTTCGATGACCAAGAAGAATCCCAAACAACCTTCCAGATCTGCTCAACATTCTCCCGTGTAGATTCAATAAATTCCCTCTTCCCTAACAGCCCCAGCCAATATGCCGATATGGTAGTAAAATTTCCTCTTCTATCTGGCCACCAATATAAGGAATCCTCTGGAAGTCGGGTGCTAATAGGAGTGATTGCAATCAGCAGAAACACCTCCATAGGAAGAAACTGATGAACCATCTCCATGTTCCATCCTAATGTGTGTGGATCTATCAAGTCACTAACCATAGAAGGCTTCCATATATATGTGTCCTGCACTATCACCAACTCTCCATGATAGTCGTGTATCCAGATGTCCTCCCAAACTCTAATGCTCTCTCCATTCCCCACTCTCACTACTACAGAAACAGCCTTTGGCGTCGGTTGTTTAACCCCCTTTGGCGACGGTTTTCAAGCGACGCCTATGTGGGCGCCGCTAAAGGTCAAACTCTTCAGCGTTAATTTTCTAACCGACACCTATATGACATATAGGCGTCGGTTATATATAGTTGGCCGACGTCTATAAGGTTCGCGCCACAAAAGAGAGCACCACCTAGGACACTTTCTGCGTCGGTTAACAACTTAACAACTGACGACATACACTCAGACGACATGGCGAAGCACGGCCGTGCTTCGCTACACGGCCGTGTTTAGTACTATAGGCGTCGGTTTTATACTAATAAGCGACACCTTTTCCACCACGGCCGTGCTTTCCTTCACGGTCGGGTTGTTTGTCCTATTAGGCATCAGTTTTTATCAAATAATCGACGTTGTAGGCCTTTGATGACGGTGTTCTATAAATAACCGACGCCTATACTTTAATTTTTTTTCTTATTAGTTTGCAGGCCTACTGTGGTTGGTCAGCAGGATGAGAACCTGCAGTTCAATTTTTTGAACTGCAGGTTTACGACATCCATTGATATCAGCCTACAAACAGGCCACAAACCTACAAAATCAACAAATATTTTTTCATATAAGTAGATACATTCAGACATCAACTCAATTCTCACATTCACACATGTAGAAACATTCAAATATATGTAGAAACATTCAGACATGTATAAACATTCAAAAATATTCATTTACAAAATATCATTCAACATCGCTATTAGCATCCCAATTATATCTTACAATCGCCACTAGTTGTATGGCTTTTTCCCATTCTTCTCTTATTTCATTTAATGCTTCCATCGTATATGGCGCATGTACATTTTTTAAGCGTTTACCTATAGTGTGGTCAGTTTTAAACACCTACAAAGAGAATGATGTATATATATAAGTAATAATATAAAAATAAGATTGATATATTTCATACTAACTAATGAGACTATATATAATACCTCATGTATGGTATTAATATCCAATGCAACATGTCGGATAATCATCTACATAAATCGCATCACATAGTATGTGCATGCCCAGCCGTTGTCTTGTGTAGCGCACTATAAATTGAAACATACAAAATATTAAAGAATATAAGTAAGCACAGTTCACATAAATAACATATACATTGGAGTCGGGAACTTACTTTTACATTCTCACAAATTATTGGCTGGTTCTTTCTCCTTGGGACATTTCCTCCAGCATTTTTGAATGCATCTAAACCCCTACATGTTAATGTAACACAATCAATTGCATAATTAAATAGTAATGTAATAACAGATGTTAACAGATATAAAAATTAAATATTTCTCACCAGAATAATGACATTCTCAATATGTGTCCAATTTTAGTGTTCAATGTACTTCCCGCAGGATCTAGATAATAAACACTGAACGTCTCGGGGACAATAACTAGTAACTCCCATTGTCTACCACTAGAGGTTAAAAAGTTAAAAATTAATAACTCAAAATGCACAATAAAAATGGAATTTTCTTAAGTCCAAATTATAAATAAAGTAAACTTACTTGACATTGAATGGAGCTATTATTATCGTCTTCTTTTGCTGTCCGAAAAACTGTAAAAGCATCTATACAGTATTGTTGAACACTATTAGGGTCTTTAGCTATCATACTAATCAATGATGGAATCAAAAATCCCACATGATCAAATGCAAATTGTTTTCATTGATCTTCGACTAAGTAGCTGCAAAACATGTATTACGTATGCATTAATATATAAGAAACCAGATCACCAGATCTTACACAAGGTATATGGATGTATAAATAAGATCTCACCTTATCCATGTCTCTATCATTGATGTATTCAGCCAATCATACATTAACAACTCAATAATATCTTGTATAAATAAAGAGCTATCGTATGATTGACCTGCATAATCTGCTTCTAAATAAACAATTATAGGGCAATGTATATTATGTGCCCATAGCCAACATGCCATTCCCCTACAAGCAGGACCTAACGGGTATTTTAGGTCAGTTGGAACCCAACTTGGTAA
Organism: Alisma plantago-aquatica; assembly: GCA_963693085.1. Taxonomy (NCBI): domain Eukaryota; kingdom Viridiplantae; phylum Streptophyta; class Magnoliopsida; order Alismatales; family Alismataceae; genus Alisma; species Alisma plantago-aquatica. The sequence continues at coordinate 46,078,884 of OY856411.1, forward strand.
TGCAGGAAGTGGAGGTGGAGGCCTAGGTGCTCCGGTTGTCTTCTTTTTAACCTGTATATATAATTTTAGATCAGTTGACCTCATATATACACATTAACAATCTAAAGTAATGTAAATTTATCTTACAATTTCAGTAGTGTAGACGACATCTGCTTTGGGCCACAATATCACCCCACCTTCTGCCTCACCAAGTGTATCAATATCTAGGTGGGCATATGGCAATGCAGCTTCCCTCCAATCGGGTAATACACATATCGGGCTCATACGAACGTAGCCCTGTGGCATTGGAGTGCCATGAAACGTTGCCCCAGGAAGGGACTGGTAAGCCTGTGCCTATGCAACAACATAGTCTTGCATTCTTAAGCGGCATGGCTTCAATGCCTACAAATTTACGTAAATATGTTATACATATATACATATCACCTTTCGAACATATCATCTTGAAAAGACTAGCTACAATGTCATAAACAATACTTACAGCAGACGTGCTAGGCGATGGGTCTCCAGGATTACTCACAATCTGTGCATCAGGAGAAGAGTGGGTCGCCATAGGCTGATTGGAAGCCTGAGATGCCTACCACCACACTATTTCTTCCTTGACCTTCTCAGCAACTATATCATTGACTTTCTTAGCAACTATATCCTCGACTCTCTTATTCTCCTATACATGGATAAAAGAAACATTAGATTCTTATTATTGAATTCCCTTTTGCAGTAACATTCAAAAAAAAGAATAGGTTACCTCTTCTTGTGAAAGTCCCGCTCTGGGTTTGCGCTGGGATGGCCCAAAGAATGCTTTGATGCCCACACCAGTGCCTGCACCCCTAACACGTCCCGGATGCTTTGGGTTACCCAGAGCAACTGTCAATTCATCCCTTGTGCCCTGAGGGATGAATGTGCCTCTGCTCGTGCAGCTCCCGCTAATCACCATCAACAGAAATTGGTAAATTAACACCAGAAATAATCAATATTCAAACCATTGCTCTAAGAGTTGTATTTTACCATTTTCGTAGTCGCCTCAGCAGTTACGGGCTTCTTTATTTCACCCTTCTTGTTTTGCCTCCCAGCTATCCAGATATCATGGCGAGGCATGGGTGTCGCAGACTCCTGAGTAGGAGCAGACTCCTGAGTAGCCGCAGATTCCTCCTGTAGTCTTTCACGAACGCTTGCATAGCCCTTTGGACCCATAGTGTGGTCATGCACATTCAGTGCACACCTTGCTTTTTGCGCGTCACTGAGGGCCTAGTTAGTATGCACATTAATGATTTTGTTAGTAGCACTAAATGTTAATCTTGAATAGATGAATACAACATATATTAATTAAATTGGGAGTGATGTCTAATACCTTGAATTCTTCAGATTTTCTTAAAGCAACAAAATTGTCCCAATCTTCTTTGTCCAAGAAGTTCCACTGCTCAAGGGCTGACTTCTTCTTCTTATCACCATCTTTTATGTATTCTAGGTTCAGATTTGTCCTATAGTTCCTCAACATCTTTCTAGCGCGTTGCATCACGCTTTTACGATGCAGCTTCTCATCCAATGCAAACAGATTTTGTAAAATAGAATTCTTATTAACTAGTATCCAAAAATAGAATTGCAAATAATATAATTTGTAATCTACAAAATAGAATTGCAAATAATAATAACTCACACATAAATCCTTCCATATCAAGTCTTTCTTCCCCTGAGGAACTTTATGCCAATTATCATACTTAACACCACAATGGGTTCGAGTGACACACCCAAGATAGTTTACAAAATTATTGTGGTTCACTCCAATGGCATTTCCTCCATTATCAAACTCCACAACCAATTTGGATCCACTACCACTCAGCGCTATTAACTTCTTCAACAGAGTGATGCCCCTTTTCTTGTTAAGCGTTTGGTGATGTGCATCAAGTTGCTCCAGTGCTTCAGTGGGTACATGTGCATCATCAACCTACAATTTGACAAAAATAAACCCACTGAATTAGCGCAATATAGAAATATGGGATATATGACATAACTAGAAGATAATGAATTTTATAGAAATACATGATATGTTTTTAGAACTTACATTGGTATCCTCGCCATGCTCATCATGGACAACATGCTCATCATGGACTTCATGCTCATCATAAACATCATGCTCATCATGGTCAGCCATCTGAAAATGTCATTAAAAAGGCAAACATTTAGCATTTGTATTAACTACAAAAAGGCAAACATTTAACATTTGTATTAACCAGAAAAAGGCAAACATTTAGCATTTGTATTAACCACAAAAGGCAAACATTCATCATTTGTGTTAACTAGAAAAAGGCAAACATTTAGCATTTTTATTAACCAGAAAAAGGCAAACATTTAGCATTTGTATTAACTAACATTTGTAAAAAAATATAATCATACATGTCTCTAAAATTGTGATCTTTTATCAATTAACAATCCTTCATTGTGATCTTCGCGCACATATAAGTCATCATTAGCTTCAATATTTTGTGGAGTTGGCAACCCAACTAAGAATGGACTGGAGTCATCATACTTATCATAGTACTCTTCTTCATCTATAGGATCTTCAATGAACTGTCTTTTACCATGAAGAACAACCGACCATTTATCATTTGCAGGATCATCGATATAGAATATTTGTTTCGCCTGTGATGCCAATATGAATGGTTCAACCTTCTCACCAATCTTTTCAAAGTTCACCAAAGTGAAACCCAATTCATCCACTATAACTCCTTTGGTGTTATCAACCCAATTACATTTAAAGAATGGAATTCTAAAATCTATGTAGTCAAACTCCCATATGTCTTCAATGAAACCGTAATATGACATTTTAGCTTCACGTGGACTCTTATCCTTTGCACTTGCAAAATACATAGTCGACGCTTGAAGAGTGACCCCACTGTTTTGGATGACACTCTTATCATCTTGGCGCTTTGTGTAATATGTGAACCCATTAATGTCAAACCCTTCATAAGACAAAACATTCGGTTTTGGTTTAAAGGCGAGGCATTTGATAGTTTCTGTAATATCATTTGGTGTTTGAGATAGTTGATGTAAGACTTTATCTTCAAACCACTTAGTAAAAGTCTTATTATGCTCTCTAGCAAGCCACATTGAACTTGCTTGAGGATGTTGTCTCTTGATGAAATTGGTATGTTCCTTGATATAAACACTCACTTCATCCATGTTGTGTAAAATATACAAGTGAGCTTGTTCCAACTACTCACGGTTGATTACTTTCACCCGTGATCCCAAAATTCCTTTGCCCTCCTCAATATTCATGTCATTAACAGGAGTGTTATTACCACTCAGAAAGTCATTGCAAAAATCCATAACCTCTCTCGCCACATAACCTTCTATAATACTCCCTTCAGGCCGATAACGGTTTTGAAAATCATCTTTAAAAATGCTCATGTATCGTTCAAAGGGATACATCCAATGCAAGAAACCTGGTCCCAACATTTTAACTTCCCTAGTAAAGTGGACAACAAGATGTACCATGATATCAAAGAACGAAGGAGGGAAATACATCTCAAGCTGACATAGGGTAACAACCACTTCTCTTTGCAAATTATCGAGAGTATCAAGGTCAATAACTTTGCTGCATAGACTGTTGAAAAAGAAACAAAGTCTGGTGATTGCAAACCTTACATGCTTTGGCAATATAGATTGAATTGCCACGGGCAATATTTGTTGCATTAGAGTGTGACAATCATGAGATTTAAGACCTATCAACTTCAGATCTTTCATTGATACCAATCTACAGATGTTGGATGAGTAACCATGTGGCACCTTAACATTTACCAAGCATTCACAAAAAGCTTTCTTCTCCTTTCTAGACAACGTGTAACAAGCGGAAGGTAAGTATGTTCTTTTATTACCCATTTCACGTAATTCTGTTAATTCTGACCTTATTCCCATTTCACGTAGGTCCAGTCTGGATTTTATCCCATCTTTAGTCTTACCTGGTATATTTAACAGAGTACCAATGATGCTATCACATACATTTTTCTCAACATGCATTACATCGATACAATGCCTGACTGTCAAAGAACTCCAATAAGGAAGATCCCAAAATATTGACTTCTTCTTGAATGAAGAATTTTCACTCCGTGTGGCCATACTACATTGTGATTTCTTACCAAATTCATTGACAATGTCTTTTACTCTTTCATAAACAACATCCCCTGGTATAGGTTTAGGTGCACTCCGTTCATCATTCCATCCATTGAATGTTTTGCACTTCCTACGATACGGATGGAATTTTGAAAGAAACCTTCGATGACCAAGATATACAGTCTTGCCGCCATATTTTAGTCTTATTGAATCAGTGTTTTCTTCACATATAGGACACGCTTTAGCTCCTTTGACACTATATCCAGACAAATTCCCATATGCTAGAAAGTCATTAATAGTGCAAAACAACATAGCGTGCAAACGAAATGTCTCTCTTCCTGAAGCATCATAGGTCATCACACCTTCAGCCCAAAGTTTCTTTAAGTCATCAATCAGAGGTTCAAGATAAACATCGATATCATTTCTGGGTTGTTTACGGCCCGATATCAACAACGACATCATAACATATTTATTTTTCATACACAACCAGGGAGGAAGATTGTATATAACAAGCATGACTCGCCAAGTGCTATGTTGGCAGCTCAATGTCCCGTACAGATTCATCCCATCTGTACAAAGCCCAAGTCTTAGATTCCTATCTTCTTCACAAAATTTGGGGTACAATAGAACAATTTTTTTCTACTGTGGGGAATCAGACGCATGTCGTAGGATCCCATCATTATTTTTCTTAACATCTGCATGCCACCTCAAATTCTTCGCATCTTTCGGATTTGCAAATAAGTGTTGAAACTGTGATATTATAGGTAGATACCACAACACCTTGGCAGGAGAACCAGTTTTGGACTCCCCCGAAGTCATCAATTTATACCGTGACACACCACATTTTGGACAATCTTTCAAATCTACATAGTCCTTTTGAAATAATACACAATCATTCGGGCATGCATGTATCTTCTTGGCCTCCATTCCCATTGGGCACAACATTTTATTTACCCGGTATGTTGAGATTGGCAGCTCATTTCCTTCATGAAGCATTTCTTTCAACAAAGTCAACAATTCAGTGAAGCTTTTGTCGCTCCATATATTGTTAGCTTTCAACTTATGCAATCTCAACACAGCGCTAAGCTTCGTAAACTTAGCACAGCCTATGTATAACAATATCTCAGCATCATGCACAATGTTTCTAAAGATAGGAGGTGGATCGGTGTGCTCTACCCTACAACTATCCAGCATCGCATCAACGATGTCTACTGGAACTGGTTCGTTCACATCCACATCATCGGAGGCAATTTCTTCTTCCACCCAAGCACTACTATCGACATCTACTGGTTTCAAGTTTGAAATCTCTCCATGCCAGTGCCATTCTGTATAGCCTTGTACAATCTTGTTGCACATGACATGACTTTTGATTTCCTCACCAGTGTTGACTTTCAAATTGTTACCGCAATGCCTACATGGACAGTAGAACCTATCTGTAGGTTTTTTCCTATGTTCCTCGGCAAATCTAATAAACTTATCAAGACCAGATATAAACTCTGGGGTGCAGCGATTGCGAATGGACATCCATGATCTATCCACTCTATGATCAAAGAGAAAACAAGTATATATTAGGACAAGATTAGGGTGTACACTTACATCCTATCCAAGATTTACTCCTATTATCTACAATGAAGCCGGACTCCATACAAACAATATATAATTTAGTGAGATTAGGTGTTCAAGAACAGTCCCAAACTGGGGACTATCCAAGATTTACTCCTAATGAGTAAATCTTGGACGGGTTTCTAGGCCAACAAACACATGTGATGTCATTCTTATATATAATAAATGTGTACCACCTATCCCATCCTTGAACACCAAATCTCACTAGTAAGTGTATAATGTGTATTGGGTTTTCAAGAAAATTTCGACAGCATTTCCCCACTGTTCTCTAAGTACATATATACTTAGAGAACAAACGAGGAAATGCTACCGAAATTTTCTCGAAAACCCAATACACATTATACACTTACATCCTAAGTGAGATTAGGTGTTCAAGAACAGTCCCAAACTGGGGACTATCCAAGATTTACTCCTAATGAGTAAATCTTGGATGGGTTTCTAAGCCAACAAACACATGTGATGTCATTCTTATATATAATAAATGTGTACCACCTATCCCATCCTTGAACACCTAATCTCACTAGTAAGTGTATAATGTGTATTGGGTTTTCAAGAAAATTTCGGCAGTATTTTCCCGTTGTTCCCGTTGTTCTCTAAGTACATATGTACTTAGAGAACAAACGGGGAAATGCTACCAAAATTTTCTCAAAAACCCAATACACATTATACACTTACATCCTTAGTGAGATTAGGTGTTCAAGAACAGTCCCAAACCGGGGACTATCCAAGATTTACTCCTAATGAGTAAATCTTGGACGGGTTTCTAGGCCAACAAACACAATAATAGATATGTACATGTTAGGGTTTAATCACAATTAATGTTAGGATTTCATCAATGTTAGGGTTTAATCAAATCAAATTAGGATGCTAGAATGGACAAGTTTAAATCTTATTTCAACATGCATCAAAATTTACTGAATTAGGTCAAGGATTAGGATTAGAAGCACAAATATATGCAAGCAAAAGATTTGTTCGTATCCTAAAATTTACATAAAGCATTACATATAGATTTGTTATAAAGCATTACATATAGATTTGTTCATATCCTGACCAACAGCAAACACGGCTGTGGCTGTGTTGGCCTACCACGGTCGTGTTGGGCAGCACGACCGTGCTGTCTAGAACGGTCAACACAGCCACGGCCGTGTTTGTTGCATGTAGGTAAAAAGCTAGGGAGAAAGAAGAACAGAGGCTACGCGCGACTAATACCTGGAGAGCAGACTGAAGCTAGGTGGCGCGGCGTGGCGAGTGTGAGTAGGGAGGAAGGAGCGGGCGGCGGCGGCGACACAGGACGGAGCTAGGGTGGCAGCGGCGACGTAGGACGAAGCAGCATCGGCGGCGACGGCGAGGCGAGGCAGCGTCGGCGATGGCGAGAACCAGTAGGTAGCTAGCGGGCGATCAAGCAACAGCTAGCGGGTGATGAAGACAATGAAACAGGAAAGGGAAACAAATGCGATTGATCGTGGGTCTATTAAGTTCATAAAAGGCGTCAGTTATCAAATACAAACGACACCTAAAGTCTTCGGCGTCGGTTGTTCCTTAACAACTGACATCCAATTAGGCAAATTTTTCCCTAAATAATTTGGCGGGAACCATTATCGGTGTCGGTTATCAAAGGATAACCGAAACCTAAGATGGAACTTTTCGCGCAAATTTTCATTTCAGAAAGGCATCGGTTTTGTTGGTAAAAAATCGACGTTGTCTGTGCCAAATTTTTTTCGCTCGAAAATTGGATTTCGTGGGCGATTTTAGGCTTCGGTTGTTTGTTATCCAGTCGACGCTGAATGCAAAGCGGTACCCGTGTCTTGGCTATAGACGTCGGACGACCTACATCACCGATGTTGAACGTTATAGGCGTCAGTTTTCCTAAATAACCGACACCCAGAAAAGTGACATTGAATGTTGTTTCTGTACTAGTCTCCATTTTGTCCCTTCAAGAACTACAACTTTTTCCGCCCAGAGACTTCTCTAAGTGTAGCTAGGATTGTACCCCCTAGACGCTTCTAAAATAGAAGTGGAAGGAAAATACCATGCCTTGAGTACCCTGTATGGTAGTGAAGATTTCTTGGTCAAAAGCCTCCACACCTATTTTGCCAACAGTGCTTGGTTAAAAACATGCATGTTTCTAAAACCAAGCCCACCTTCTCTTTTCGGCTTACACAAAGACGCCCAACATTGCCATGATATTTTCCACTCATTATCTTTAGCTCCCCACCAAAATCTAGCAATACATCTCTGAATCTCATCCAGTGTCCTTGCTGGTATCTGAAACACACTCATGATATATGAAGGAATCGCCTGCACAATGGACTTAATCAAAACTTCCTTGCCTGGCTTAGATAGAAAATTTTCTTTCCAGCCCTGTAGTTTCTTCCAGATCCTATCTTTAATGAAGTGGAACACCTTCTTCTTTGACCTCCCAATGACTGTGGGCAGCCCCAAGTATTTTGCGTGTCTGTCAACTTCTTGGACACCCAGCTACATTTTAATGGAATCCCTTGTGTCCCGTGGCACTCCCTTACTAAAAGCAACCTCCTTCTTCAGAAGATTAATTTTTTGACCCGACGCCTGCTCATACTGGCTAATAATATTAGCCACATTTAGGCATTCGTGACGAGACACTCTAGATAAAAGAATGTTGTCATATGCAAAGAAGAGATGTGAAATAAACGGGCCATGCCTACTCTCCTTGATCCCATGGATCAAGTTGGCATTAACAACATGTAAAAGGGAAGTAGAAAAAGCTTCACCACAAAGGATAAATAAATAGGGAGAAAGAGGGTCACCCTATCGCAATCCGCAGAGAGGCTTGGAGCTTCGGGTCCGGTCACCATTAATGGCAAAGGAATGTTCCAAAGACAATATACACTCCCAAATTTTCTGTCTCCATCTACTCCCAAATCCCATCTTTTGTTTTGCAAAATCCAAAAAGTTCCATTCCATCCTATCATAAGCTTTGTACATGTCAAGTTTCAATGACAGGAATCCCTTTTTATTTTTTCCTTTGCTCTTCATCTTATGGAAAAGTTCATATGCAACAAGTGCATTATGTGTAATCATCCTCCCAGGGATAAAGGCACTTTGATTCTCAAAAGTGATCCTGTCCATGAACGGTTTAAGTCTATTGGCCATAACTTTTGCTACAATTTTGGAGATAACATTACACAAGCTAGTAGGCCTGAAGTCAGACATCTAGATGGGTCTTTCCACCTTTGGTATCATCACCACTAGCATGGAATTCAAAGAGATAATATCCACATTCCCCTTCCACCACCCTTTATTATAGCTAGAGATATTCTTTCCAACAATGTCCCAGAATTTTTGAAAGAACATAGGCTTCATCCCATGTGGACCTGGTGCCTTATTGGGGTGCATTTATTTTAGGGCAGCAAAAATTTCCGCATCAGTAATATCACTTTCCAGGAAGCCATTCATATTATCATCCACCACAACAGTCATGCCCTTTGTTGCCTCCTCAAACTCAACTGGATTGCTACTAGAGAACAACTTTTGGAAATAATCAATCACTACCTATTGGATCTCCCCCTCCTCGGTGCGCCACACCCCTTGTTCATCTTTTAGCCCGTCAATGTGATTTTTTCTTCGCCTCTGAGAAGCCTTTTGGTTAAAATACGTTGTGTTACAGTCACCTTCACGAATCACATCAATCCTTGCCCGGGCACACCAATAAGAATATTCTGATCTATGCCAGTGTTCTAGCTCTTTAGATAACTCCAAACACCTATCAAGAACAACTACATCTGGAGGTTTCTTTTGTTCCTTGCCTAGATGCTTTTCCACTTCTTTAATTCTTTCCTTCATCTTTCTGAACCTTTGTGCTGCCCACTTTTTCAGTTTTTCACCGTAGTTTACAACCTTCATTTTCAGCTCACTTCCCTCTCCCGTTTGAGTCCAGGCTTCTCTAACAATCTCCTCACAGTCATTTTCAGTCAACCACATGGGTTCAAAACAAAAATTCTTCTTCGTCTTGTGTCATCTTGCCTCTCTCCCCCCACTATAATGACAATAGGGGTGTCGTCAGAGCTGTAGATAGGGAGATGGATCACCTTGCTATACCCAAACAATTGACACCAATCATGTGAAGCTAATCCTCTGACCAGGCATTCTTTAATGAGGGTATCTATTGTGCGTCCTCTTTTCCACATAAATGGACTTCCCAAAAATCCCAGGTCAAGCAAACCACATGTATCCACTGCATCTCTGAAGTCCTGTATCCATCTGTCAGGTTTTGGATTGCCACCCCACTTCTCTTCATTAGATAGAACTTCATTAAAATCACCAAAGAAAATCACTGGCAGTTCATATGGACTTTTTAGTCTCCTCATAAGTTCCCGGGTATGAAATTTCTGACTTTGCTCAGCCCATCCATAAATAGCTATAGCTCTCCACATCACACCATTGTTATCTGCCTCTACTACACAATCCACATGGTGCTGCAAAAAGCTATGGATACCCACCTAAACATCCCTCCACCACAGTCCTAACCTTCCTGACCTACCCTCACTCACCAAACAAAAACCATCCACAAAACCACAATCATTCTTAACCTATTTCAATTTATTTCCATCCATCTTGGTTTCTGAAATAAAAACTAAACTAGGGTGCTCTCTCCAGGACCAATACCGGAGAGCCTTCTTCCTATCAAGGTTTCCCAACCCCCGACAGTTCCAACTCAAAATTTTCATTACCCTTCACGGGTTTGGTTATCCCTAGAACCCGCTACTTGAAACTCAGCGCCTCCATTAGTACCTCAAACTCCTGCATGTGTGCCCTGGTGTTTTTTTACCGGGAAAGTTAACCCCAAATCAACATCAACATCCATACCGCCTTCATCCATATCACGTCCTCATTTTCCTTTCAGAAGGAATTCCCCTTCTTCTGCTGCAGCCACTGGCTCATTTTCATCCAGCATAACTATCTTCTAACAATTTTTGGGCTACGACGGAACCTGCAATCTTTCTATCTTGTTGAACCGATAGAGTCAATAGTATCTTTCTTTTTCTTCTGCCCCTGAGTCTACACCCTTGGTCTTTCCCATCCCTATTCAAAACCCATGCCAATGTGCCCTGGATACCGCTGGGATTCACCTACAAGCACCTACTGACACCCTACATAGTTCACTTCTTGAGATTGCTGGATGTAAACTGTATCAGTAGTAGGCTGTTGCACCTTCTCGACCTTGCGGACTTCATCACTTGGTGAACTAAACTATTTCCTTGCTTTTGTCATCCTCTTAGTCTGAGAATGATGAATCTCACGATCACGCTACATGGTTATGTCCATCATCAGAGTCTCAACAGTCATCTGACCTCCCCCACACACAAATAGAATCTTATGCCTCCCTTCCACGCATCCCGTCCCGGCACCCAGATCCAACTCAACCTGCAGGTTCCCCGTCCTCTCCTCACTGTTCCATTCATCAGTAGCCTACCCCTTAGTAGAGGCTTCCCCCGCCATCGTCTCCCCACCCCTCTCGACCCCACGACTCTAATAGTCAGCAAGCGATAGAGATCGTCCACTCTTGTCCCTCTCCTCTTCCCCCGACACCCTCAACCCCAGGGCCCTTCCCCCCTCATCCTGGTTCCCCCCCGATGCCCTTGCTTCATGAAGGAATAAGACTCCCGATATGATTTGTCTCCCTCCTCCACTTCCTCTCGCAATCCCCTCCTCCCTATCGCCCCATCCCTATGACCTCCTCTCGCTTCCAGACCTTCCAACCTCGACCCTTCTCCACCGCCGAACTCCCCTCACTTACCCTCTCCCCACCGACGCCCCAACTTCATGATGAATAGGACCTTCTTCTTTGTGGTTCCAACACCATATACTTCCTCCACTGAAGAAACCCTACGCTTCTTTGGTGAAGCCTTCAACCATGCGCCCCAGCCTCATTGCTGGTCCTCGGACATCTCGACATGGTCACAATCTCTATCGAAATAGCCCATCCTCCTGCACAGGAAGCATAAGTTTGGCAGCGGTTCATACTTCACTTCCAAATTGAAAACCTTCCCCTTTTTATCCTGCAACTTCAACAATTGTTTGAGTGGACGATCAACTTACAACGCTACTTAGACTCTTGATGAAGAGTCTGAGCCAAGGTCATCAAGGTCCACATGTTCCACATGCCCCAACCTAGCCGCAATCATCCTCACAGCGCCCTCCGATCTGTAACCCAGCGGGATGCCATAGATTCTAACCCAAAACAGTGCTTCAGTGAAAGCAATCTGGCACGGAAGATCACCATATTCCACCTGTTTTACAAGTAGCAACCGGTTTTTGAAATTATATGGACCACCCTCGACCACCTTTGCCTTATCCTTCTAGTGCACAAACTGGATCACAAACACATATGTGTCCAACTGCTTAAAGATCACCTTGTTCGGAAGCGACAACGCCTGGCTTAGCGTTCGCTTCATGGACCAAAAGTTATAGGGTCGACTCGTGTGCAGCCTCACTACCAAGTCCATCTCAACATGTTCACTCAGATCACCCTTCTCCGCCTCTGCGATGACGATGATCTCCTCATCATCCTCATCTTGTAACCCTAGTCGTGCACATATGTGTACCAAATCTTCTACCATCTTGTGACTAAGACCCGGAACCCTAGCCTTCCTTGAACCTGCAAGAGCGAAAATCCACTCGGGATAGAGAGTAAACCACTCGGGAGAGAAAGACTCCCACCATCGCCCACCTAGTCGCCAGAGCGCTAGGGTTGCATCTGGAGAGAGTTTGCAAAAAACATTGTAGATATTTTACATCTTATAATTTTTTTTAACCCAATAATTTTGTCACCGCCATGTGAGATATTTTTATTTTGTTATATATTTATTTATATATTTCAAATATTCCATAGTCAAATTATATAGGACTATACCTAAAATTTGATGATTAGCTCAAAATCACTTAGTAAGGTATGATATATATCAATTGTTTGACAATTCAAGAATATAGAGACCCTACCATTTTCATCAATTCAACAATTACTTATTACTACTTAGCCCATATTGGATTCAAATTTTTAATATCTATTTTGGTAATCCTCGTTCTTAAATGTGAGATTTCTGATTGTTGATCTTTTTAACTAGTAATTTTCTCAAAAGTGTTAATTATGTATATTAAAGGAGAATAATATTTTTTAACTTCCCAATTGATTATTTTGAGGGATGTGTATGCCAAAGCTATTTTGAAGTATTTTTCCTTAAGTATATATGTGATCTACAAGTGACCTTACAATAATCTGTTATTTTTTGAGGTATTTTTCCTTAAGTATATATGTGGTCTACAAGTGACCTTACAATAATCTGTTATTTTTAGGTAACAAGATATGATGAATTGGTTCTTTATGTTGCATACTTGTCATTTTTTAGAAAAGTTTTTAGAAAGGATTTTCCTCTAAGTATTAACATATTATTATTTTGTCCTTAAATTGAAGGTTATTATATGTACACTCTTTTATTAACTTGAATTATTGACTTAAGTCATGACTAGGTTTTTCCAGAGAAAGGGAAATCACCTTGACTAGGTCAGTATGTAAAGTGAGGAAACCCCACTACCACCTATGTGGATTGGGAGCCTTCACTAAATATCCTTCCTTAGTAACCTCACCTCATTCCTCTCACATGGTAGTGGATTATTCTTAATTAATTAATACATCAAATTTGAAGGAATTTACTTCCATTTGCATTACATTAGTTTCAAATATATATTTAATGTTCCAAATGGAACTTATCAATTGTGATTATATACATAAAACTAACCATTCTTGTCTTATGATTTTTTTTTCTATTTGTATCAATAAATGTTTGCAATTATATGTGATTATACCAAACAAAAGATAAACTCTGGGGTACTCTACCCATTTGTATACCTATAGTGGTTATTTTAATATTCCTAGGGCAACATTCATCTAGTACACTTCTCCCTCAACAATAGTTCCCCCAAAAACCATGTCTAGAGAATTTCTATTTGTAGTAGTGTAGGTAGAGATGTTCCATGCATTTCTAGGTTAAAGTATATACCTTGCCTCCTAAGTTCATAATATTTCCAACTTTAAGTCTAGGTATATCCTAGTATTTAAGCAATGATACTAGGGTTTATTGTCCACTATTTTGAGAAGTTGTATCTACTACATTTGTATTCCTAACTAACATTAATTTTCCATGAGACTTGTATGAGTCTCAACTATTTGTGTCTCTAATACAATGTTCTAAATACTTGATCTTTTGACCAATTTTTTTCCAACACGAATAAAATTAGAATACATATAAATGAGTCTAAATAGATTTTTTCTTTATATCATACTCATGAAAGCTTATACATAAAACTAGTATTAAACATACATGAACCTATCTGCTCTTCGACAGAGGAAACCTCGTATACGTCTCTTCTAGGTCTTCTTTGTATTACATGTCCATGAATTTCCATAGGGAATAAACCCACACATGAACACCAAGAAGGGCAACGTAGGTAAGCAAATCTGGTACAAAATCTAATTATTGAGTTATTTAAAAAGTAGATATAAGATATTATTTAGGTATAAGATCAATTCTAGGAGGGGACTATATAGTGGACATAGTTTAGCAAAATAAGAATCCCAAGCATCAATATTTTCCATGTTCACTATTCAAGATGTTAATTTCACAATATTTTGTAGCATGATCTTATGCAAGATTTGTCCATACTCAAGAAATCAAAATATTCAAGATTATTTGCAAAAAAGGTTATCTTTAGATATTAGATGGAGAACTTCAATATCATGTTATTCAAGGGCAAAAGTTCCATGTGTTCAATCATCTATTGAAGAATGATAGAACAACCTAATTCCTTTTAACCAGTTCATTTTGGGATAATCAATCCATTGCAACCTGTATACATGGTGGTAGGATTTACCATACCTCAAGTGAAACAAAGAACTATGGGGGAAAATCCCAAAGGAAGACAAAACTCCATTAAATCAAATCTAGTTCTATCTTAATATTTAACAAAAATCAAACAATCATTATTAAGGGAAGGCGACCTACATAGGTAGGCATGGCTTAGAAAATAATTTAAGGTTCACCACCAGATGATATGCATGGAATACAAGATGGAAAAGGAATAACCCACTAAGTAAATCAAGAATCTAGTACCTAAAATTATTCAAAGATCCATAGATTGCTCAATCAAAAAAAGGCTCCAGTAGGAAGAAAAAACAAAGTAGTATAATGATGTTTATCACTTGGGTTGGAATCAATTATTGTTCAAACCTTTCTATTAGGGTTTATGGTTATTACAATTTCATGGTTCTTGTGTTCTTTATCTTTCGATGATATCTAGTTAAATTGAGTATACGATCATTTTCATTATTTGATTTACCTTATACTATAGACACCCACCACATTGTATTACCAATCACCTTAATTATTTATCTAGGTTTGTCATGTTATTAAGTATGAATATGATCCTTCCTACATTTATGTCAATTCTTAAGGTAAGTTAATGCAAAGTCATCCATGATCATATACATATCAATAATTAGTTAGATAATATAAGATTCGTGTGCATGCCATCCTCATATTTACATATTCAATTGTCAACTTTCATATATTAGACTTTGACATAATGTTCCACATTCTCTTTCTATTACATTACTCAACATAAATTCATCATGGTCATTCATTCATTTTCAATTCTAAGACAATATTCATTACTAAGGGAGCATCTCATGTGATACCAAATGAGGCCTCATCTAAATTATATTTTAAATGTACATATGTCAACAATATCATTCTCCGAATTAAGACCTTCCTTTTTAGATAAGGTTACACCAAATGGAATGTAATCGAATCATAATTTTCCATCGATCATCCAAATTAAACTTAATATCCACTTCTAGGGTTTATGATTCCAACAAAGTATAATACGATAATTCATACTTATTATCATGATTAGTTATAGAAAATGAATCTATCTAACTATTTTTAATGGAAAACCATTATTGATTATCTGTTGGCTAAATGGACATCTATAAAATCCCTTTGTTTTGATTATGACAAACATTTCATTCTTATTAATCTAACGAGCTACTTGAGTGTGCAGGATGACAAAGCAACAAGGGAAAATCTACAAGCTTACATATTTACATTTTCATGCAATGTAATCACTATTGTAAAAACTTGTACAAAAATATAATGTACAAGTACTTAGAATTGCATGTAAATCAAGCGTTAAATTCTCCCTAGCTAAACACCACAGTTAGACAAGTCATACCATTCAAATAGGATTATTTTTGTACACTCACACACATAATTAGTGCCTAAATTGAAACCTTGAAACAGGATCAATCTCGGTCGACAAACCCCTCGACCAAGACACTCTCGGTCGACAATCTTCTCGACGGAGAAAGATCCAAAGTAGCCGTTAGACACAACAGACAAGTTAGTTGGCAGTTGAAGAAAGACGTTGCAAATCACTTGTTCCAGAGAGCCTGTCGGTCGACAAAAGTTCGACCGAGTAGGTGTCTCGGTCGACCATTTGTCGACCGAGATGGTCTCTGACAGCAACTGCAGAATAAATTAATTAGCCGTTGTTAAAGCAACAACATTGTACCTAACAGCTAGTTAAGCACTTAGAAACCCCTAGAAGTTGTCTAGAACGTCCTTAAGCATCCTTAGGCCATTCCTATAAATAGGACAAGCCATAGGACACTCATACTCACTTGTTTTACACTTGTTACACTTGAGAAATACTTGAGCATACTTGAGCAATCTGTTGCAAGCAATTTGAGCATTGTGATCATTGGCCTACTTTCCCCTTAGCTCAAATTTTGTGTCTTATAGGCTAGCATCTCCTTACTACAGCACTTACACTTCTACACTCATTGGTTAGGAGATCAATACGCTTGATATAGGCAAATCAAGCCTTGTGCTTAAAAGGATAAGTTGTAATTTCTATTCTCTTTCTTGTTCCTTTTTATCCTTTGTATTCTCCTTGCTACTCCTAGGGTTGGAGGCTGCGGATTGGAGAAGGTTCTTCTCAGGAGGAGAAGGTGGACTTCAAGCTACTTCAAGAAGGCTATCGCACGGGAAGCTACTTCAAGAAGGCTATTGCAACGGGAAGCTACTTCAGGAGGAAGGCTGCTTCAAGGTGGTGCAATTACTTCTAGGTGAAGGCTGCTTCAAGGTTGGGCGATTACTTCTAGGTGAAGGCTGCTTGAAGGGTTTAGGGAGAGAAATTGTAATTTTATGTAAAGTCCTTGCGAGGTAATAAAATTAATTTCTTTCCAAATCCCGGTTGGGTAAGCAACCGGGTAGTGGACTGACAACTTTAGTATTTGCTAAAGTTGGAACCACTCTAAATCCTTATCCCCTTGTCCAATATTTTTTTGGTTGGTTGCTTGAGTTTAATAATTGTTAAAATTATCTATAAAACTCTATTCACCCCCCCTCTAGTAGTTTTCAGTTGGTATCAGAGCGAGGCTTCAAGGAACCCTAACAAGGTCTTGAAGAAATGGGTGACGGAGTGCTCAACAACCTCAACATTGAAGGGACACTTGTTGCTAGGCCTCCAGCATTCGATGGAACAAACTACCAATATTGGAAGAGAAGGATGAAATTCTACTTCCAAGGAATCAACTGGGATCTATGGAGAATGGTGTCTACTTCATATATGCTCCCTCAAAATGAATTTGCAGAATGGGATGCAAACACGGTAAAGATGGCCCAAATGAATGCAAAAGCTGTAAGTATCTTATATTGTTCTATTTCGGTAGGAGAATTTAATAGAATATCTAATTGTGATACAGCTTATGATATTTGGCATAGACTGTCCATAACCTATGAGGGTACAGTCCAAGTCAAAAATTCCAAAATTAGCTTGCTTAAAACGAAGCTTGAACATTTTCGTATGGATCCTAATGAATCTATTAGTGAAATGTTTTCAAAATTCTCTACCATTGTTAATGGTTTAAGTGCCCTAGGAAAACCTGTCCTTGAAGAAGATCAGGTATCAAAAATCCTTCAATCACTTCCTCCAAAATACAAGCCAAAGGTGATAGCCATTGAAGAAGCAAACGACCTTACTCGACTCAAAATGGAGCAACTCATCGGCAATTTAGAAGCTCATGAGGCAGATCTAGAAGAGGAAGAAAGAAGAGAACGTGAACATCAAAGTGGGAAGAAGAAGAATGTGGCTCTCAAAGCTTCAAAAATCGTCACACAAGAAAGTGAGGAGTCAAGTGAAGAAGAAGGAGAAGAAGCCTTGATTGTCAACGGTAAGAAATATAAAAGGTTTAAATCTAACAAAATTTCTAGTTCTTCTACCCCTCCCAGGTGCTTTGAATGTGGGAAGAAAGGGCATCTCAAAAATGAATGTCCCAAAATAAAGAAGGGAAAGAAAAGCTCACACAAGAAGAAAGGAGAAAAAGCCTATAAAGCTGCATGGGATGAGTCAAGTGAGAGTGAAAGTGGAGAAGAGGTGGAATGTTTAATGGCAAGAGAAGACAATGAAGACTCTCAAGAGGTAAGCCTAATTGATCTTCCTAAAGAGGAGCTAGTTACTAATTTACAAGAAACTCATGATAAATATATTGATGCCAAGAAGAAACTAAAAAAGGCTATAAAATCAAATGATGAGCTCATTGCCAAATTAGATAAACTTGCTTCTGAAAAGAACAACACTGATCTTGAGAATTTATCTTTAAAAACATCTTTAGATGATTGTACTAGAAAGCTACTCACTTTAGAAACAAATGTTGATTTTCTTTCTAAAGAAAAGACTGATTTGTTAGCTAAACTACAAGATTTTCAAACTCAGCCTATTTTGTGTAACCATTCGGACTATGATAATCTTGTAAAGGAAAAGGACTCATTGTTTTCTGATTTAGATCAAGCAAGAAAAGATCTACACAAAAAAATGAATGACATTGCTATGTTGCAAAGAGAACTTTATGAGTTAAGAAGAAAAGATATACTTGATAACATACTAAGAGTTGGCACTGTTTTCAATGGAAGAAAAGGTTTGGGATATGCTCCAAAGAAAAATCAACCCAAAAGAACTCAAACTAGGTTTGTACCTAAGAATACAATGGCTAGAAAGAGAAATGAAGTTGATTCTATTACTTGCCATTTCTGCTTACGTCTTGGACACTATTCCTTTTCATGCCCCTACAAGACTAAGGAGTCCGACTTAGTTTAGATCCCAAAACCCCAAACTTAGTAGAGTGGAATGTAGTTGAGATATGACCAAATGCTTTATTTTGCTATTTATATTATCTTATCTCAACTAAACAAAAGGTGTCATGCATATTGTTATTTTTCTGCATTATTGTACTGAAACAGCAACCTTGTCGGTCGAAGTATTGTCGACCGAGCTTTGGATCGGTCGAAGTATTGTCGACCGACTAGATGTCTTTAACAAATCAAAATTTACAGCACCTATTTCGGTCGAAAATTGGTCAACCGAGAAAATTTTTGCATTTCTTTGCTTGTAATACAGTAACCTTCTCGATCGACAAATTGTCGACCGAGACAGATGTCGGTCGAACAATTATCGACCGACTGGACTTCTGATTCAGAACTTTTATACAAATCTATATTTAAATGATTCTAACCATATCGGATCATCACATGGGTACCAAAATCTACATTCTAATGCAGGAATAGGTGGTTGACAGTGGATGTTCCAAACATATGACCGGAAACAAGGATGCATTCCAAACTTTTGAAGAAAAGAAAAGTGGAACAGTCACTTTTGGAGACAATGGTAAGGGAAAAATCGTTGGAATAGGTAATGTTGGTACAAACCTCGAAATTAAGAATGTTCTACTTGTTGATGGTTTGCACCATAACTTGATAAGTGTTAGTCAATTATGCGTTAGTGGTTATGATGTGTTATTTAACAAAACCTGCTGCAAATTATTAATAAAAAATACTACAAATGTTGTTTATGAAGGAAATAAAGTTGGAAATCTTTATATTCTTAAACCTAACTCTATGAAAACAGTAGTGGGAAAATGCTTTCTTGCAAATTACAATACCTTACAAATATGGCATAAAAAGCTAGGACATGCTAGTTCACATGTTATCAAAAAGTTAGTGAAATATGATCTTGTTCGTGGATTGCCTACTTTATCTTTTGATCAAGTTGAAAACTGTGAACCATGCACAATGGGAAAGCAAACCAAAACATCTTTCAAATCAAAACATGTACTTAGCACCAGTAGATCATTAGAATTAATTCATATGGATTTATTTGGACCAATGAGGACACAATCAATCGGTGGTAAGAGATATTGTTTTGTTATCGTTGATGATTATAGTAGATATACATGGGTACATTTTATTGCAACTAAAGATGATACTATTCATGTTTTTATGCAATTTTCCTCCAAGATTGAAATTCTCTTACAAAATAAAATATGTACCATTAGAAGTGATCATGGTGGGGAATTTGAAAATCATACATTTGAGGCCTTTTGTACATCTCAAGGGTATACTCATAATTTCTCGGCTCCACGTACCCCACAACAAAATGGTATATTTGAAAGGAAAAATCGATCCCTACAAGAAATGGCTAGAACCATGATGCTTGAACACAACACACCTAAAACCTTTTGGGCTGAAGTTGTAAACACTGCATGTTATGTGCTAAATAGAGTAATTGTTCACTCTCATTTGAAGAAAACTCCATATGAAATAATACATTCTAAGAAACCTAGAGTTGACTACTTTCATACCTTTGGCTCCACATGCTACATTTTAAATACCAAAGATGATAGAGACAAATTTGATTCTAAATCACACAAAGCATTCTTTTTGGGATATTCCACTTCTAGCAAAGCTTTTAGAGTATATAACACTATCTCTAGAAAAGTTGAGGAATCCATTCATGTTTCTTTTCATGAGGAGTCAAAATCTGAAAATCTAGAAATTACTGATCTCACTAATCAATTCGAAAATTTAACCATACCAAATGATAATGAAAAAGCTACTACATCCAATCCCCAAGTTGAAACACAACCTACACCTAGGCTTATCAAGGATCATCCCCAAGAACTGATTATTGGAGATCCAAATGATAAAGTCAAAACTAGGTCTTCCTTCAAAGATGTAGCAAACATGGCCTTTGTTTCTATCATTGAACCTAAAAAGATATCTGAAGCTCTTAAGGATGATTATTGGATAATAGCCATGCAAGAAGAATTGAATCAATTCACTAAAAACGATGTATGGGATTTAGTTCCTAAACCACAAGATAAAACCATAATAGGAACTAAATGGGTTTTTAGGAACAAGCTAAATGAGTCAGGAGAAGTAATAAGGAATAAAGCTCGGTTAGTAGCACAAGGATATAATCAACAAGAAGGAATAGATTTTGATGAAACATATGCACCCGTAGCTAGACTTGAAGCTATTAGGATGTTACTAGCTATTGCTGCCCATAAAAACATTAAGCTCTATCAAATGGATGTCAAAAGTGCATTTCTAAATGGCATTATTCAAGAAGAAGTTTATGTTGCCCAACCACCTGGCTTTGAAATACCGGAAAAAGGTGACTATGTTTATAAACTTAAGAAAGCACTTTATGGTTTAAAACAAGCACCTAGAAATTGGTATGAAAGGCTCAAAACATATCTTTTTGATAATGGTTTTTCTATTGGAAATTCAGATTCTACTTTATTTTTCAAAACATATACATCTGATTTCCTAGTTGTGCAAATATATGTTGATGACATTATTTTTGGAGCTTCAAATGATTCATTGTGCACACAATTTAGTGATATTATGCAAAAAGAATTTGAAATGAGCCTCATGGGTGAACTAACTTTCTTTCTTGGTTTTCAAATTAAGCAAACACCTGCAGGAATTTTCATAAGCCAAGAAAAATATACTAAAGAACTCTTAAAACGTTTTGGAATGGATCAATGCAAACATGCTACTACTCCTATGGCTACTTCTGTCAAAATTGATAAGGATGAAAATGGGGAACCTATTGATGATTCCTTATATAGAGCCATGATTGGTAGTTTGCTTTACTTAACGGCTTCTAGACTGGACATTATGTTTTCTGTTAGTCTGTGTGCTCGATTTCAATCACAACCTATGCATTCTAATTTTCTAGCAGTTAAACGAATTCTTCGTTACCTAGCCAGTACTACGTGCTTTGGTTTATGGTATCCAAAAGGACAATCCTTGGATTTCAAAGCTTATACTGATGCGGATTATGCCGGTTGTCGACTTGATCGCAAGAGTACTAGTGGTGGCTGTTTCTTATTAGGGAGAGCTTTAGTATCTTGGTTTAGCAAGAAACAAAATACGGTTGCCCTATCTACAACTGAAGCTGAATATATGGCAGCTGGGTCTTGTTGTGCTCAAGCGCTTTATATGCAACAAGTGTTAAGCGATTATGGTTTTAATATTTCATCTACGCCTATTTTTTGTGACAACACAAGCACCATAAACTTAGCACACAATCCTATTTTACACAACCGAGCTAAACATATTGAAATCCGTCATCATTTTTTAAGGGATCACATCTCCAAAAATCATGTTTCCCTTCATCATGTTGATACGGAAGATCAATTGGCTGATATTTTTACAAAACCGCTTCCACTAGATCAATTTAAGAACATTAGGAAGCAATTGCTTATCACTCCTTTGGAGGATGTTTTCTTTGATATTTGTGCTACTTCAACAAAAACTCTTGTTTACATTTTTGGCTTTTAAATGGACATCTTTTTCATTCGATTTGATGGGATATCTAATTAAGGGGGAGTTTTATTCTTAACAGTTATCTTTTTGAAATGACAAAGGGGGAGAGATAAATATAAAATTAACATTTAGTCAAACTCAATTAATGAGTTTCATAAATAAACTCTTGGCTTTACATTGAAAGTTGCTATATTCCCAAATGATCTGGATTTCATGTTCCATAATTCATGGGGAATAATAAGCACACATTTTTTACACAAGAGAAAAAGCTACAAAAGTTAATCTAAAGGTATGAAACTCATATGTTTTATATTTCCTTTATTTATATTTTGGAAATGTTTGTCATCTTCAAAAAGGGGGAGATTGTTGGCTAAATGGACATCTATAAAATCCCTTTGTTTTGATTATGACAAACATTTCATTCTTATTAATCTAACGAGCTACTTGAGTGTGCAGGATGACAAAGCAACAAGGGAAAATCTACAAGCTTACATATTTACATTTTCATGCAATGTAATCACTATTGTAAAAACTTGTACAAAAATATAATGTACAAGTACTTAGAATTGCATGTAAATCAAGCGTTAAATTCTCCCTAGCTAAACACCATAGTTAGACAAGTCATCCCATTCAAATAGGATTATTTTTGCACACTCACACACATAATTAGTGCCTAAATTGAAACCTTGAAACAGGATCAATCTCGGTCGACAAACCCCTCGACCGAGACACTCTCGGTCGACAATCTTCTCGACGGAGAAAGATCCAAAGTAGCCGTTAGACACAACAGACAAGTTAGTTGGCAGTTGAAGAAAGACGTTGCAAATCACTTGTTCCAGAGAGCCTGTCGGTCGACAAAAGTTCGACCGAGTAGGTGTCTCGGTCGACCATTTGTCGACCGAGATGGTCTCTGTTAGCAACTGCAGAATAAATTAATTAGCCGTTGTTAAAGCAACAACTTTGTACCTAACGGCTAGTTAAGAACTTAGAAACCCCTAGAAGTTGTCTAGAACGTCCTTAAGCATCCTTAGGCCATTCCTATAAATAGGACAAGCCATAGGACACTCATACTCACTTGTTTTACACTTGTTACACTTGAGAAATACTTGAGCATACTTGAGCAATCTGTTGCAAGCAATTTGAGCATTGTGATCATTGGCCTACTTTCCCCTTAGCTCAAATTTCGTGTCTTATAGGCTAGCATCTCCTTACTACAGCACTTACACTTCTACACTCATTGGTTAGGAGATCAATACGCTTGATATAGGCAAATCAAGCCTTGTGCTTAAAAGGATAAGTTGTAATTTCTATTCTCTTTCTTGGTCCTTTTTATCCTTTGTATTTTCCTTGCTACTCCTAGGGTTGGAGGATGCGGATTGGAGAAGGTTCTTCTCAGGAGGAGAAGGTGGACTTCAAGCTACTTCAAGAAGGCTATCGCACGGGAAGCTACTTCAAGAAGGTTATTGTAACGGGAAGCTACTTCAGGAGGAAGGCTGCTTCAAGGTGGTGCAATTACTTCTAGGTGAAGGCTGCTTCAAGGTTGGGCGATTACTTCTAGGTGAAGGCTGCTTGAAGGGTTTAGGGAGAGAAATTGTAATTTTATGTAAAGTCCTTGCGAGGTAATAAAATTAATTTCTTTCCAAATCCCGGTTGGGTAAGCAACCGGGTAGTGGACTGACAACTTTAGTATTTGCTAAAGTTGGAACCACTCTAAATCCTTGTCCCCTTGTCCAATATTTTTGTGGTTGGTTGCTTGAGTTTAATAATTGTTAAAATTATCTATAAAACTCTATTCACCCCCCCTCTAGTAGTTTTCATTATCATCTAGGTTTATTATTACTATACACCATGATTTTCATCAAACGTAGGTTTGTCAATATATAAGACCATCATTACTCATATGTCTTAAACATATTTCTCATTTATGTTCTTTATTTTCAACCCAAAAGCTAGTACAATTTATGAAAATGCAATTCCCATATTCGTTATGTACACCATTATATATTTATATTTATGTATGTATAGATTGATTCAACTAGCTTTTAAGACACTTACTCTTAATTTTCAAAACATGTTATTTGCTAGTACGAATATGAAAATATTGATACTAATTAAATACACATCAAGGTAATAAATCAAGTTGTTTACGTTATCATCATATTAAAAGTATTCCATAAAACATGTCATAGTTATTATCCACTCCACATCCTATTGTATATCAATATAGAGACAATATTTTTACTATAATTTTAGGCATCTCATTGATATATGTTGTATATATCTATACATAACTACTTGATATACATAGCCATGATGTATCGATTAATATGATGCATTAGTAATATTAATATCTATTATGTAACTTGTACATTATTATTATTAACTAATATCTATAATAATAGTAATAATGAGACATACTTATTGAATGCATATTCTCCAGTTCCTAGTACACATTCAATGTGGTGTACCTACGCATGATTGTACGAAATAAGATAACTAGATATATTATTGTTGATTGTGATTTCCCATATCATATTCTAAGCTCTCTCTCTTTTATTCATCTAAATATTTATATGTAAAAAAATCGAACCACAAAAGGAATATGAATGATCTATAGTTCATCCATCTTGAAGGTTTTTCCACAAATTCGTTCTTCATTTATTGAATTGTTATGGGGAATCCTTGGTCCCCTTGACCTCATCCAGAAGTGATCTAGATAGAGGTACATATCTTCAACTCATTGAAGGATTAGTGGTATAAAAGCATCCATCTAGAATAAATGTCACTATCCAGTCGTGAAGAGGGTTACAACTAAATCTTTATAGTGTTTAGGGACATCGAAGGATCTTGCAACCGTTGTTGTAATTAACGCTCTATATATCTGCATATGGTATTGAGGTTGAAGATCATGATGGTAGCATTTTCAATCAACTTGTATGACTATGGTTACGTATGAGGCGAGTTGCGGATCAGGATTTGTTAAGGGTAAATGTTGATTGGAGCAAGGGAATCACGGGGAAGAACTTGGCTAGAAGCCAATTACATAGATTGGGATTTGTAGATGGTGGTGATGGGGTTTTGGTGGATCATGATAGTCAAAAATAATAATGGCAAGGTCTAGTTGCAACTCCGTGATCAGATTTGGTGGAGTTGGCAAATTTGTTGGATTAACGTAGGCGGGAATGGTTGGATCTGTGGTGGTTTCCAGACTGTTTACAGGCAAGTTTTTTAGTGTGTTCAAGATATGAGATGAAAGGAGTTTATCTATAGTAAGTGGGGCTTGGAGTCTGTGTTTGTATAGGTTATGATGGTCTCTATCCATCACATGGAAGGAAGAGGCGACTGAAGACACAAAGAGCTTTTGAATGCGAGTAACCACAAAATTGTTTACCAATTTTTAGAGCAAGATCTCGGAGACACCATGTCTTGTAGGATTTGGACTCCTTTTTAGTGTTTATACAAAGATAGAGTGGAGGGTTAGAGGACATGCTAAGGTAGAGGAGGAGGGGAGAAAACAAGAGACACCATTATGGTCGCCATTTATGTGCATAAGGAGAAAGAGGCACATTCACTTCTAGGGAAAGACACATGTTGAAGACATAACTTAGGTAAGTTAATGAGGGCCCCCTCATGAATTATATACATGTAAAAAATGTTGAAAATTTGGTTCATTTTATTGGAGGATCAGGAAAATCATAATTAAGAGGAAATTTGGATTAAATGTAGATTAAAATGAGGATGTAATAAGAGGATAATTCTCTTATTTATAGCTCCTACATAGTTTACAAAATTTTCTATCTTAAATTACTCTATATATAATGTTTAGATAATTATTTTATTGATCCTAAAGCTATATATTTTAATATTAATAGTATGTGACCCATTGAAGGACCAACCAATATTTTTCTTATACTTAATTATATGTAATCATAACAAATGATGCCATAATTGTTAATAAATGTAAGTGAAGGGGCCATATTATTTTGACACAATGAATTTATAAAGGGGACATGTAGTTTCAACATACATGATGGTTAAATGAGAAAACAAATGAAACTTGAAACAAGGAACAAATTGATAATTATTTCTTAGGTGTGGAGAATAAACACATTTAGACAAGAAAATTAAATTGGAAACTAATCTATGTCAAATACCCTGATAATTCAAGAAAAATAATTTATTGGAATTTGTTCAAGTCAATAGAAAAAATGGCTCAAAATGGATTTATTCACCAAATTTTTATGTTACACAATCATATTTCTGGCTTGTATCCATCTATGACAATATAGACAAGTTGGTGAGGAACTAGAGTTGGATTGGAGGTAGTGATATGTTGAGGATCAACCTAGTAGGGTAAAATAAGATATTGGCACCTATGGATAAAAGAGGAGTTGGAATTATCTCACCTAAGGAGTATAATGACATTTTAATCAAGAGATCCACGTGGTATTTTTACACAGACAAAAAGATGGCTTGGACTAATCTTATGAAGGGGAAATACAATACAAGAAGAGGGTGTAAAATATTTGAATTCTATTTATGAAGGGGTACTCATAGACATATTAAGAACATTAAACTACACACTCGACTGATAGTAGTGAGTGGAATGAAGAAAAACATTTGGCATGTTGCATATGTGAGAGCTATGTCGAAGGTGAAGTTGCATCCACATAAATCCATCCAGTAAAAGCTTGCAAATATGTGGGTCTCTACCGCATTCACAAAAGAAGGCTTATGGGATGATTCATTCCTAAAAGATTGGTTCAATTATGATTTGTTATGCAAAATATTAAGCATGCAATCATCTATGGTGGAATATGGAGAGGATGGTTACAAGTGGATATTATAGATATATGGCAACTATGATACTAAATTTGCATATCAATTATTAAGGGAGAATAAGATGCAGATTATGAAGAGAAATTGGGATGTCATCTTGCATGGCCCATATCCAAAATGTACTAAAACGTTTTATGGTGCTTACATCATGACCAGATTGTCACTAATAAGTTTCAGTTCAGAAAATGTCAAAATCTACCAAGTGTGAGAGATGCAGAGAAAACATTGAATCTTGTTTACATCATCAAAGATTGTCCCTTCATCTAGGAGACACTATTAACCTTTAAACCCCCGAACATATCAAGTTTCCTCTCTAATGGTAATGCAATCGATTGGATTTGCAAAATTTGAAGAGTAATAGGGATCTAAAGGATTGGAGAATGTGGTTTCAAACAACTTGATGGACTCTATGGATGACACAAAATGAAATAGTGTTGAAAAGAGATCTGGCAATCATTGTAAGTTTCTTTGTTAGAGATGCATGTGTAAGCTTTATTGTCAATGATCACATAGGACACTGGATGAATGGAAGTACAAATACTAGTAGAGCATTGGGTCCATTGGAAGCTAAAATCAAGGCTATACTGAGATGGTTGAAGGAAATCAATGGAAGGAATAATGTTTACATTTGGTCTAGCTCTAGAATATGAGTAAGGCTGAAACCAATATCTATCATTGTATAAGAGTTAGATAGATGCTACAAGGAAGTTATTAAGAAGACCAACCAGACAGTTGAGTGCCTTAGCCGATACAATAACAAAGAGACAACTAAAGAATTTCAAAACAAGGTCAAATTTTGATACATGCTTAGTTTGGCTGGAGATCTATATAATAGTGAGATCCAAATAATATGTGACGGAAATAATGTAACGAATAATTAAGATGTTATGAAGGTTTGGTGAAATTTTGTTTGGATAAATTACCAATTAGTTGATCCTTTGTTTCATGATATTACTTCTTTGATATTTAAAAACCATCACATTGGACTTCAGTCATGTCTGTAATACTTTGCCATTTGGTGTTAATAAATGATAGAATGTGTTTGATTCATGTTTTAACCTCATTCATTTCAATATTAACTTCTTTTACTCAAGAACCACTTTAAACTCAAGCATAAGAACCTTTATAAGGTGGCCTTCTTATTAGTGCATTGTAAAAGTTGTTAATCTTTAATGTCATGATTCATTAAGATTGGGAAATATGTTATTTCCTTCAATTTTACTCGTTCTTTTGCATTAGTTGGTGATTGTTCACAACTAACATAGTGAGTGGATACTATCCTTATTTTCTCCTTTCCACACTTACATTTTAAATTTAATGAGACCAATATTTGTATCAGTTCACACATTATATTCTCAACATCTATTTTGTATTGAAATGTATTTATAGGTGAAGGTAGAAAGTTTGAAAATGACATGTTTTCATAGCGATTCACATATAATTCACATATTTATATGTCTATTTGATAAATACTAGTGTATCTCTTCATGCAATGCCATATAGTGTATTTTTTTCGGTAATCAAGAATCCCTCCTCAATGTTGGCCACTTTGTGACCCGTCCTGACAAGGTAATCCTGGGGCCCCCCTACCTTCCTATAAGATGGGGAACCAATTCAATCACATCTTTGTTTTGCCAAGTGGTAAGAATAAATATTTTCCAAGGGGGGTTTTCCAAGAGTTTAATGCAGGACCCATCACATGGAATTGTCAAGTCACACCATTTGAGCTATCTCTCACCGACCATGTAGTATAGAATTTGAATTTATACTACATAATAAGAATAGTCTAATCCATCATGTAAGCTAGAATTTGTGTGTCCTAGAATATATATAAATATGAAAGAATTTATATCATATACATTCTCTTATATTGAGTATATTGTTTGATTTTTTCAATTTCCATTTGTCATATGAAAAATATCAATTTGATATATCTCACCTTTGACTTAGGATCATATAAAATTGTTTGAATATTGTAAGGTTTTTTAAGTAGGTTGTTTTATTAGGGTGCAGGATTCCATATAGGTCAGAATTTTGACAAACAGATGTTGCCTAAATGTTATAACTCACAACGGTAAGGATAGTTGCAATAATGGAGAAGGTCATAAAGGAGGTTAGCTTTCCAAGTCCAATGTTGCCTAGTTGAAGATGAGTGAAGTTGTCGCCTATTGTTCTGCAAACATGGTTAAGACTAATTTTTATGATCAAGTAATCCTATTTCCCTTTCTCATCGTGCCACCTCCCAATTTAACTGTGATTGTATGATATTCTTATGACCTTCGA
Source organism: Alisma plantago-aquatica (assembly GCA_963693085.1). Taxonomy (NCBI): domain Eukaryota; kingdom Viridiplantae; phylum Streptophyta; class Magnoliopsida; order Alismatales; family Alismataceae; genus Alisma; species Alisma plantago-aquatica. Next base: position 46,108,439 of record OY856411.1, read on the forward strand.
TGTCAAGATGTCACAGGCTTCATGAAATACACATATATAATAATTGACATGGCATCCCTCTCTAGCCTTGCATTAGGTTAGTTTTAATACACTTCCATGGAGTCTCGACAGAGCAAGGAAGATTTATTTTGTCGAATCTAATAAAATTACATAATTTCACTTATTCAGGCTCCACAATAGACAAATGAATCCCTAGACAACAATTGACATGCTCAACTGAACATGTTTATTTAAATGAATGAAACATACACTCAAAGATTTCCAAACAACTTCGGTATGTTGCAGACAGGCTATGCCCAGATTGAACTGTCACAAGGGTAGCATTTCTCCTGTGTGATGTTGGTGATCTAGACACCAGTGTCATATATGGTTCCGTTCTTCCAGTCCTTTGGAAGAACCTTCTTGGCCACCACCCGCTTCAGGTTGTAACCATTGGTGACCCCCACACGTATCATGAGTGCTCCACGCGGCGTCTGGTTGGTGTCCCAGACAACACTGTTGCTCCTTCTCAAGGGAAACCACTTGTTCAAGCCCATGTTGGCCGATTCGTAACCCCTCCTGACAAGGTAATCCCCATACGATGGATGACGGTTCAATCACATCCTTGTTTTTCCAAGTGGTGAGACTAAATCTTTTCTAAGGGAGGTTTTCCAAGAGTCTGATACAGGACCCATCACATGGAATTTTCGAGTCACACCATTTGAGCTATCTCTCACCGACCATGTAGTATAGAATTAAAATTTATACTACATAATAAGAAGAGTCTAAGCCGTCATGTAAGCTAGAATTTGGGTTTCCTAGAATATATATAAATATGTAAGAATTTATATCATATACATTCTCTTACAATGAGTATATTGTTTGATTTTTTCAATTTCCATTTGTCATATGAAAAATATCAATTTGATATATCTCACCTATGACATAGGATCATATAACCTTGTTTGAATATTGTAAGGTTTTTTAAGTAGGTTGTTTTATTAGGGTGCAGGATTCCATACAGGTCAGAATTTTGACAAACATATGTTGCATAAGTGTTATAACTCACAACGGTAAGGATAGTTGCAATAATGGAGAAGGTCATAAAGGGGGTTAGCTTTCCAAGTCCAACGTTGCCTGGTTGAATATGAGTGGAGTTGTAGCCTATTGTTCTCCAAACATGGTTAAGACTAATTTTGATAATCAAGTAATCCTATTTCCCTTCCTCATCGTGCCACCTCCCAATTTAGCTGTGATTGTATGATATTCTTATGACCTTCGATGTCAAGATGTCACAGGCTTCATGAAATACACATATACAATAATTGGCATGCCATCCCTCTCTAGCCTTGCATTAGGTTAGTTTTAATACATCATGGAGCCTCGACAGAGCAAAGCGGTTTTATTTTGTTGAATCTAATAAAATTACATAATTTCACTTATTTGGGCTCCACAACAGACAAATGAAGCCCTAGATAACAATTGACATGCTCAACTGAACATGTTTATTTAAATAAACGAAACACACACTCAAAGGCGTCCAAACGGCTTCGGTATGCTGCAGACAGGCTATGCCCAGATTGAACTGTCACAAGGGTAGCATTTCTCCTGCGCGATGTCGGTGATCTGGACACCAGTGTCATAGATGGTTCCCTTCTTCCAGTCCTTTGGAAGAACCTTCTTGGCCACCACCCGCTTCAGGTTGTAGCCATTGGTGACCCCCACACGTATCATGAGTGCTCCACTCAGTTTCTGGTTGGTGTCCCAGACGGCACCGTTGCTCCTTGTCAAGGGAAACCACTTGTTCGAGCCCACCTGCATCCATAACATTGTCTAAGTTGAAAGAAGATTAAAAGAAGAACAACAGCTAGATATCTAAGTGAGAACCATACCGGGGCGACTTCAACAGCTTGGATGTCAGTCTGGCCTCCCTGGTAGAGGAATTTCACGGCCAAGTAGTAGGGCTTATCGGTCTGCTCCTCCACACGAACGGCCATGTAGGGCTTGTAATGGCAGGGGACCCTGGATGGTGACCAAAAAACAGCTCCAGATGAGTCAAATGGAGGCAAAGGTAAGGTACATATAAGCCACAAAGAACACTGACATAATGGGAATGTACCTTTTGTACTCGATGTCCACAACGCCTTTGTTTTTGAGAGCTTGAGACTTACCTGCCTTTGCCATAGCCGAGAAAGCTTGAGGCGAGAGAATGAAATCCGTCTGACCGTCTCCTTGGGAGTCTGTCAAGACAACCGTAACACTAGTTTTTGCGCAGACTGTTGGGTCCTTGCACCGAATCTGAACATGGCTACATGGGTAGTGGGTTATTAGCTATGATTGAAAATAGTGCATTACAAACATGATATGGGAATCTATTGTTCGCTAAATTGCCTGGTAGCATGATCCACACCCGGCCCCCTGGCGGAACAATTTGGGGCTCCCTACCCCCACGAAACCTCCGGGGCTGAGCAGCAAAGCCTGGTCTTTGTACCCGCAGGCGCCACCTGCAAGCATTCCAGAACAATGTAGTCTCAGATACAGCAGGCACAGGAATATTGAATAGCTCATTCATTACGAACCAATAAGTATGTTACGGAGTTTTGATTGTAGCCGGATCGTTGCCAAAGAATTTGGCTTTTGACTGGTGAATGCAGCGATCGCAGCCCGAAGCAGAAGAGAATATGAGGGAGAAGAGGAGCAAGCTGGCTAGCCCGAATCCCATGTTTTTCAAATGGAAGAGATGCGCAAGAGCAGAGCAGAGAGGAAAATGCTGCTTTGGCCAAATAAAACAAGATGTGAAGGAAAGATTATTTGAGGCGTCGTGGCGGTGGAGTTCGATTGTCGCCCGCTCCCCTTTATAGTGTCCATATGTGGCCTCGCCCTCGTGTACGAACCCGTCGTTTGACGTAAGAGCGGCTTGTAGTAGTTGGAAGAATGACAAAATCAGACGGCCAGGTAGGCATTCCCGGTCAAAAATCTGTATCTGCTGTGTGGTAGACCACAAGAAAACCACGGTACAGAACAAGAAATCGAATATTGTTTTAGTTGCTTGCAATAGCTTCCACAGTACGAATATCAATGTAGAGGGCACACAAATGAATATGATTAATTTGTTACCATTAACGCAGAACCAGATTCTAGCATCGCAATGTATAGAAATAAGACACTCGTATATAATATTATGATAAATACTGCCTGATTCTTACCCACCAAAGCAAATTAATCTTACACTATAAGAAGGGGACACGAAAAACTAGAAGCCAGTGGGTTGTGACCAATGGCCGACGGTTTTGCGCCCTTCTGCCTGACCGCAAAATAGTGCACGACCCCTGTTTATTTTATGTTCAGCATCGGAGTTGAAGAAGGCCAATATCGTGATCTATCTATGACACGTTATATACTGTCAATGGAACAACTATGCAATTGTCTCTCTTATCCATTGATCCACTATTCTATTACCTTGCGGTAATCAACCATATATGTAACTTAGTGGAAATATCCAATGAACAGATTAAAGGAGGTAACCTTGCTCAATATAGTGAAAATGGAACAAAGGTAGAAACCCTAGCTCGACAATGACCGGGGAGAAGAAGAAATGGAGGAGAGGTTCGAAAGAAAACGAGAAGTGCGGAGCAGAGAGCCGAGAGAACTCAATTTGAAAACGGAGAGAATAAGAATAATTATCGTCTTACTTTCACAGTTTGAGGCAGAGTTCCTTGTATACAAATAGGCCAGGCTCTATTCTAGTAGCCACCGGAGAATGGGCTAAAGCCCAGAACACAAATTTACAACAGCTAAGCCTTTCTCTATTAGCAATACAGTACAATTGACTTGATTTAACTGAATTGATTCACTAGGTTATCAATTAACAACCCCCTCCCAAAACTAGGGGTGGGTACAATATGTCCTTGTTTGTTATGCAAAAACAAGTAGCTTTGCTTTGGAAGGGCTTTTGTAAAGATATCAGCTAGTTGTTGATTGGAATCAATATGAGAAGTAAGAATGTGGCCGAGAGCGACCTTCATTTCGATGTAATGGTAGTCGGTTTATGTATGTTTTGTTTGTGTTTGGAACACAAGACACAGTTATATTTATGGAAACTTTGTTGACACGGAAAAACATTATTGATTGAAATGATGATATCCCAAGATTTCTCAATAGAAATGAAATCCATGTGAGCTCAACCACTATAGTGACAAAGGATCTCTATTCAGCCCCACGTCTGGAACTATCTATTGTGCCTTGCTTCTTTGGAATCAAGAACATGCAAGTATTATCTAAAAATATGTAAAATCCACTCATTGATCCTCTAGTAGAGGTGCATCTGTCATGGATCCGACTTTACCCAAATCCCACCTCTCTTCACAGGAGAGTTAGTGGTGATAGTAGTTGAGCTTTCATCCTTAGAATAACACAAATCCCCACAAACATATGTATGAAATAAACAACAATACTCCATTCATTATTGACCAACCAAAGGTAACATCATGTCCATAGGCTATAGAAAGGAAAGATGTATCCTCAAAAGAAACTATAAAGATCAGATCATGGATATAAGATTTATACTCCCATTACTATTAAAAAATATCCCCATTGATATTACATTTCATATCATGAGAGACCAGAAGATGTGAGAAGTGGATCATCATTGGGAAATATCTAAAGGTATTGATAAATGAGTGCATGGAGTACGCCTTGAAATGTTATCGGAACACAATTTACAATAATATAAGTTGCTTGTCTAGAAACATTATGTAACGCCTGGGCCCACTGCCCAAAGCTCTAGCAAGGTTTCAGGAATGACGACTGTCCCCACAGACCACTACTAGCCTTAACTGTACACTTCCCATAATATTTCCCCATTTCAGTGCAGACCCAACATGGCCCATGGACACCCAGCTCCCGATCACGAAATACCAACACAAGGGTGGCTAACGTCAACCATGGACAACCCTTTCCTATATGCCTGGACCGCATGGCTCAAGACTGGCATGTCATGCCCATGTGGGCTCCACCTACTGGAGGGAAATTGGCTCTGATACCATTTCTAACGCCTGGACCCACTGCCCAAGGCTCTAGCAAGGTTTCAGGAATGACGACTGTCCCTATAGACCACCACTAGCCTTAACTGCGCGCTTTGTCCTCACTCACGAGCATGCCAGGATCAACTTCCCGACAGGTCACCCATCCCAGTACTACTCCAAGCTGAGCACGCTTAACTATGGAGTTCTTAGTGATGGGCTCCCGAAAAAGGAGGTGCACCTTGGTGATATGGGTAGTCCAATCATTCCTTATAAGATCTTTTTATCCAAGGCCTCAAATCCTGGGACGTTACACATTGTAATTAGTAAGAAGTAAAGTGAGAAAACTTAAACGATTTCTTTTCAAGGAAAAGCATGTTTTAGATTGCATTTTCCATTATACCGTCATCATCAATATTAAGCCTAGACAAATCTTTTAAAGGAAGGGCCCATGAGGTACAATTGAGGCTAAAAGCCTAAAAGTAACCATGCTTCTACCTGAGGGACCTCAAGATCAATGGTAATGGGATAACCTTGTTTTAACATGTGTGGTACCAACACTTGATTGAGACAAGTAGGTGCACCGACCCTTGTGTCCTCAATGTAAATATTCAGGCAGGTACATAAGGGTTACATAATGAATTTTTATATTATGCTCAAGGTTTATCAACATAGCATGATCGAAATGAAAGTAGTATTCATAGGAAAAAGTATCTTAAAAAAGAAATTAAGCAACCAAATAATTTTAGGTTCGTATGTATAAACATTACAATATCATAGCGTGGTCATAGAGATTACATGTACCTTGATGAAGTGAGGATTTTATTAAGGGGTTGGATTGCATCTTGTGATAGTGTCCACTCCAAAGTGGGCCTATTATGTAAAAAAGGATAGCATGGGGTATTAGATCAATAGAGTTTTGTTAATATTAACATATTTCATGTCATGTGTGTGTTCCCCTAGACCTAAGTTTCAAATTGTTCAAATCATAGTTCCAATATTTCAAAAACACATGCATTATGTAATGCCTGGGCCCACTATCCACGACTCTAGTAGAGTTTTAGGAATGATGATTGGCCCCACAAACCACCACTAGCCTTAACTACGCACTTTGTCCACACTGACGCGCAAGCCATGATCAACTTCCCGACTGGTCACCCATCCTAGTACTACTCCAAGCTGAGCATGCTTAACTATGGAGTTCTTTAGTGATGGGCTCCCCGAAAAGGATGTGCACCTTGGTGATATGGGTAGTTCAATCATTCCTTTTAAGATCATGTTATCTGAGGCCTCAAATCCTGGGATGTTACAATCTCCCCCACTACAATAAGGCCTCATAATCTCTTCCTCATTTCAGTGCAGACCCACACTGACCCATGGACACCCATCTCCCGATCATGGAATAGCAGCACAAGGGTGGCTACGTCAACCATGGACAACCATTTACTACATGCCTAAACCGCACGACTCAAGACTGGCATGCCATGCCTGTTACGACCCCACCTCCCGATAACCCCCAATTAAGGGAGACCGAGAGATCGAAGCTGCACCCATGACTTCCGGATCAAAGGTTCGGCAATTAACCAAGAATAATTATCAAATTTTAACATACTAAACTGAAAAGTTGTAAGAAAATAAACTTTGCATACCTTTTGAAATTTTGGATTTCTAACTTCTATCCACTTAATGATTCTACGCTAACTAATCCTCCTTGTATTATTCTTCATGTATTTCACAATGTGACAATTTATTGTTTGTCCTTTTGGCTTGTACCTAAAACGCCGACAAACAAAACGTCGGTCAGCCGAAGCTGGTATGTGGGGGAAGCAATAATCATTCAATTATCTATAACAATGTATCGCATTCAATTATCATTTAACAAACAAGTTTACATTTTAAGTATAACTACACGATCCATGTGTACCCTATCCCATGCGATGTCCCTGCAGTGGACCTGGATACTACCTCCCATGTGGTAGATTCCCATTTTACCCCTCATGACTTCACCTAATACGTGAATCAATTTCTAGGGCTGAGTCACATGGCACTACCCGTAGGTAGCCCACTCCTTAACTCATGGTATGCTAAGAGTCTCATGGCACTACTCATCTGTAGCCCAGTTTCTAACTCATGATACCCTACACCTTGCTCTAGGTTATCCTTAGCCTTTGCATAGCCACAGGGGTGGACTCGGATCTATCTAGTTATACATGTATACTCATAGTGATAGCCATAGTCACTTTATAGTTGCATGAATTAAAACATCCAACGGTTATTTCATGCATTGAGGGAAACGTCGATACAAACCTCAGAAAACTAATTGGTATAGTCATAAGCGTAACCACATACCTGATTTGATGAGTCATGTAGATTATTCAACATATACTTCATGTACTTTCAATCAAGCCAATCAACAGATCCAAGCAAGTAATTCAATCATCACATAATTCCTGAAAAGAATATGTACTCTATTTATTACACACTTCATCAAGAATCTACTCTATTAACTTGGATTCTCTTTCTAGGGTTTCTAATCCGCATTAAGGTTTCATTAATATTCATTAGGGTTTCTTAGATCGATTTCTCAAACTTCATCCCTTTTAGGTCAACAAACCCTAAAATACTTTTTTCCATTTATATAAACCCTAATTGCTCAAACTATTCATTTAATTGTCTTTTATACTCAGATTGACTTAGGATCATCATATCCCTACTTGTTTATGGATTTGAACAATTAAAACATTTAAAAGTCATATTCACCTAAATTAGGGTTTTCAAACTCATTAATGCATATTCATGCACGAAACCCTAAATTAAGCCAATTATATAAAAAGATTATCTTTTTAGATCTTATTTTCACTTTTATGAACAATAGGCTTAAATTACCCATTGATCAACATTAAAACCATCTATCATCAAATCTAAGGGTTTTTCATTAATTCAATCATTAAAAATGATAGCTTTATGCACTTTTCATATTGCAAGCATATTTATGCACATAATCTCTAAATTAACCTAATTCAATGCAAAGATCATCATTTTCGATCTTAAAGTACCTTTTTACAATTAACAAGTTATTATCAACTGTAGTGATCCATTAAACTCTACTAACCACAATAACCATCTCAAAGTAGAGTTTCTTAATAATTAAAGTATTAAAGATGATTACTTCCACTAATTTTCGGATTTCAATTAGAATCAGACTTCAAACATAATTTATTTGGGTTCCTCTCGTTCTGAGGATCAATTTTCATATAAGATTTGTCTCAATCTGAGTTACAGTTTATTAAATACGAATTTAACAAGATTTACCTTCTTTTGGACCAATCAGAGCGCGCCACGTCGCTCCATGCCCATGCAAGGCGCCGCGCTTGATTTGGAAACATGACCAATTTATGTTATTACCCTCGGTAAGTTGCTGGCTCATTCATCCCGCGCAGGTGTAGCAACGTCCATCGTGTCTCTCCCTTCTTCAACCTCGGGCTGCTCCAGGGTTGCTGCCCTAGCCGCCGAGCTGCAGCCATCGTAGGCGCGTCCCTTCCTCCTCGGGGCTCGGGGGTTGCCGCCAAGGGCCACCCCAACTCCGCCACACCTGGGCGCAGCTAGAGCGCCCCAAGACCCTGACTTTTCTGGTCATTTCCGCACACCACGGGCCTGCAACAGCGGCCGTTGTTGCAGCCGTGCGGCTGCAGATAAGCACGGGTTTAGGTGAGGGGTCGGCCGCCTGCTACACCTTTGATCATGTGGGATCGTCCTGCAGCCAGAGAGCGCATCGAACGGACCCTGGTTGCTCCGTGGTCGTGATACTCTCTGCACGTTAGGGTTTTGATGAAGAAGAAGACGGAGAGACGCAATGAAACTCCTTGGGTTCATCCAAAGGGTCCACCCTTTTATAGATGAGGGTCTTTTCTATCCCAACATGCTTGCCTATGAAGGAATAAAGCCTAAACCTAATAGGACTTATATTCCTTAACCAAAAGCAAGCTTCTCTCTCTCTCTCTCTCTCATATTCCTTTATTATTCCTTCCTCCTCTGATATTAGGATTTCGAAAATCCTTTCTCTTATCATCATCATTCTTGCATTTTAATCCATTAACCACGAAATCCTATTTTCCTTTATAGAAAACATCATCCTTTTAAACAAAATCACATAATTAATTAATAATGCAACACATTATCCTCTTATTTTGCCTTTTTAGTATTTTCTCTTTCTTTCCTCTTTATTGGGACTCCTTGGATCCCTAAACACTCCATTATTTCGAAATTCTTTTTATTGGATACTTATTATCCTTCTAGATGCATCTAAATGCATCATTTCTCAATTTCATGTTAATTTCTCATTAAATTAACTCTTTTGAGAATTCCTTTTTTTTATTTCTCTTCTATTTTCCTCATTGGCACCCCTTTTATCATTAGGAATCCTTGGGATACGAAATTCCACTAAGGATAACTTTATTATACCTCTTTTTGCTTATTTTCCACATATTACCATTATCTTCAATTTCTTTCTTACTAAAGAAATACTTAATTAATCTTTTCTTTTTCTTATTGCTTTCTTTTTGCAACCTTGTCTCCTTGGTACCCAAGGAACCCAAGAGGCACGAAATCCTCTTTGGATTTTCCTTCTAGAGGTTTCTACATATTTATTTTCTTAAAAATTCAATTATCCATTTATTAATTGAATTTCCTTGTTATTTGGGCCCAATAGCCAATAAAGCCCACAAAGCAACCAATCAAGGCTATTGCGAAGGGTAACTATTCATTTCAAAACAAATCATATCATTATTTGTTCAATTATCTTTAGTATGAGAAATTACCTTTCCCAAAAATCGGGGTTATAACATCCTTCCCCTCTTATAGGAATTTTGTCCTCAAAATTCTATCAAGCAAACAAACAAAATAGGATAAGACTTTTTCATGTCCATCATTGGCCCCTATGTGGCTTTACCGTACTCATGGCGTTTCTAAAGAACCTTTATCATCACATATTTTCTCTGAGTTCTTTCATCCTGGCGTCTATAAACTACACAGGTGACTCATGCCATTTCAGCCTCCCTTGGGGCTCACTAGGTTCATTGCTCAGCACATGGTCTGGGTACCTCACATAGTGCTCTAAATTGGACACATGGAAAACATCCCACATAACTCTATCCTGAGGGGTAGGGTCAAAACCTAACCGTCTCCACCCTTCCATCTCTAATGGACCCATGTATCGGGGACTCAGCTTTCTCAGCTACAGCTCAGAGGGGTCGGATTCTCGCATTATATTCTCCCATAGTCCACTGCATGTTAGTCTACTTTGCATCTGCTCATGACTCTCGTCGTCTCTAGGCTCCTTTCAGCCATTGCATGATTAAAGCGACTTCCGTCTTCGTGCACTGTGGTCCCTTTTCCAATCATCATGTGGTCCTTTCACCAACATCACCTTACTGAAGTGGTGACCGACACAACCTCCCTTACAGAGCTTCCTAGAATCCCGATACTGGCTACGGTGGTCATCATCACATCTTTCATAGGACAAGAACTGTCTCTAGCTATCACTCTGAACGACCACATATGCTCTCATCACACCCTTTAGTCTGGATCATACTAACCATTAGTTAGGGGTGATAAACTGTACTAACATCGAGTTCTTTATGTACCTACTTCCACCTTTTGGAAGGGAAACTTTAGGTCAAACTCAAAACCTTTTGAACTTGCTTCATAGTTGAACCATCCCTCTCTCATGGGTAGTTCAACCAGATCTGTCCCTTGACAGAACTCTTTCTTTCTCATGTCATCTAGGTAGGGCGAACTACCATAACCCATCTTGCATCTTGACCTTCCTTGATCCAGGGGAGACTTATCACAACATCCATAGTGGTGAATTCCCATCCCCTCTCGGGAACTCTCTTTATCCTTCATAACAATGTGATGGGTTACTGGTGTTCGTCCGTCACCTCAGCTTGCTTGGCCATATACTACATGCAACTTTATCTTAGGTATTTAAAGCACCACTATCACTTATTATCTTTGTAGTACCATGGTGTATGGTGATCTTCAATCATGTTTTACGATATGTCATGATTCCTCAAGATCGATTCCTTGGAGACCCTACACCACCCTCATCAGGGTTTCATTACCTTCTTATCCAAATAAGTGCACTTGAGGTTCTACCACCATCCTTTCATCGTATCAAGGACTAGACTGGATAACCAAACAACTCTTAACTTTTCAACGTATCTCGTTACATCTGAGTGTTATCCAAACACCTCTTCTTTCTAAACTTAGGGTTAGCCAAACAACCTCTTCTAGCCAAACTAGGCATATATATTTCAATCAGAGCATCCATTACTGCTTCACCTTCTTATGTATTAGGTAACATTGAAGACATACACTTCCATTTATTTCACTTATCATATTACCTCAAACTCTATTAAGAACACTCTCTGATTTCATCATCATGGTGATCAAACTCGACCTGGCATAACTTGTAAGTTCCACATAGCTCATGATAAAAACTACCTCATTCCTCTTAGTGTTTGCAAACCATCCATGTATCTTTCACTTTACCCGGGTAGGTTATCTTCTCTATCCCCATTCCTTGTGGCAACGTTCCAACCTACATCATTTCTTGTCCTTGATGTATGGCATGTGTAATGTCCTATCTCTCACCCCCCATAACAAGAGGAAATAAGCATTTGGCTGCAGTCCAAATACAGAGTTCTTCCTATTTCGTGAGTAGAGATGGTACATCCCACCTTACCAGTACACCTTTACATCTAAGTTGCAACGTGCCACATATGTCTCTACATCACATACATCATGATAACAAAAAATCTTAAACCTACTGAGATTTATATCCTTGGTCATCCCCTCTAGGTCTATAGGGTACCGATTCTTTTGGGGTCATCCCTCTTCCCACTTGCATCAAGAGAGTGCCCTACTCATCTGCCCTTTGGGTCCCATGAGTTCATGAAGGTGATCAATATCCTAACCCATGGCCCTCAGACAATGATAGTTGTTACCTCCCGACCCTATGGTCATGTGCAACTTGGGGAATTAGGCAACTCCTACTTTCATCGGTCTTATCCCTACCTGACCCTAGGATAGACTTAGGATTCCCCATTATAGTACATGTTCACTTAGAACCTTACCCAAGTCTTCATCATCTCTGTTATGACCCGCTTCTAAATTAATCAGTAAACACCTTGATTAGTGATGGGTATCTTATTAAATAACACTGTTAATCAAGATAAGCTATGTCGTGAATCAATAGTTGAGATTTAATCATCCGAGGTATCTAATGACAATTTCAGTGTTAATTGTTGAGTTAAGTTAAATGCCAAGATGCAATTGGTGCTTTTATCAGTTGTGAAAAGATAATAATTGTGATTTCTTGCTTCGAGATCGTATTGGATTCCATGTGTGAAGTTTTGCAAAAAGAATTACTTCATTCGGACAAGCGAGGTGAGAGATATGGTATTATCAAGACCTAGGGATCTAAGTTGCAAATTTCCAAATACTTTGCTTTATAATTCTGTTTTTCCTTTATTTCTTTTCTCCCTTATCCATTTTCCTCTACCCGATAGCAGAGACCGCAGGAGCGGCGCCCAAGAAGCCGTGGGAAGCTGCTCAATCGGCCCCAACCTTGGAGTGAAGGCAGAGCGATTTGTGGGCGATTTTAACGGAAATCGACCTCCGCCCCTTCCTCCTCTATCTTACCCTCATTTCTTCACCTTGCTTGCACCCTAGTACAGCACCCCCAAGCATGGCGTCCACCCTGCACCTCGACCTACTACACAGAGCAGCGCCGGCCAGCAGCACAGCAGCTGCAACGATGGCCAGAGGCCATCTTGGTGCATCAAAGCATCACCAATCGACAACCTTGCCTCCGCCCACTCCTCTTCTTCCTTCCTTTTTCCCCAAGCTCGTCCTAGCGGCACTTTTACCAGTTGGGCGGAGCCTCCGATCTGCAGGAGTAGCAGTAGCAGCGCTGGTCGGCCAGCGTCCAGCAGCTAGGAGCGACGCCACAAAGCTGACGACGTCGCCTCCACTCCTCTTTCCCCTTCTTTGCCTTTCTGCGCCACCTGCACCTTGAAGCAGCAGGGGCGGCGCCCTACCTTGCATCCGTCACAACTGCACGAAGCAGAAATCATGGTCCGTTTGTGAGTGAAGAGCAGCATGTAATCGATGCCCTTAGTTCCCCGGGGAAATAGAGGTAGAGGAGGATCCGTTACTATCCCATGAGTGAGGAATTTCAGGGTTTCCGATCGCCCTTCTACAATCGGGAACTGCTTACATCTTGGGCGATCCGTTCTGCCTCTAGAGTGCCATATTCTGAGAACTCACTCCCTCCCTTCCAGTTTGGGCAGGTTGCCCATCATCCGGATAGACCTTTTTCGACCCTTCTTCGGCCACCCAAGGAGCGTGGAGAAACCCAACTGGATTTTTAATGGCTGCTCGGGAGACTGAATTGGTTTTCAGTGCTCAGACCATGCCTCTTTAGGCTGATGGGATGTTCGTTAAAGACAGGCTGAGATCCTATCCAGCAAGATCCAACTAAATTCAATTAGCCATGACTGAGCACCTAGCCAAGTTCCCCTATCAACCTGTACGTGTGTGTGAAGCAAGTTCGAGTCAGAACTGAACCGAGGTAGAAGAAGACCCAGAAATCACCTGAAAACTGGTCCTTGGACGCAATTCCGGACAAACCCGGACAGTTCGAAACGCTGTGAGTAGGAGTTCATTTAGTTATCATCATTTAACTTATTAGTTGGAATTTTTTTGGTAAACTGTGCATTTTTCGCTGATACTTGGCTTTTGGACAATATTTGGCGTTACTCGAATTTTATTTCATAAACTGCTTCCTTATGCCGTTATATGATTTAGTTTAGCATCTGATCAATGTGGATTGAATTAATGAATTTATATGGTTCATTGGAACTTGAAATACATAATATGATTGATGAAAATGATAGAATTTCCTGTATTACAACTGCAATGTATACATTGAGCATAAAATGGATGTTTAGCATCTAAACTGGATAAGTTGATACTAAGTCATATTTATAGATGACAAATAATGTTTATGTGTATATGTGGGTAATAGAGATTACCCGGATGCCGAGCATAGTTAGCATCCTTAGACTTTTAATTTGCATAGTTCGAACGAAATGAAATGGTTAGTAATATAAATGTGCATGACTTACGTGTAATTTCAGTAAGATGCAAATAAATGTGATAACGTATTTCAGATTGAGTATTCCTTTCAATACAATATATTTGAATGTTCAGAAATATGAAATCAGTATAGAGACATGGAATAGATATGAAATCTATTTACAGTGAACGAATCTGTTTGCATGAAAGCATAGCTGAGTTATGAGTTATTGCGATATAAGAGAATAGTTGTTGCACTATATATAGAAATGTTATGAAAGTTGAACTTCTGGTTTCAGCTAGTGAATTGAAGAATTACATTATATTCCAGTAGTCGAATATGTGCGAGAGAGACACAATGTTATAAGAGTTTTCTTATTATAATAAAATGTGTTAGACTTAGATGCCCTGACACCGTAGAACCCCTTTTGGAGGTCTGTGCCTTAGGGGTGAAACGACCTACCTAGCGTGTGTCTAGATGGTCGGTGGCTCGTGTTCAACAATAATCCGTGCGTGTGTCACGGTGGCACAAGGACAGAGAGGCAGTGTTCAACAATAATCCGTGCGTGTGTCACGGTGGCACTGGAGTAAATAGGGGTTATTCAACAATAATCCGTGCGTGTGTCACGGTGGTAACCCAGACTCTCCGCCTGTGTGCTCAGGTTAGAGGAGGAGTCTAGAGTACACTCTTTGAGAGTGCAGTGAGGCCCTTGAGCGCCTGAGAGTCCTGACGCAGACCAGGACATCAGTCAGACTTAGCATTTCCCGGGTGTGTCGCTAAGTCTTGTACGGTGGGTTCGTAGTTCGCTACGAGACTTTATATGCAGAGTACACTGCATATGATCAGGGCATAAGTTAAAAGATGATTACTTAGAATTAAGTTAGATTAATATGAAACTTGTGTATGTTCAGATTTAGAATTTATAATACTTGTTCTTTAAATGTTCAGTATATTTTTTCTATGATAATTACACTGTTTTAATTAGAACTGCTCAGTTTCTTATTTTATTTGCATATTCCTGTTAAATGTAAAATATGGAGTTATCCGATGATGGCTAAGTGAAATACTATTCACTGAGCGAGTAGGCTCATTCCTCTACTCAAACATTTTCAGGTCAGCGACAAATTCCAGGAATCAGAAGGATCCTTTCATCCTAACGCTTAATCTGTAGAAGGTATATGAAGTTAGTTTAGTTAGATAGTGGTCTCTTAGTCCTTTCCCCTCGGTCCTTGGGACATGGTGTGGGTGAGAGAGAGTATGTATGGCGAATGTGTAAAAGATGTAAATTAACTGTTATGTTTTACTTTCTGTTAAACAATGTTACATGTTGTAAACTCTGTTTATGTTCTCTAGCCAGTTAATTGAAATGCTTCCACAATAGTTATTTATGTTTTAGTTTACAACAATAATCCGGATATCATTACGAGGTTTTAAAAAGAAAAAGTTTTCAGTGTTTTGTTTATGTGATAATCCCTCCGTCGCGCCCTAATCTCGTGATTAGTGGTTAGTGTGAGATCGGGGTGTGACAATCTCTCTTTCTATATTCATGGGCTGGCCTTCATCCTATCATTGAGATCATGACAACCTGCCTACCTTGGTCAAGCCCCATACCGATTACCTCCATGGTAACTCATTCATATGCAACTAGAGATGGATATCTATGGGTATACAGGTCCATTCTCATACCATGTACTTAGCTTCTCAAGATCCTATGAGACTCTTTTAGGTTACCTTAAACCAACAAAACTGATATACACCCTACCAAAGGTGTCTCTCTCCCAGGATGGGAGGAAACTATCTCTTGATAATAAGGTCACCAAAAGCTCTTCGGTCTAGGGTTTACATCCTCATGAGCCTACTTAACCCTAGCAAGCTATTAAGGCATAAACAGATCACCTACTGAACCATGCTAGGTCATACTTGTCCTTTTTCCTCAATGCTGGATCGAGATCGTACCTTCCTTTATCATCAACTATATTGTGAGGGATCAATCATACCTTTAAACCTAAGGGGGGTTTCACTTTCCGTTATGCATGAGGAGTACCGTGCTCGAAACTATAGCAACTAAATTCTCATCATGAGCATTAGGTATACCACTTCCCCTCTTAGGCCTTGGAACCCTAGGTTCACTTTTAGGTGTCCAATTGCATGCTCTATCCCTTAACCATGAATCAAGCTTGCAAAAGGCATAACGTGCACTTCCTGTCATCCTTCAACTCAAGCAACACTTAGAGTTGGATTTTCCTCAAGGACAACCAACAAGGTACAAGGCCTCATAACCTGCTACTAAACCTCTTCAGGGTAAACAGAACATCTTCTTCCTTTCTTAGAAGGTAAATACATATATCGTAGGCACATAGGCACCAAATGCTTCAACTTCTATCTCTAGGGTTTGGTCCCTCTAAAGGCAACCAAGATATCATTAACTTTCAGGGATCGATCATGAAGCAACCACTATCATCCATTGTTCAGGGTTTTAGGCTTCCAACCTTCTTGCTGGGTTTCCTACTCTCTCTAGAGCTAACCCCACATCCAACCTCACCATTAGAGGTCCCTTCTTCATGAAGGATCAACCTCAAAAGCATGCTCTACATGGGTGAAGCCTAGGTTCGGACTTATGGTTGCTCGAGATCATCCATAACCCTTTATGATCCATCATAATTCCTTATCCAGGGTTTCATCCTACTGTCAGCATTATGACATGCCCTAGGTGCCATCTATGCCCTACTTGCACAAGCCCATAGGGTTTCTATGGTCCTTCACTAACATCATCATCTAAGGAGCTATCCTTTACCCTATCATGCCCGACCCTTCATAGGGTTGGGTTGCCAAAGGTGCTAGGTCACCCATGGATCATATGGCATCCCAAAGGCATGTCCTTTCAAACACCTGGTCCAACTCATCTCTCTCCAATCATCACTTAGGGTTAGCATCATCCTCATATGATGTGCCAAGTCTCTACTTGCAATGGAGATCTCTATCTCCAAGACTAACTTATCCTCCTGACAAGAAGGTCTACTCTCAGGTCTACTCTGAGGACATGACAACTTATGTCATACGACCTAAGAATGTATCTACTCTTTAATTTGCGCTTAATCTATTAAGCTTATGTCCATGAGATCTTATTTACATGCTTTTCATGAATTTTATGGAAGATTCCTTAAACCTTATTAACCTTACCCATACCTCAAGAGGGTGAGGAGAAGAAAGAAAACCCTAATCCCTTATGTCCTTATCAGAATTTTGTGATGAGAAAGGATGAACAAGATGAGAAGTCCTAAAGGTATCTTATTTCGATTTATACCCTAAGACTTTGGCCAGGCGGTCACACGGGTCCGGGAGTCCTCGTATTCCGACTAGCGGTGCGGAGGAAAATCTTGCCAGCCCCCGGTCGTGATCCCTTTCTAGACACCTCCGTCTTTCGGATACTCCTCTAATAACTCCCTTGGGTTCTATGGAGTTTGTAAAATTTAATAATTATTAATGGTTAACTGAGGAACCTAAGCGCTGATACCAAATGTTACGACCCCACCTCCCGATAACCCCCAATTAAGGGAGATCGAGAGATCGAAGCCGCACCCATGACTTCTGGATCAAAGGTTCGACAATTAACCAAGAATAATTATCAAATTTTAACATACTAAACTGAAAAGCTGTAAGAAAATAAACTTTGCATACCTTTTGAAATTTTGGATTTCTAACTTCTATCCACTTAATGATTATACACTAACTAATCCTCCTTGTATTATTCTTCATGTATTTCACAATGTGACGATTTACTGTTTGTCCTTTTGGCTTGTACCTAAAACGCCGACAAACAAAACGTCGGTCAGCCGAAGCTGGTATGTGGGGGAGACAATAATCATTCAATTATCTATAACAATGTATCACATTCAATTATCATTTAACAAACAAGTTTACATTTTAAGTATAACTACGCGATCCATGTGTACTCTATCCCCTGCGCTGTCCCTGCAGTGGACCTGGATACTACCTCCCATGTGGTAGATTCCCATTTTACCCCTCATGACTTCACCTAATAGGTGAATCAATTTCTAGGGCTGAGTCACATGGCACTACCCGTAGGTAGCCCACTCCTTAACTCATGGTATGCTAGGAGTCTCATGGCACTACTTATGTGTAGCCCAGTTTCTAACTCATGATACCCTAGACCTTGCTCTAGGTTATCCTTAGCCTTTGCATAGCCATAGGGGTGGACTCAGATCTAGCTAGTTATACATGTATACTCATAGTGATAGCCATAGTCACTTTATAGTTGCATGAATTAAAACATCCAACAGTTATTTCATGCATTGAGGGAAACGTCGATACAAACCTCGAAAAACTAATCGGTATAGTCATAAGCATAACCACATACCAGATTTTATGAGTCATGCAGATTATTCAACATATACTTCATGTACATTCAATCAAGCCAATCAACAGATCCAAGCAAGTAATTCAATCATCACATAATTCTTGAAAAGAATATGTACTCTATTTATTACACACTTCATCAAGAATCTACTCTATTAACTTGGATTCTCTTTCTAGGGTTTTTAATCCGCATTAAGGTTTCATTAATATTCATTAGGGTTTCTTAGATCAATTTCTCAAACTTCATCCCTTTTAGGTCAACAAACCCTAAAATACTCTTTTCCATTTATATAAACCCTAATTGCTCAAACTATTGATTTAATAGTCTTTTATACTCAGATTGACTTAGGATCATCATATCCCTACTTGTTTATGGATTTGAACAATTAAAACATTTAAAAGTCATATTCACCTAAATTAGGGTTTTCAAACTCATTCATGCATATTCATGCACGAAACCCTAAATTAAGCCAATTATATAAAAAGATTATCTTTTTAGATCTTATTTTCACTTTTATGAACAATAGGCTTAAATTACCCATTGATCAACATTAAAACCATCTATCATCAAATCTAAGGGTTTTTCATTAATTAAATCATTAAAAATGATAGCTTTATGCACTTTTCATATTGTAAGCATATTTATGCACATAATCTCTAAATTAACCTAATTACATGAAAAGATCATCATTTTCGATCTTAAAGTACCTTTTTACAATTAACAAGTTATTATCAACTGTAGTGATCCATTAAACTCTACTAACTACAATAATCATCTCAAAGTAGAGTTTCTTAATCATTAAAGTATTAAAGATGATTACTTCCATTAATTTTCGGATTGCAATTAGAATCAGACTTCAAGCATAATTTATTTGGGTTCCTCTCATTCTGAGGATCAATTTTCATATAATATTTGTCTCAATTCGAGTTACAGTTTATTAAATACGAATTTAACAAGATTTACCTTCTTTTGGACCAATCAGAGCGCGCCACGTCGCTCCATGCCCATGCAAGGCGCCGCACTTGATTTGGAAACATGACGAATTTACGTTATTACCCTCAGTAAGTTGCTGGCTCATTCATCCCGTGGAGGGGTAGCAACATCCATCGTGGCTCTCCCTTCTTCAACCTCGGGCTGCTCCAGGGTTGCTGCCCTAGCCGCTGAGCTGCAGCCATCGTGGGCGCGTCCCTTCCTCCTCAGGGCTTGGGGGTTGCCGCCAAGGGCCGCCCCAACTCCGCCACACCTGGGCACAGCTAGAGCGCCCCAAAACCCTAACTTTTCTGGTCATTTCCGCACACCACGGGCCTGCAACAGCGACCGTTGTTGTAGCCGTGCGGCTGCAGATAAGCAATGGTTTAGGTGAGGGGTCGTCCACCTGCTACTCCTTTGATCACATGGGATCGTCCTGCATCCAGAGAGCGCATCGAACGGACCCTGGTTGCTCCGTGGTCGTGATACTCTCTGCAGGTTAGGGTTTTGATGAAGAAGAAGACGGAGAGACGCAAGGAAACTCCTTGGGTTCATCCAAAGGGTCCACCCTTTTATAGATGAGGGTCTTTTCTATCCCAACATGCTTGCCTACGAAGGAATAAAGCCTAAACCTAATAGGACTTATATTCCTTTACTAAAAGCAAGCTTCTCTCTCTCTCATATTCATTTATTATTCCTTCCTCCTCTGATATTAGGATTTCGAAAATACTTTCTCTTATCATCATCGTTCTTGCATTTTAATCCATTAACCAGGAAATCCTATTTTCCTTTATAGAAAACATCATCCTTTTAAACAAAATCACATAATTCATTAATAATGCAACACATTATCCTCTTATTTTGCCTTTTTAGTATTTTCTCTTTCTTTCCTCTTTATTGGGACTCCTTGGATCTCAAAACACTCCATTATTTCGAAATTCTTTTTATTGGATACTTATTATCCTTCTAGATGCATCTAAAAGCATCATTTCTCAATTTCATGTTAATTTCTCATTAAATTAACTCTTTTGAGAATTCCTTTTTTTATTTCTCTTCTATTTTCCTCATTGGCACCGCTTTTATCATTAGGAATCCTTGGGATACAAAATTCCACTAAGGATAACTTGATTATACCTCTTTTTTCTTATTTTCCACATATTACCATTATCTTCAATTTCTTTCTTACTAAAGAAATACTTAATTAATCTTTTCTTTTTCGTATTGCTTTCTTTTTGCAACCTTGGACTCCTTGGTACCCAAGGAACCCAAGAGGCACGAAATCCTCTTTGGATTTTCCTTCTAGAGGTTTCTACATATTTCTTTTCTTAAAAATTCAATTATCCATTTATTAATTGAATTTCCTTGTTATTTG
Organism: Alisma plantago-aquatica; assembly: GCA_963693085.1. Classification (NCBI taxonomy): domain Eukaryota; kingdom Viridiplantae; phylum Streptophyta; class Magnoliopsida; order Alismatales; family Alismataceae; genus Alisma; species Alisma plantago-aquatica. Next base: position 46,129,300 of record OY856411.1, read on the forward strand.
GGCCCAATAGCCAATAAAGCCCACAAAGCAACCAATCAAGGCTATTGCGAAGGGTAACCATTCATTTCAAAACAAATCATATCATTATTTGTTCAATTATCTTTAGTATGAGAAATTACCTTTCCCACAAATCGGGGTTATAACAATGCCCATGTGGGCCCCACCTACTGGAGGGGTTATGGCTCTGATACCATTTGTAATGCCTGGGCCTACTGTCCACGACTCTAGTAGAGTTTTAGGAATGATGATTGGCCCCACAAACCACCACTAGCCTGAACTGCGCACTTTGTCTACACTGATGCGCGAGCCATGATCAACTTCCCGACTGGTCACCCATCCTAGTACTGCTCCAAGCTAAGCACGCTTAACTATGGAGTTCTTTACTGATGGGCTCCCGGAAAAGGAGGTGCACCTTGGTGATATGGGTAGTCCAATCCTTCCTTTTAAGATCATGTTATCTGAGGCCTCAAATCCTGGGATGTTACACATTCATTCACCATAGATGAAGTGTCATAAGTATGTCCCAGCTCTAGAGTGTTACGAGAGTAAGGCATTCTCTAATTTTGAATGGAGAAATTATGTGATTCAAATTCTATCGAGATGTCCTTGTACTAGATCAGGCCAAGTCACTAAGGTTTATTTTAGGTCACAATTGTAGCTTTTGATGTTACATGTACAAAGCATACACAGATCAGATACAATCTTAGTCCAATAGGTCACATGTCATCATAAAGTTTATCGTTTCATTAGGTCCAAGCTCCAATCTTGGTCAAGTAACATCATGCATGAATATACATAAAAAAGTCATCTTTAGGCTAAGGTGATCATTGTATGCACATGAAGTTGATTTATATTAACATTCACGTCAACTGATGGATCAGAGTGAATGATCTTGTAGTTAAAAGAGTATTTGACTATTAATGACCAATGAAAGGTATATTAAAGAATTCAGTACATCCCAAGATAATAAAGGAGTCACTTTTAATGAAACTAGGGAAATATCAAGTAGAATTAGGGGTTGATAATAGCACCTCTAGAATAATTGTATCTTTTCAATAAAATTTTATATTATACCAATATATTTAGGTAAATAATCAATGAGTTTGGAAGTATAATACATTTTTGTGAGTGGGGAAAGAAATACCATTTGGTACTAGTGGATGTCAAGCAAGGGAGGTTAGGTCTACATTAGCATATGAGAGTGCTAGTGGTGCAAAGTGGACATGGTATGACAGATGTCCAGTCCATGTTAGACACTGGCAGGTCAGTGTTTGACCGTGGTGGCTGAGGGCACATTATCTTATGAGAGGGGTGTGTGAGTCCAGGATGGATGACGTGTTGGGTCCCAATGCAAGGTGATTGTGTGGAAGGGTGAGAGAAGGAGAGAGATTGACAAATAGAGATAAAAAATATGGGAGACTGAGGGTGATGGTGTACATGGTGACAAGAAATTGGGCCTATCTCCCCTCTATCCAATACCTCACACGTTGTGTTCTTCCCCAATCTAGGGCTTTTCAACCCTACAGCAGTTGGCGGCAACACTGCTAGGTGACCTAGAGGGTGTTTTGGGCCAACGCAAGAGTAGGGAAAGGAATAGTAGGGCTCCACATGATAGAGAGGGAGATATATAGTTGATGACAAGGTCTAGGGCTTTAGCTAGAGCTTGGGTTTGAGTGGTTGATGGCCAACAGAGAAAAAGAGGGGGAAACCACCCTCTTTCACCCACCCTAATGTTGCTCACACCTCATAGGTGGTAGGCACGATTCAAGCAGATGACATACAAGTCATGGTGAGAATGTGAGGTGACACGATTTTACCATGCGTATAACGCAAGTGCACACGTCAATGTGATATAGGCCTTGTGAGGCCCAAGTCGAACTCAAGGAAATAGAATTCTCAGTAGACTACTACTAACTACTCACGATCAGCTAAACTAGTTTTAAAAGTTTGAAAAATGTTTTGAAAAATAAAAATAAAACAAAAGAAAATTGAATGATCGATTAAATGGTTGGTTTATTCAATTTCAATGGAATCTTTAGGATTGTGTTTTCATCGCGGGTTCTCGTTGCACTAAGTTTTACACAATTACCATGAAATGTCTCCTAATTTGGGTAGTGGCTTGGAATTAGAATTGCTCGCTTCTACGATACAATTCACTACCTTAACCTAAGTTGGTTCCACGTCAGTAGTAACCTATGCCTTAGATAAGGTGCATGAAATTTAGGTCTAAAGGTTCCCACCATTAATCGTACATCACCTTTTCCAAGGAATTTATTTATTAATGTGATTATCGTTTCTTTTCAACCATTAATTCTTCGTCAAAAGCAATTCATGGTATTGGATAATCACTATGGTGATCAAGCACAATGATATAATAGAGAAAATGATAGCATACCACGGATTTTAGAGACAAATTATGATAAACTATGTTAAAATTGTCATGCAATGACCACCCAGGCTACTCCCGATCCTAAAGACAAAGGGGATTAGCCCCACATGTTCGTATCAGTAGAAAACATGGTGAAGGAAAAAGGAAACATAGAGAAAACATGGATAGATGTGAAGTAACCCCTGAACGGAGAAGATTCGGGTGTTCCTCGGCGTGGGATGAGCGTTCTACAACCTTCCGGTGGTGGAAAACTCCTTCTACAGCCTTCGAAACAATCAGTGCGTAGCTCTAGCTTTGTTCTTCCTCCTCTCTTCTACTCGAGACTTGTGCAATGGCTAATGGCATGATAGATGGCTTAGAGCCGTCGTTTTTCGGTATAAGCACCACTTTAGGCTGCCAAAACATCACCAATGTACGATTAGACTCGAGCTGTAGATTAACCTGATCTGACGGTGTCGATACCATCGACGCGGGTCGATGGTATCGACCCACCCAGATACCGGCAGTCCTCTACTTTTTTGGGTTTGCTCTGAGATGATCTCAATAGCATCAACTTTTGGATCGATGGTATCGACACCTTAGGGGTCACTTTTCTGTGGAATCTGATGCTTAAGATGATTCTGCTAAGACAGAGTCGATAGTATCGACTATTTGGTTGATTGTATCGACTCCTTCTGCTCTTTTGCGGCTACCTCTCTATGGCCCTGTCGATACTATCGACAGCTGTCGATGGTATCAACAGTTGTATATATCCATTTTGCTTGAAAATCAAAGATAAAATCGAATCAACTTTGATAACTTTGATAAATATGATCATTCAATCCAAATGAGATAAAACAAGGTAAATTTTATGTATAATGAGATTATAGGCTGAAGGAACTGAATCATGCAATATTAACCATGAAAATGACCAATAATCACATAAAACACATATGAAACTAGCCTATAAAAGCGACTCAAAATCCTCGCATCAAACTCCCCTATGCTAGATCTTTGCTCATCCTCGAGCACAAAACTGTAGAATATAATTGCGAGGGTCAACTAAAGAACATATTTGCATAAAAGACATCACTGTATGATTCCCACCTAGCATGCACATACCGGCCCTTACTGACAACGGAACGATAATTACCCTAAAGATGACAATTATCATCCATGAGATATTCCCACCCCAAGACCAACAAACACTATCAAATAAGGCAGTTGATATAATAAATTCCTCCGGTTCAGGCTTGGTGCATCTTGTGATCTCCTATCTACATTGCTCATATCCTAACTACCATCTACATGGAAGTAGATCTCCTAATATACACAAATGAGAAGATAATCATGGGTGTCCTACCATTTTGAGCAACGACGGATGGAATGGGTGGTTGTGGAAGAAAAAGAAGCACATAACAATCAATCATGCAATACAAAAATTAATGACCTATCATGATACAAAATGCAAATGAAAATGTCCTAATGCTACCTTTTTGGTGGAATGATGCATGTACTATCATTCCATCTCAAGGTGAGATGGAATATCTAAGAAAACTTCACAATGTGCTTATTCTTCTTAATTCTCAGGCGAGAACATGTTCCTTTCTCCCTCTTCTTCTTTATTATTTCTACAAAAATTCTTCTTTTTTTCAAAAATATTTGCTTTCTAAGACCTCATTTTCATAAATGACAATGAGTTATTTGTTGGACATTCTTCCTTTTACATAACTTATACATTTGATGCATTCTTTTTGGAGGGTATGGAACAAGTTCAACACCTTTAATATTTTTAAAAAAACATGAGACACATGATGTACTGTATGCTCAAAAGATACAAATGCAACTACATAATGTCAATTATGCAACTACTATGACATGCACATAAATATATTTTTTTTGCAAGGAATATGCAAAAATGACTGTAATGCAAGACCTACCTACATGGAATGCAGCCAAAGAGTGAAAGATAGTAATGTGCTCCCAGTTCTTATGGTGGAGTGTGAATGATATTGCGGTGGATAGATCACAAGACTAATTGACAGAACCATTGAAAAAGATTATATGTCCCTCCTTACTGACATGTGTACCAATCAATTAACGAGTTTCTCTCTCTCACTTCAGATTAAAGCCCCATTACCATTTGGTTAGTTTAAGCTCAACATCCAATTCTATCCACATTTCTTGAACCATAAGGATGTACAATTATGATCATATGTTTCAAAATTGACCTACCCAATGATTTTCATAAATTATGTGCTCAATTTTAAACAAGGCAAGCTTACAATTCCATGGAAAATTTTAAATTAATGCTCAAAATTCAAATTTCCCCCATATGATAATCATAGAGATGACATGCATTTATATCAGACATCCACAGATTACACTAGATAGACTGTGGATCCTAGAAGTCTATAAATAATAAAAAACTAGAAAACACTAAAACAAAAGAAGATAAAAATAAAAACTAAGATAGAAACTGTTCCAACTCCCCCCCAAGCTTGAATTCAACTATGGCCTCATAGTAAAAAACAACCTTATAAGGTGGAATAGTGATACCCTCTATTGTGGTGGTGGTGGAAATGGTGGGTACTACTGGGTATGGGGGTTCCAATCTGGATATTGCCCCTGAAAGCTTGGATCATAAGGTGGCATGAGTGGTGGTTGTGGATACCCTACGAAGTAGTCATGGCTCCAATAATGATCGTAGAACGTCTACTATTGTTGCCTGATCCTCCCCAACCATTCGTAGACCTACTGTTGGTTGGTGAACAATTGACATTCATTCTAAAAAATCGCCTGTTGATTCACATACAACCTATTGGTTGTGTCATGTATATCTGCAAAGGATGTGGTATGCAGTTGTTACGTCTCTTGAATGCCTTACAGCATGGCATACATTCCCTGCATCGAAAAGGCATCCTCTCCTTCCTGAGAGGGTTGTGGTGGAGGAGGTTGCGAGGATGATGATGCACCTGGATAGAAGCATGGTCACTTCCTCAGTGCCACTCGTGTCTGAAGAGGAGTAAAAGTCTCCTCTTCCTCCTCATGCTCGTCGCCGTCATCATTGTCATTGTCCTCCTCATCTTCCTCATTGTCAGAGTCATCGATGGCAATAATTGGCCACCTGAAGTGTTGGGCCCCCTGAATGTTGAAGACAGGATCAGGGATCGCACACTCCTGATATTCTTTGTTGACGTGGCAGTGCGCATTGACCACACCATCACGAACTATCAACAGATTAGATCGATGTTGATGATGAAGGCTAACAAAACTCTTACTTACTAGGGGAGGCATTGAAGAAATATCTAGTCTGAGATAGAGGGCTAGATGAGTGATGAGTCCCCCAAAATGAATTGGGGCTCTCCTGGTGCACCTCTTCACGACCATCACACACGTTAAGAAAAACACGCCCCAGTTAAGCTTGCCCCTTGTCAACAAATTGTACAAGAAAAAGAGATCGATCTCTTGAAATTTGCTCAGCGACAGCTCGCCTCGAGCAAAGAAAGTGATACAAAGCATGTGGTGGAGGACCCGCACAAAAGGATGCTTGGAATCAGCAACCACAACATTGTGATAGATGATTGTCTTTCCTTGAGGGGCTATCACCAGCCGTGTAAATATGGCATCATAATCAGCCCGGTTGTCTGGCTGTCGGTGCTGCTTGGGAGAATGCCACCAGTTATAGATTGAATTGAACTGGTCAATCATGATGGTGTAGTTACAGTTGAATAGATGAAAGGATACTCGGCCCTTGATCCATTCACGGTCTGTGGCAATGAGGTCATTGGGCACGACACAGATGTTGAGAGACGCCATGAACTCTACCACAAGTTCCTTGTATGTCAGCCACTCGCCAAAGAAAGGGTGGCCCTCAACATGATAGGGGATTTGTTCCTCACTTGGGAACAACCTCCCAACATGGCCACGGAGGACATGGTTGAGGTTCTCCTCAAAGCCAAGGTCTTGGATCAGGGCCTGATCAACGTAACGAGTGGGCTCGATGGAGCGCTTCAATAACTCGTTGTAGATTTTCTTCACGTCCGCCGAAGGATGTACAATTCTTAGATGGGGAATGGAGCCCAGCGGTGGTGGTACGAACATCTCGATCTCTATGGGAGCAGTGCATGAGGAAGATGACGCTCCATGCCTCACCATGATGATAGAGAAAAGGGTAAGTGAGGAAGATAGCTCGGTGAAGATCCTGAGAAGAAGCTCTCTGCTGTCAAAGAAGAACTCGAGGACGATCGTCCACTTGCTCGGTGTAGGCCCTTGATTGCTCACAAGTGCTCTAGCTCAATCAGGAGGAGAGAAGATCTGAAGGTGTGAAGAAGAAATGCACTCAACCCCTCCTTATATAGCTGAGATCGGAACCCATGTTGACTCATCGATACCATCGACGAGGTGTCGATGGTATCGACACTGGTATCACGATCTCTCTCCCGCTGGTATTGACGGTCGTTGATTGATCGGTGTGGGGGCATGAATCGATGACGCATCGATACCATCGACATATGTCTACAGTATCGACTCATCCCACAGATCACCATCCAAATTTGGCATGCTTCATTGATGGCGTCTCGCAGATCGCTGACGTGTTCCATCGATACCATCGATGGGTTGTCGATGGCATCGACTTCTGTATGCATCCCCTTATCCTCGTGAGGCCTTGGCTCTAGTTTTTCCTGAAGTCAAGTCGATACCATCGACTATGGTGTCGATGGCATCGACATTACTGAGAAGATTTTGTCTGAAAATCTCTAGAGATCTCACAAGAATCGACCATGTGGTCGATGCTATCGACCAACTCTAGAAAATTTTGTTGATCAGCCTGATGGGTGGTCGATACTATCGACAAGGCCGTCGATAGTATCGACAGAGCAAATTTTCTACAACTGCCTCTCTGCACCCTGGTCTCTATGATCGACACAAGGGTCGATGGTATCGACACCCAAACAGTCTTGCACACTTAACACCCATATCAAGGCATCATTTTTATACTAAAAACGAAATTAATCAAAACTACTGAAGTAAATGGAAATGAAATCTACCAATGGTTGGGTTGCCTCCCAACAAGCAACCTACTTTAACGTCTAAGCTAGACAAAATAATGCTCATCAAATTGGGGTATCAGGGAGTATCCCTAGGGAGTCCCTCAGCAATTTGAACTCAACTCTTTCTTTGTCGATCCCTAATGTCAAGGTACATCTCCCGATAGTAGTGATGACATCAACCGTAGCTTGAAATGGCCTCCCTAGTAGCAACTCACAACCATTAAGCTGTGGCATGTCCACGACTATAAAATCTACGGGGAAGATAAATCTGTCAACTTTGACAAGTACATCCTCACACACTCAGTGTGGCTTCACTATAGATTCATCTACTAACTCAATAGACATGACAGATTTATTTGGTAACTTTAATCCCAACTTTTGAAACGTGGTTAACAACATAAGGTTTATGCTAGTACCCGAATCACACTGTGCATGCGGGAAATGATGGCCGCCAATTGAGCACGGTATGTAGAAGCTCCCATGATCTTTCTTCTTATTTGGTAGAATCCCGTAGATTATTGAGCTCACCATCTCATTCATAAAACAAATGTCAGTGTCTTTTATTCACCTTTTCTTGGTGTTGATATCCTTGATAAATCTTCTGTATGTAAGAATCTGTTCTATCACCTCCACTAGAAAAATGTTATTGTGAAGCTTCCCAAAACATCTCCAAGAAATTCTTGTAGTGCCTATGCTCTTTTTCGATCTCAGACTATCTGAACAAAGCACATTTGGCTCCTTCACTCGCTTGTATGGTGGCACATATGAGCTATTTGGGGTATCCTCCCCTAAGATCACTTCAATGCCACCCTTTTGTGTAGGCTTTGACACATCATTCTCGGTTTGTGAGGCTCGTGGCTGCCCATCCTTCTCAGTGGTAGTGGCTCCACTGCGCAATATGGCTTTCACCTGCTCCTCTTGCCTAGATGTGGGCACGACTGTGATGATGGCTTGGTAGGATTTGCTTGATGGACAACATCTTCCTGGTAGTCCATATAAGCTACAGGGGTATGGCACATTGGGTTTAGCCTCCATGTCAAAATGCATTTTTTCCTTTTCATGGACCTCCACCACCAGGGGCTCTGTCTCCCCAATCACAGATATATACTTAACTTGATGATGTTATTGAGTAGTCTCTGCATTACCAGCCAATCTTTATTGATTTTGATGCTTCATGGTTGCCACTTCTGTAACATCCCAGGATTTGAGGCCTTGGATAAAACACTCTTAAAAGGAATGATTGGACTACCCATATCACCAAGGTGCACCTCCTTTTCCGGGAGCCCATCAATAAGAACTCCATAGTTAAGCGTGCTCAGCTTGGAGTAGTACTGGGATGGGTGACCAGTCGGGAAGTTGATCCTGGCTTGCACGTCAGTGTGGACAAAGTGCGCAGTTAAGGCTAGTGGTGGTTTGTGGGGCCAGTCGTCATTCCTGAAACTCTACTAGAGCCATGCGAAGTAGGCCCGGTCGTTACAAATGGTATTAGAGCCAATTCCCCTCCAGTAGGTGGGGCCCACATGGACATGGCATGCCAGTCTTGATCCGTGCGGTCCAGGCATGTAGGAAAGGGCTGTCCATGGTTGACTTAGTCACCCTTGCGCTGGTATTCCGTGATCGGGAGCTGGGTGTCCATGGGCCATTGTGGGTCTGCACTGAAATGGGGAAGAGATCATGAGGCCTTATAGTTGAGCCTTGACGAGGACGTCAAGAGTCTAAGTGGGAGAGATTGTAACATCCCAGGATTTGAGGCCTTGGATAAAACACTCTTAAAAAGAATGATTGGACTACCCATATCACCAAGGTGCACCTCCTTTTCCGGGAGCCCATCACTAAGAACTCCATAGTTAAGCGTGCTCAGCTTGGAGTAGTACTGGGATGGGTGACCAGTCGGGAAGTTGATCCTGGCTTGCACGTCAGTGTGGACAAAGTGTGCAGTTAAGGCTAGTGGTGGTTTGTGGGGCCAGTCGTCATTCCTGAAACTCTACTAGAGCCATGGGAAGTAGGCCCGGTCGTTACAAAGATGGTATCAGAGCCAATTCCCCTCCAGTAGGTGGGGCCCACATGGACATGGCATGCCAGTCTTGAGTCGTGCGGTACAGGCATGTAGGAAAGGGCTGTCCATGGTTGATGTAGTCACCCTTGCGCTGGTATTCCGTGATCGGGAGCTGGGTGTCCATGGGCCATTGTGGGTCTGCACTGAAATGGGGAAGAGATCATGAGGCCTTATAGTTGAGCCTTGACGAGGACGTCAAAGGTCTAAGTGGGAGAGATTGTAACATCCCAGGATTTGAGGCCTTGGATAAAACACTCTTAAAAGGAATGATTGGACTACCCATATCACCAAGGTGCACCTCCTTTTCCGGGAGCCCATCACTAAGAACTCCATAGTTAAGCGTGCTCAGCTTGGAGTAGTATTGGGATGGGTGACCAGTCAGGAAGTTGATCCTGGCTTGCACGTCAGTGTGGACAAAGTGCACAGTTAAGGCTAGTGGTGGTTTGTGGGGCCAGTCATCATTCCTGAAACTCTACTAGAGTCATGGGAAGTAGGCCCGGTCGTTAAAAATATTGTAATATCCCAGGATTTGAGGCCTTGGATAAAACACTCTTAAAAGGAATGATTGGACTACCCATATCACCAAGGTGCACATCCTTTTCCGGGAGCCCATCACTAAGAACTCCATAGTTAAGCGTGCTGAGCTTGGAGTAGTACTAGGATGGGTGACCAGTCGGGAAGTTGATCCTGGCTTGCACGTCAGTGTGGACAAAGTGCGCAGTTAAGGCTAGTGGTGGTTTGTGGGGCCAGTCGTCATTCCTGAAACTCTACTAGAGCCATGGGAAGTAGGCCCGGTCGTTACAAATGGTATCAGAGCCAATTCCCCTCCAGTAGGTGGGGCCCACATGGACATGGCATGCCAGTCTTGAGCCGTGCGGTCCAGGCATGTAGGAAAGGGTTGTCCATGGTTGACGTAGTCACCCTTGCGCGGGTATTCCATGATCGGGAGTTGGGTGTCCATGGGCCATTGTGGGTCTGCACTGAAATGGGGAAGAGATCATGAGGCCTTATAGTTGAGCCTTGATGAGGACGTCAAGAGTCTAAGTGGGAGAGATTGTAACATCCCAGGATTTGAGGCCTTGGATAAAAGACTCTTAAAAGGAATGATTGGACTACCCATATCACCAAGGTGCACCTCCTTTTCCGGGAGCCCATCACTAAGAACTCCATAGTTAAGCGTGCTCAGCTTGGAGTAGTACTGGGATGGGTGACCAGTCGCGAAGTTGATCCTGGCTTGCACGTCAGTGTGGAAAAAGTGCGCAGTTAAGGCTAGTGGTGGTTTGTGGGGCCAGTCGTCATTCCTGAAACTCTACTAGAGCCATGGGAAGTAGGCCCGGTCGTTACAACTTCATTGGCAATTTGGGCCACAGTCATCTCTAGTGCCTTCATCTGCGCTCCATGACTTTGCAATGTCTGCCCAAATTTATTCAAAATCTCACCCTGTGACTGTAACTGCTTTCTGAACATATTCATCAACTCTTGATTTTGTTTCACCACTTGGCTGAGAAATTCAGTGCTTTTGTCCTCCACATTGGGTTGTGGCTTTGCATCCGGGTCTTATAGGAAGTTGTTTGGATCCTTCCATGAGAATTTTCTGTCCTTTCTCCAAGAGTAATCATTGCTGCTGTAACCCTATTGTTGAATGAATTTAACTTGGGCCTCCTCATCAGACTCTTCCTCTTTCTCTACAAGTTTCTTGGCTATGAGATGCATTTTGTCTTTCAATTCTTTAATTGCCTTCGATTCCCCTACTACTCTGGCTTGTTCCGGTGCATCTCTATCAACCCATGACTATTTCTTGGCCATGTTCTTCAAAATCTCCCAACACCTTGTGTATGTGTTATTCAAGAAGAAACTCGAGCGTGTTGAATCGAGGTTGCTTCTGTCATGCTCCTTGAGAGCAAAGTAGAAAACTTTTACTTGTTTTTTCTTATCCAACCCATGAGTAAATAAGAAAATGAGGAAAAGAAAGATGTAGAAATATCTAGAAGATAAAGGAATGATATCCAAAGTTTGATTTCATGCTTCTTGGGTTCCTTGGGTTCTAAGGAGTCTGAGTTGCAAAGATAATGCAACAAGAAAGAGAAAAGATCAATTAAATATTTCTTTATTAAGAAGAAAATACTGAAATACAAGAAACATGAGGAAATATGGATAATGGATCCATCTGGGATAATATTTCGTGTCAACATGGTTTCTAATAATAAAAGGAATCAAAATAAAGAAAATAAAAGATTTGGAGAGAGAAAATATAAGTTTAAGGCATAAATAAATGCCTTACAAGTCTTTGACTTGCAAATGAATAAAAGGAGTTATTCATTTTGTATTTTGGCTCCAAATTTGGAACATAAGTAGATTAAGTCATACTAGAAATTCCTCTAAAATTTTATGGAAAAAGGATAAACGAGGAGAGAGATATTGATTTTATGAGATTGCATAAAGTGAAAGGCATAATCATTGATTTCTTTTAAATATCACAATATTGGAAATGTGCGCGTGAAACCACAGCCGTTGGATTCTAATCCAATGGTGAATGTGTTTTCATATACCTCGCACCCAAATACGAAAGTTGGAGCAGCAAGTTGTGAGAAAAAAACTCGAATTCTCTCTCATCTAATACACGGGCAAGCATGGAAACTAGCCCATCAGCTTCGGGAGCAAGAAACGCACCCACCTACCCTAGGTTTTACCTAGTTTGGGGATCTCCAGAAGATTCGCCTAATTCATAAGTCCTAGATGGATACCTTTTGACCCCATGACTATATAAATAGATGTGCATCCAATGCAAGGACACAAGAATCGTCGTGAGACTTAGTCAAGTTAGCAGACACCACCCCAGGGTCCAATTTCTCCTCCTGATATCTATTTTTCCCTTTCCCTTCTCCTCTAACCCCGCCGGAGAACCCCCTTCCTATTCTACTGACTCGGGCCATTTCTAGTAGCAATTGGAGGTACTGGTGGCTTCGGTATGGTCGGACAGAGGTGCCACCACCTTCGCACGACTCCTCAAGGTCTAGAGCTTGAGGTCAACCCTCCAGTTGACCCAGCCAGGGGCCTGGTTTGCGAGCAGAGCGGCCAACAGAGGTAGAAGAAGAAGGGGGGGGGGAATTACATCCCTACCCCCAGGTGCGAGTGGCCCAGGGATGAGGAAGTAGGGGCAAAGATGAGACTCGACCCAAGAAATCAGGTTCGTGTGGGGTTTAATGCTGACGTGGCTCCTTGCAATTGGCTAAAGGTAGTTAATCTTACAAATTTCATAACTTTTTATTGACAACTCTGATTAAGATGAATTATATATGAATCTTGCTCAGAAAAACACGAGGAATACAATAAAAATATAATCAGACTCTATTTCTGATTTTAATTTGAAAAGTAACTAAAGTTGATAACTTTGATGCTTTAAAGAGATCTAAGCCCTAGATCTTGGTTATGGATATAATTGATAGACTTAGTTGATACTAGTAATCAAAATCTGACTTAATTACATAAATATGATGAAAACGATCTAATAAGAGATATTTGTTCATAACTTGTGTAATTAGAGTTTCATGTTTTAAAAAAAATGATTAAAAACCCTAATTTAGGTAGTTATGAGATTTAATGAATCTAAATATGAGAATCAATCTAGAAGGCATGAAAATAGTGGAATAGTTGTGGATAAATACCCTTAATTTGGTAATTAGGGTTTCCTACTGTATAAAAGTGGAATAAATGTGAATTTAGGTTTTGCTAACCCAGAAAATGTGAAACAAAGTAATTAGGGTTCCTTCAAGTATTGAACTATAATTCTTTATTGAGTTTTCTATTCAAAGGAACTCGAACATGATAATTGGGCTTAATGATATTGACATAACCTAAAAGGATAAAGATAGTAGTTTTAGTGTAAAAGAGACATATTGAACTTAATTGACTTTTAATTGTGCCTATGATGTTGAAATTAGGGTTTGTGGACTAAAAGAACATTAAAAGTGATAAATGCATAATGACAGCTAAAACCCTAAAAGTTGGCCTAGAAATCCTAAGGTGGAATCCAAGTAGATCTTGAGAAGGTTTGGAATAAAACAATGACACTTGGATGTTATGCATTAATTTCAGGATATTGATGATTGCTTGATTGTTCCTGAATATTATTGCTTGGACTTCAAGTTGTTCTGGATCAGGTATGTGGTTACGCTTATGATTATCCCAACCGATTTTCTGAGGATTTTATCGACGTTTTCCTCATGGCTTGAAATAACTATTGGATGCTTTTATTTCATGAAACTATAGAGTGACTATGACTATCACTATGAATATACATGTATAACTGGCTAGATCCGGGTTCACCTCTGTGGCTTGTAAAGGCTAAAAAGGGGTAACCTAGAGTAAGGTCTAGGTTATTGTGGGTTAGAAATTGGGCTACCAAGTGTAGTGCCATGGGACCCATTAGCATTCCATGAGTTAAGGAGTGGGCTACTTATGAGTAGTGCCATGTGACTCAACCCTAGAAACTGGTTCACCTATAGGTGGGACCATGAGGGGTTTAATGGGGATCTAACATAAGGAAGGTAGTATCCAGGTCCACTATAGGGGTAGCACAGAGGATAGGGTACTCATGGATCATGGAGTTATATTTAAAACATAATCTTGGTTGTTAAATGATTAATTAAATGATTACATTGTTATCATAGTTGCACATTTATTGTTTCCCCCACATACCAGCTTCAGCTGACCTACATTTTGTTTTTCGGAATTTTAGGTGCAAGACAAAAGGACAAACAATAAATCATCATATTGTGAAATACATGACATAAAGTACAAGGAGGATTAGTTAGAATACAATCCATAAGTGAATAGAAGTTTAGAGATCTATGTTTTTAAAAAGGTATGAAAAAGTTTATTTTCTTACAACTTTCCAGTATAGTCTGTTAAAATTTGATAATTATTCTTGGTTAATTTTCGAACCTTTGATCCGAAAGTTATGGGTGTGGCTTCGACCTCTCGGTCTCCCTTAATTGGGGGTTATCGGGAGGTGGGGTCGTAACATTTGGTATCAGAGCATATGTTCCTCACTTAGCCATTAATAATTATTAAATTTTACAAACTCCATAGAACCCAAGGGAGTTATTAGAGGATTATCCAAAAGACAGAGGTGTCTAGAAAAGGATCATGACCAGGGGCTGATAATATTTTCCTCCGCACCGCTAGTCGGAATACGAGTACTCCCGGATCTGTGTGACTTCCTGGACAATGTCTTAGGGTATGAATCAAAATAAGATACCTTTATGACTTTCTCATCTTATTCATCCCTTCTCATCAAAAATTATGTTAAGGACCTTAAGGATTAGGGTTTTCTCTCTTCTCCTCACCCTCTTGAGGTATGGGTAAGGTTAATAAGGTCTAAGGAATCCTCCATCAAATTAATGAAAAGCATGTAAATAAGATGGCATGGACATGAGCTTAATATATTAAGCGTAAACTAAAGGATAGATACATGCTTAGGTCGTATGACATAAGTTGTCATGCCCTCAGGAGAGACCTGAGGCTAGACCTCCTTGTCGGGAGGATAGATAAAGGGAGTTAGTTTTGGAGATAGAGATCTGCATTTCAGGTAGAGACTTGGCACATCCTTTAAGGATGATGTTAACCCTAACCCTAAGTGAAGGTTAGAGAGAGAGACAACATGATGAGTTAGATGTCATGGTAAACCAGGTGTTTGGATGGACATACCTTGGATGACGTATGAGCCATAAGAGGATGGATGACCTAGTACCTCGGGCGACCCAACCTTGGGAAGTGTCGTGCATGTTTGAGTGAAGGATAGATCATTCATTGATGAGGTTAGAGAAGAACCTATGGAAACCCTATGAGCTTATATGAGCATGGTATAATATGCACCCATAATGTGTTAGTACTGCGAACAATAGGTTGAAACCCTGGCCAGGAGAGTATGAGGGAATAGCTTAAGAGATAAGCATCTAGAGATATGGATAACCTTGATCAAACATAATCTTCATAAGGTAGGGGTATGCTTGTGAGCTTGATCCTTCATGAAAAGGGGACCTCTAATAGTAAAGTTGGATGTGGAGTTAGCTCTAGAGAGAGAGAGAGAGCAGGAACCAAGCAAGAAGGTTAGAAGACTAAACCCTGAGATGTGAGGAACAGTGGCGGAGTCGAGGATGATGCGACCTAAGTGGATTATAGTGGTTGCCTCATTCTTGATCCCTGGAGATGGATGATATCTTGGTGTCCTTTAGAGGAACCAAACCCTATAGAGAGAGTAATGCTTCTGGTACCTATGTGCCTATGGTATAGGTTTTTACCTGATAAGTAGTGACAAAGAGTGCCTTAGACCCTAAGGAGGTTTAAGTAGCGAGTTGTGAGGCTTTATACCTAGTTGGTTGTTCTTGAGGAGGACTCAGCTCTGAGGTGTTGTTCATATAAAAGGATCATGGGAGTACATGACATACCTTGGACATGCTTGATTCGTGGCTAAGAGATAGAGCATGCAGTTGGACACCTAAAAGTGAACCTAGGGTTCCTAGGCCCAAGAGGGGAAGTGGTGTACCTAATGCTCATGACGAGAATTAAGTTGCTATAGTTTCAAGCATGATACTCCTCACATATAGAGGAAAAAGGGGAAACTCCTAAAGTCAAAGGTATGATAAACCCCTCACAACTAAGTTGATGATAAAGGAAGGTATGATCTTGATCTAATGATGAGGAATGAGAACCCAGATGACCTAGCCTGGTTTAGTGGTCTGCTTGTGGCTTAATAGCTTACTAGGGTTAAGCATATGGATGTAAACCATAGACCTAAGGGTGTTTGTGACCTTGTTGTCAAGAGATAGTTTTCCTCCCATCCTGGGAGAGGGACCCTTTGGTAGGGTCTATATCAGTTTTTTTGGCTTAAGGTAACCTAAAGAGGTCTCATAGGATCTTGAGAAGCTAAGTGAAAAGTAATTGGTATGAAAATGATCCTGTAGACCCATAGATATCCATATCTAAGTGCATGTGGATGTGTTACCATGGAGGTAACTAGTATGGGGCCTGACCAGGGTAGGAAGGTCACCATGACCCCTATGAAAGGATGAAAGTCAGCCCATGAATGCAGAGAGAGAGAGATGATGAAGGCTTGGGTAAGGTTCTAAGTTTAACATGTACTATAACTAAATCCTAAGTCTATCCTAGGGTCAGGTAGGGATAAGACCGATGGAAATAGGAGTTGCCTAATTTCCTAGTTGCACATGACCATAGGGTCGGGAGGTAACAACTATCATTGTCTAAGGGCCATGGGTTAGGAGATTGATCACCTTCATGAACTTATGGGACCCAAAGGGCATATGAGTAGGGCACTCTCTGGATGCATAAGGGAAGAGGAATGACCCATAAAGTGTCGACACCCTATAGACCTAGAGGGGATGACCAATGATTGTGTGTAAACCCAAGTAGGTTCGAAACCAGTGTTCCATGGAAGTAACCTTGATATCGAGATGATTGTGATGTAGAGACATAGGTGTCACGTTTCAACCTAGATTTGAATGTGTATAGGCATGGTGGGATGTACCATCTCTACTCTTGGAACAGGAAGAACTTTGTATTTGGACTGCATCCAAATGCTTATTTCTTCTTGTTATGGGAGTGAGAGATAGGATAATACGCGTGCCATACACCCAGGATAAAAGATGATGTGGTTTGGAACGTTGCCACGTGATATGAGGTTAGAGATGATAACATACCATGGTGGAGTGAATGATACATGGATGGTTTACCAACACTAAGAGAAATGAAGATAGACATTGGGAAGTATTCATCTTATGCGGATGTTTTATCATGAGATATGAGTCATACAAGGTTGAGTTTGATCACCAAGAAGAATGAGCTCAGAGTGTTCTCAATAAAGATAGACTTAGAGTTCGAGTTTGAGATGTTAAGTGAAATACATGGAAGTGTATGTCTTCAATGTTACCTAATACCTAAGGATGTGAAGTGGTTGAGATATAGCTGCCTAGTTTGGCTAGAAGAGGTTGTTAGGCTAAACCTAAGCTTGGAAAGAAGATATGTTTGGCTAACACTCAGAGGTAACAAGATATGTTGAACAAGTTAATGGTTGTTTAGTTAGCCGGTCTAGTCCTAGATGTAATGAAAGGATGGTGATGGAACCTTGAATACACTTCTTTGGGTCAGAAGGTAATAAAACCCTGATGAGAATGGTTTAGGGTTCCGAGGAATCGATCTTGAGGAATCATGACATACAAGAAATAATGATGTTGAGATCACCTTACACCATGGTATTACTGAGATAATGAGTGGTAGTAGTACTATGGATGCTGGAGATGAGGCTGCATGTGATATGTTGCCATGCATGACAGAAAGTGAAGGAGGAGCATCGATAACCCAGTGCATTGACATAGAGGATAAAGAGTTCCCGAAAGAGAAAGGGAGTTCATTGCTATGGATGTTGTAAGTCTCCCCTGGATCAAGGAAGATCGAGATGCAATATGGGTTATGGTAGATCGCCTTACCTAGATGACATGAGAAAGAAAGAGTACTGTCAAGGGATAGATCAGGTTGAACTACATATGAGAGAGGTGGTTCAAGTACACCATGAGGTTGAGTATAAATGTTCTTGAGTTTGACCTAAAGGTTCCCTTCCAAAAGGTGGAAGTAGGTACATGAAAAACTCGATGTTAGTATAGTTTATCACCCCTAACTAATGGTTAGTATGATCCAGACTAAAGGGTCTGATGAGGGCATATGTGCTCGTTCAGGGTGATAGTTAGAGACAGTTCTTATCCTATGAAAAATGTGATGATGATCATCATAGGCAATATCGGGATTTAAAGAAGCTCTATTAGGGAGGTTGTGTCGGTCACCAATTTAGTAAGGTGATGTTGGTGAAAGGACCATGTGATGGTTAGAAAAGGGCCACGGTGCGTGTAGATGAAGTCTCTTTGATCGTGCAATGGCTAAAAGGAGCCTAGAGAGGACAAGAGTCATGAGTAGATGCAAAGTAGACTGACATGCAATTCACTGTGGGAGAATATGTGACATAAAAATCCGACCTCTCTAAGTTAGAGATAAGAGAGCCGAGTCTCTGATGCATGGGTTCTTTTGGCATGGTTTGGTGGAGATAGTTAAGTTTGACCTTACCCCTCAGGATAAAGAAATGTGTGATGAGTTCCAGATGTCCAATTGAGTGCACTATGTGAGGTACCCCAACCATGTGCTGAGCAATGAACCTAGTGAGCCCCAAGGGAGGCTGAAATGGCCTGAGTCACCTGTGCAGTTTATAGACGCCAGGATGAAAGAACTCAGAGAAAAGAATATGTGATGATAAAGGTTTGTTGGAAGTGCCATGAGTACGGTAAATCCACATAGGGGCCAATGATGGTCATGGAAAAGTCTTATCTTGAATTGTTTATTTGCTTGATAAGAATTTTGAGGACAAAATGCCTATAAGAGGGGAAGGATGTTACAACCCCAATTTTTGGGTTCAATTGGTGAGAAATATAATTTCTCATATTAAATATAATTGAACAAATAATAATATAATTTGTTTTGAATAAATGGATTTCGTCTACAATTGCCTTGTTGATTGTTTTGTGGGCTTTATTGGCTATTGGGCCCAATAAAAAGGAAAAGACAAAAGAAATTCCATTATTAAATGAGTAAATAAGAAAATGAGGAAAAAAATATGTAGAAACCTATAGAAGATAAAGGAATGATATCCAAAGTTAGATTTCATGCCTCTTGGGTTCCTTGGGTTCCAATGAGTCTGAGTTGCAAAGATAATGCAACAAGAAAGAGAAAAGATCAATTAAATATTGCTTTATTAAGAAGAAAATACTGAAATACAAGAAACATGTCAAACTATGGATAATGGATCCATCTGGGGTAATATTTCGTGTCTACATGGTTTCTACTAATAAAAGGAATCAAAATAAAGAAAATAAAAAATTTGGAGAGAGAAAATATAAGTTTAAGGAATAAATAAATGCCTTATAATTCTTTGACTTGCAAATGAATAAAAGGAGTTATTCCTTTTGTATTTTGGCTCAAAATTTGGAACATAAGTAGGTTAAGTAATATTAGACTTTCCCCTAAAATTTTATGGAAAAAGGATAAACAAGGAGAGAGTTATTGATTTTATGAGATTGCATAAAGTGAAAGGGATACTCATTGATTTCTTTTAAATATCACAATATTGGAAATATGCGCGTGAAACCATAGCCATTGGATTCTAATCCAAAGGTTACCATTTTGTCATCTACCTCACACCCAAACAGGAAAGTCAGAGTAGAAAGTTGTGAGAAAAAAACTCGAATTCTCTCTCATCTAATACATGGGCAAGCATGGAAACTAGCCCATCGGCTTCGGGAGCAAGAAACGCACCCGCCTACCCTAGGTTTTACCTAGTTTAGGGATCTCTAGAAGATTCACCTAATTCATAAGTCCTAGATGGCTATATTTTGACCCCATGACTATATAAATGCAAGGACACAAGAATCGTCGTGAGACTTAGTCGAGTTAGCAGACACCACCCCAGGGTCCAATTTCACCTTCTGATATCTATTTTTCCCTTTTCCTTCTTCTCTAACCCCGCCGGCGAACCCCCTTCATGTTCTCCTGACTCGGGCCATTTCCAGTAGAAATTGGAGGTACTGGTGGCTTCGGTATGGTCGAACAGAGGCGCCACCACCTTCGCACGACTCCTCAAGGTCTAGAGCTCGAGGTCAACCCTCAAGTTGACCAAGCCGGGGGCCTGGTTTGCGAGCAGAGCGGCCAACAGAGGCAGAAGAAGGGGGGGGAATTACATCCCTACCCCAGGTGTGAGCGGCCCAGGGATGAGGAAGTAGGGGCAAAGACGAGAATCGACCCCAGAAATCAGGTCCGTGTAGGGTTTAATGCTGACGTGGCTCCTTGCAATTGGCTAAAGGTAGTTTATCTTACAAATTTCATAACTTTTTATTGATAGCTCTGATTGAGATGAATTATATGTGAAACTTGCTCAGAAAAACACGAGGAATACAATTAAAATATAATTAGACTCTATTGCTGCTTTGAATTGGAAAAGTACCTAAAGTTGATAACTTTGATGTTTTAAAGAGATCTAAGCCCTAGATCTTGGTTATGGATATAATTGATAGACTTAGTTGATACTAGTAATCAAAATCTTACTTAATTAAATAAATATGATGAAAATGATCTAATAAGAGATATTTGTTCATAACTTGTGTAATTAGAGTTTCATGTTTAAAAAAAAGGATTAAAAACCCTAATTTAGGTAGTTATGAGATTTAATGAATCTAAATATGAGAATCAATCTAAAAGGCATGAAAATAGTCGAATAGTTGTGGATAAATACCCTTAATTTGGTAATTAGGGTTTCCTAGTGTATGAAAGTGGAATAAATGTGAATTTATGGTTTGCTAACCCATAAAAATGTGAAACAAAGTAATTAGGGTTCCTTCGAGTATTGAAATATAATTCTTTATTGAGTTTTCTATTCAAAAGAACTCAAACATGATAATTGGGCTTAATTATATTGACATAACCTAAAAGGATAAAGATAGTAGTTTTAGTGTAAAAGAGACATATTGAACTTAATTGACTTTTAATTATGCCTATGATGTTGAAATTAGGGTTTGTGGACTAAAAGAACATTAAAAGTGATAAATGCATAATGACAACTAAAACCCTATTAGTTGGCCTAGAAATCCTAAGGTGGAATCCAAGTAGATCTTGAGAAGGTTTAGAATAAAACAATGACATTTGGATGTTATGCCTTAATTTCAAGATATTGATGATTGCTTGATTGTTCCTGAATATTATTGCTTGGACTTGAAGTTGCTTTGGATCAGGTATGTGGTTACACTTATGATTATCCCGACTAGTTTTCCGAGGATTTTATCGAAATTTTCCTCATGGCTTGAAATAATTGTTGGATGCTTTTATTTCATGCAACTATATAGTGACTATGACTATCACTATGAATATACATGTATAACTGGCTAGATCCGGGTCCACCTCTGTGGCTTGTAAAGGCTAAAAAGGGGTAACAGAGTAAGGTCTAGGTTATCATGGGTTAGAAATTTGGCTACCAAGTGTAGTGCCATGAGACCCATTAGCATGCCATAAGTTAAGGAGTGGGCTACTTATGAGTAGTGCCATGCGACTCAACCCTAGAAAATGTTTCACCTATAGGTGGGACCATGAGGGGTTTAATGGGGATCTACCATAAGGAAGCTAGTATCCAGGTCCACTGCAGGGATAGCACAGATGATA
This sequence comes from Alisma plantago-aquatica, assembly GCA_963693085.1. Classification (NCBI taxonomy): domain Eukaryota; kingdom Viridiplantae; phylum Streptophyta; class Magnoliopsida; order Alismatales; family Alismataceae; genus Alisma; species Alisma plantago-aquatica. The sequence continues at coordinate 46,151,045 of OY856411.1, forward strand.
GGGTACTCATGGATCTCAGAGTTATATTTAAAATGTAATCTTGGTTGTTAAATTATTAATTGAATGATTACATTGTTATCATAGTTGCACATTGATTGTTTCCCCCACATACCAGCTTTGGCTGACCGACGTTTTGTTTGTCGGTGTTTTAGGTGCAAGCCAAAAGGAAAAATAGTAAATCGTCATATTGTGAAATACATGAAGTAAAGTACAATGAGGATTAGTTAGAATAGAATCCATAAGTGGATAGAAGTTTAGAGATCCAAGTTTTTAAAAAGGTATGCAAAAGTTTATTTTCTTCAACTTTCCAGTATAATCTGTTAAAATTTGATAATTATTCTTGTTTAATTGCCAAACCTTTGATTTAGAAGTTATGGGTGCGGCTTCAACCTCTCAGTCTCCCTTAATTGGGGGTTATCGGGAGGTGGGGTCGTAACATATGCCTTAGATAAGGTGCATGGAATTTAGGTCTAAAGGTTCCCACCATTAATCGTACATCACCTTTTCCAAGGAATTTATTGATTAATGTGATTATCATTTCTTTTCAACCGTTAATTCTTCGTCAAAAGCAATTAAAGGTATTGGATTATCACTATGGTAATTAAGCACAATGATATAATAGAGAAAACGATAGTATACCATGAATTTTAGAGACAAATTATGATCAACTATGTTAAAATTGTCATACAACGACCACCCGGGTTACTCCCAGTCATAAAGACAAAGGGGTTTAGCCCCGCATGTTCATCTCAGTAGAAAACATGGTGAAGGAAAAAGGAAACATGGAGAAAATGTGGATAGATGTGAAGTAACCTCTGAATGGAGAAGTTTTTGGCGTTCCTCGACATGGGATGAGCGTTCTACAACCTTCTGGTGGTGGAAGACTCCTTCTAAAGCCTCCGAAACAATCAGTGTGTAGCTCTGGCTCTGTTCTTCCCCCTCTCTTCTCCTCGAGACTTGTGCATTGTCTAATGATGTGATAGTTGGCTTAGAGCCGCCATTTTTAGGTATAAGCAGCACTTTAGGCTGCCAAAACATCACCAACGTACGATTAGACTCGAATTGTCGATTAACCTGATCTGACGACGTCGATACCATCAACGTGGGTTGATGGTATCGACCCACCCAGATACCGGTGGTCCTATGCTTTTCTGGGTTTGCTCTGACATTATCTCGATACCATCGACTTCTGGGTCAATGATATTGACACCTTAGGCATCACTTTTCTGTGGAATCTGATGCTTAAGATGATTCTGCTGAGATGGAGTCGATAGTATCGACTATTTGGTCGATTGTATCGACTCGTTCTGCTCTTTTGCGGCTACCTATCTGTGGCCCTGTCAATACTATCGACAGTCATCGATGATATCGACAGTTGTATATATCCGTTTTGCCTAAAAATAAAAGATAAACTCAAATCAACTTTGATAAATGTGATCATTCATACCCAATGAGATAAAACAAGGTAAATTTGATGTATAATGAGATTATAGGCTGAAGGAACTGAATCATGCAATATTAACCATGAAAATGACCAATAATCGCATAAAACACATATGAAACTAGCCTATAAAAGTGACTCAAAATCATCACATCATGAGGTATTGGGAGAGGAGGCATTGAAGATGGCGAAGATGCAATGTTGTTTTCATGCTTTTATCTTGTTCTTCTCTATGTTGTGAGAAATTCTATATGTAGGTTAGAATGTCGATTAATGAGGTTGACTCCCAAACTAGAAATAGAATTCGATTCCTTGAGGTCATAAGTGCATGATCCGTGAGGGGATGAGCCATCTAGCCTACGGTGATGCTTTTGTGGCCTAAACATCTCTCAGGGAGGGCCACAACTTCAGTTGGATATTAGTACCTTTGTTGTTAATCGTCGATGATTGCTTGTAGAATAATCACCTTCTTGCTTGTCGATTAGCACGGTTGACTCCCTGATTAGAAATAGAAAGGGATTCATTGAGGTCGTAAGTGTATGATCCATGAGGGGACGAGCCATCTAGCCCCCACTGACGCTTCTGTGTGCCTAAACATCCCTTAGGGAGGGCCACATCTTCAGTTGGAAATCTATATCTTCAGAACTATAAGTGCATGATCTGGATGGCGACGAGACATATGATGCCTGAGGTGATGCTTATGCGAACCTAAACATCCCTCAGGGAGGGTTCACATTTGTTCTTTTTGGATAGTTATATCTTGTCTGGATGTTTGTTGTTTGGATGTGTTTACATGTGTAGTGGTGGTGAAACCCAATACCATCCCAGCGATTCCATATCATTAGTCTAGATCAACTTTAATTCTACTTTTTACTTTCCTGCATTTAGTTTAATTATCCTCAATTCAACCGATCATTTTAAATATTAGCCTTACTCGAACTAGACTGGACTAGCAACGATTCTTTAAAATGTTGTCCCTTGGGATTCGATCCTTAACTATACTACGATAAGACCTGTCCACTTGCGGGTGTTATTATTGTACGAGATTTTGGTAAAAACTCAGGGATTTCAACTCCGAGTGAATTTGTTAGTGCGATAATAAACCACGTCAAATTCTGGCGCCGTTGTCGGGGACAATGGAATCAGTTAGTCAAATCTAGTTTTTTTGAGGATAATATAGGATTTTGCCTTTTCTTTTGATACAATTGATCATCTACTTGAATTTGATTCTACTTTGTCAATCTCACTTCTGAAAAATCATTCCATCCTAGGTACCAACAAAGACTAGTGCATGCACCGCTCAAACAGTCCCAGTCTCACTGCTAGCTTTGATCCTGAGATAGACATAATTTTTCATCCTCAGAACAAAGAGAATCAAGCAAGGATGGCTCAAGAGGAGGAAATAGCACAAAGGGTTGCTCAATCCCTGGTTGCACAATGAGATATGCTTATGCAAGAAGCCAGAGATGCAATTGAAATAGAGATATGAGTAGCTCAAGCAACATCAAAAGCAACAGAATTGCAAAAGGACCTTAGAGAGTTCTCAATCCCTAAAGCTGTTGATGTTCATCATCCAGTGCAACCTCCTCCCATTAATTCCACACATTTTGAGATCCGAACACATTGGATCACCTTACTCCAAAACAACCCATTCTATGGTACGCAAGGAGAAGATAGTCAGGAACATCTTCTGAGGCTGATTGATCTATGTGCCATGACAAAGCAAAATGGAGTCTCAGATAATGCCATCAGACTCCATATTTTGAAGAATTCTCTTCCTGATAGAGCTATAAGTTGGTACAATTCCTTGCAATGCAAACCCATCACCACTTGGGAACAACTTCAAAATGTTTTTATAGAAAAATTCTACCCTCCTCTAACTTTTGAAATTAGGGGTCGAATAACAATGTTCACTCAAGTCCCTGGAGAATCCCTTGCTGAAGCATGGGAAAGATACAAAGAGATTCTACGCAAGTGTCCACACCATGACATTCCTATGAATCATCTTATCGAGATCTTCTATAGGGGTGTGGATGACAACATCAAGAGGTTCATAGACTCCTCATATGGAGGAAACTTCATGCATCAAAGTTATGACAACGCATGGAAGGTTGTCACCCTTGGAGCTGAAAATCAAGCTAATTGGGGTAGATCAGTAGGCAAAGGAGTATTGAAGGTAGCTATGGATGAAGTTATTCCTGAATACAACTTTATCGCTGAGACCCTCAAACTCTTAGTTGCCAAGAAAGACCATATCGAATCATCTCTTTCTGCATTTGGAAGAGGACGTTCACCCCCTCAATAACAAGAACAGATCAAGTCAGCTTCATTGTTTTGTGAAGCATGCAAAGGTACCGATCATTCCACTTTAGCATGCAATGTTCTCTACGATGTTGTTCTAAGAAATGCATGCGGCCAAGGAGATAATGGTCAAATGGAAAATCTTAATGCTATCAACACCATCCCTGGTCAAGGATATTACAATCTCAATCAGAATAGGAACAATCATGGTTTTCAATATGGAAACCCTTCAGGAGCGGAAAACCCACAACAACTTGGTTCAAATAATCAGCAACGAGGACTACCAGGATTCCAGTATAACCAACAACAAAATTTTGTGAATCAAGGGAATTTTAGGGGTAACTTTCTAAACAGGAATTTCAACAATTATTAGAACTATTCTCAGTTCTAAAATCTCAACCAAGTCCCTTATCAGAACCAACAACAAGGGCAACAAGCCGGCCCCATCTCATATGATGACAAGCTAACAACCATTGAAAAGATGCTACAGTCACAACAGACTATGATAGCTAACCAGCAAGCCCATCAGAAGGCTATTGAATCTCAACTAGCTCAACTTGTAGCTAGCATGAAGCCACCTGCTGGAGCCTTTGCTGGCCAACCAGAGAACAACCATAAGAACCATGAGCAACTGAAGGATGTCACCATTAGGTCTGGAAAAGATTATTTTGATCCTCCCGTCAAGACACCAATGGTTATTAAAGATGAGGATGACTCGGTGATTGTATAAGACTCTACCACACCTAAGTCTCAACCAAAAGAAACAACAACTATTGATAAGACACAGAAGCAAAGTTTTGAGAAACCAACTGATGAAGAACCAGAAACACCTAAGCCAGATGTGCCAATATACAAGCCCCATATAGCTTTCCCAGCTCATTTGAGATAGACAAAGGTTGACACTCAATCTAACAAGTTCAAAGAAGCTATGAAGAAGCTTGATGTTGATATACCCTTTCTTGATGCACTGGATGTATTACCAACATGGACAAAGTACTTAAAGTCTCTCCTAACAAGGAAATATATAACTAAATAATATGAGACAATCAAGTTAGCAACGACCACTTCCAACATTATTCAGAGCAAGATGCCAAAGAAGCAGAAAGATATAGGATCCTTTGGGATTTCATGCCATATTGGTGATTCTTCATGTAAGAAAGGATTGGCAGATCTTGGTGCTAGCATCTCTATCATGCCACTTAGCCTTTGTCAAAGGCTAGGGTTTGCTGAATTGCTCCCGACTGGCATGACCATAAAGATTGCAGATAACACTGTGACTGTTTTCTTGGGAATCATTGAAGATGTACCTGTCAAGGTAGGTAAAGATTCCTATGTTCCATGTGACTTTGTCATTATGGAAATAAAAGAAGACACCAGATACCCTCTTATTTTTGGTCATCCGTTCCTTGGCACTACAAGAGCTCTGATTGATGTTGAAGCAGGAATCTTGCTGCTCAGACTAGGTAAAGAAACTCTTGAGTTCAAAGTTTTTGAAAGTATGTGAAGACCAAGCATGCAATAATAAGTCTACTTGATTGAATGCATAGAGCATATGTCACTCCTCACGTAAGAGGATTATGAACAAGAAAATCCTTAAGAAGTGGCTCTGACTAATCCAAATGTAGAAAGTTCAGTTGATGAACAAATGAAAATTTTTGTTCACCACCTCGACACTGCTGAAGAAGTTCCTAAAGCCAAATTTGAGGAACTCAGGGTTGTGAATGTTACTGAAGAACCGAGCGAGAAACCAGAAGCCCCTGAAATGAAACCCCTACCTGAGGGATTGAAGTACGTGTTTCTAGATGATCTCAAGGTCTACCCAGTCATTATAAATTCCGACCTAACAACTGAACAAGAAGATAAACTCCTGACGGAATTAAGGGAAAGAGGAAAATCCATAGGCTACAAGATGAGTGATCTCACGGTAGTCAGTCAAGCACCATGCATGCAAAAAATTCACATGATGGAAGATCACAAGCAAATTGTTGAACACCAAAGGAAGCTTAATCCGAATATGAAAGAAGTTGTATGCCTTGAAGTTATAAAGTTGCTCAAGACAAGAATTCTCTATCCGATCTCCAATTCACCATGGGTAAGTCTCGTGCATGTTGTCTCGAAGGTTGGAACTACTGTGATACAAAATGAAGACCACAAACTCATCCCCAATCGAACAATCACCAGGTGGAGGATGTGTATTGATTATAGGAAATTGAACAAGGTGACACGAAAAGATCATTTCTCGATGCCTTTTCTTGACCAAGTCCTAGAAAGGTTGTCCCACCAAGAGTATTTCTGTTATCTCGATGGTTACTCTAGATTGTATCAAATACCTATACATCCAGATGACCAAGAGAAAACAACTTTTACTTGCCCATTTGGAACATATTCCTTTATAAGGATGTTGTTCGGTCTCTGCATTGCCGCTGCAACTTTCCAACATTGCATGGCGGCCATATTTGTTGGTCTCACTGAAACTATCATGGAAGTTTTCATGGATGATTTTTCTATATATGGAGATTCATACAACTCATGCTTGAAGAACCTCTCCCTTGTCCTTAAACGGTGTGAAGAAGCACATCTTGTGTTGAACTAGGAGAAGTGTCACTTTATGGTAAAGGAAAGCATTGTCCTTGGTCATAGAGTTAGCATCTGAGGGATCAAAGTAGACAGAGCAAAAATCAAAGTGATTTCCAAACTCTCTATCCTGACAAATGTAAGAGAAATTCGCACTTTCCTTGGTCATGTAGACTTTTACAGATAGTTTACAAAGAATTTCTCCAAGATAGCCAAGTTGATGACAAATTTGTTGCTAAAGGACGCTGATTTCCATTTTGACAAAGAATGTGTCAAAATTTTCAATAACCTGAAGCATGCCCTTACAACAACACCCATCATCAAAGCTCCCGATTGCGATCGCCCATTTGAAATTATGTGTGATGCCAGTGATTATGCCATGGGTGTTGTTTTAGGCCAGTGTATAGAGAAGAAACATTATGTGATCTACTATGCATCAAAAACCCTCGACAAAGCTCAGAGGAACTATGCAACTGCTTAAAAGGAATTCCTTGTCATCTTGTATGCCTTTGACAAGTTCAGATCCTATCGCATTGGTTTAAAAGTCATTGTCTATACGGATCATGCTGCTATCTATTACCTCCTGGAAAAGAAAGATGCTAAGCTTAGGTTGATTAGATGGATTCTCCTCTTGCAAGAATTTGATATGGAAATAAGAGATAAGAAGGGTACATAGAATGTTGTGGCAGGCCATCTCAGTCGTATTCACACTTTGGAAATAGAGAAGATCCCGATTAATGATTCTCTTCCAGATGACCAACTAATGAAGGTTTCAGAAGATACCCCTTGGTACTCAGATTATGTGAACTACCTTTCTGCCAGTATCATCGACCCTGAATGCACCGGTAATGCACTGATGAAATTCATGCATGATGTAAAGAAGTATCACTGGGATGAGCCGTATCTCTTTAAGCTTTGTGCTAATGGTCTCTACAGGCGTCGTATCACTGAGGAGGAAGCCCAACTCATTTTAGAGCAATGCCACTCAGGCCCAGTTGGAGGCCATATGAGTTCTAAGAAAACTACTTTGAAAGTTTTGCAATGTGGTTTCTTTTAGCCAACCATATCCAAAGATTCCTAAAACTTTTTTCTATCATGTGACAAATGCCAGAGAATGGGTAACATAACAAAATGAGATGAGATGCTACTCAAGTTTTGGCAAGAAATTGAGGTTTTTGATGTTTGGGGTGTGGACTACATGGGTCCATTCCCATCTTCACATGGATTTTCCTACATCCTAGTCACAGTTGATTATGTCTCAAAATGGGTAGAGGCCATACCGACCGTAACTAAGGATTCCAAACCTGTCATAAAAAATTTCAAGGATATTATTTTTCCCCATTTTAGAGTCCCACGAACCGTGATATCCGATGGAGGCTCTCATTTTCTAGAAAGAAGTTTTGAATCCTTACTGAGGAAATATGGTGTAACACACAAGGTAGCGTCACCCTACCATCCCCAGACAAGTGGGCAGGTAGAGGTCTCTAACCGTCAACTCAAGGCTATCTTGGAAAAGATAGTAAGTCGCAAACGAAAAGATTGGTCAGTGAAAATGAATGACGCCTTATGGGCCTACCTCACCGCTTTTAAGTCTCCTCTCGGAACTACACCATTTCAATTAATATATGGAAAGCCATGCCACCTACCTGTAGAACTCAAACACAAAGCATGGTGGGCAATCAAACAACTATATTTTGACATGAAGAAAGCATGCGAAGCTGAGATTCTGCAACTTCAAGAGTTGGAAGAACTCCGGATGACAACTTATGAGAATGCACGAATCTACAAAGAACGCACCAATCTTTGGCACGACGGTCATCTCAAAAGAAAGGACATTCAAGTGGGAGACCAAGTTCTACTATTCAACTCAATACTAAGGCTATTACTAGGAAAACTCCATTCTCGCTGGTCTGGACGTTACATTGTCAAGAGCATGTACCTCTATGGTGCTTTCGTATTATGGAACGAACAGTCAGGAGAATTTGTGGCTAATGGCCAACGATTGAAGAGATATTTCACCTCAGCTGACATAGGCACAAAAGCAATGATGGATCTTACCAATCTAACGTATCCACCAGAAAATTGAAGGACTCACGTCGAGCCATCGACGTAAAACAAAGGTGCTTATCCGGAGGCAACCCAATCAATAATTTCATTTTTACTTTTAAATTTGATTTAGTAATTTTTCTTAATTTCATTCTACTTTTTAGATAATTTTGCACTAAATAAAATCACACTGCAAGATGCTATCTTGAGTTCTGATTGGTCTTCATTTTTTATTTTCAGATGGAGGACACACGTTGATTGGAACGTAACCACATCTTGCCATCCAACCAGCATGAATTTTCCCCTCCATCTCGGATTTAGAGTTTGCTCGGGACGAGAAAATTTCTAAGTTCGGGGTGGAGGGTGGGTGGTACATATTTCACTTTCCACCTACACCCATCCATTTCAGACTTAAGATTTCATCGTCGCATTTTGATCAAAATTTTTGAAATTTTTAAGTTTTCAAAGAGATTGAACAGAAACTTGATGAAGTTTTGATGCTTTTCATTTCAATAATAGCCATTACCTAGCTGGCTAGTTTTTCTCCCCATGCTTTTCTTTGCATCATTCTACCATCCTTATTCGAAGCAAATCCTCAAAAGGGCCATTTTCTAAAAACTAGCCTATTCATTGAAATCATCTTGTGAAGCTTATGAATCCTAACATCATGATCCTGCTGCAAAAATGGCAAGTGTCTATCGAACTGATATGGATCAAAAACATCGTGCTTCCTAACTGATAAGTGGAACAATAACATGGAATCTCCACCGGATCCTCATCAAGTCAACATTTGAGCAGAGTACGATAAAGAGAATGACCCAGTGCATAGAATTGTAAATCAAGTTGCATTTTTATCGGAACTCTCTTCTACACTTCTTCCATCATCTTTGTACCCCTCCGTCCATCAAAAATAAACAAAAATAACCAAAATAGTGCCAAACACTAAGTTCGGGGTGGCACACCTCTTCCCTCTATATACGCTTCTTACATACCCCTCGCAAATTAATAGGGGCATACCACCAAGAAAAGATACCAAAGCGCACACAAATAAATGCAATCTCGAGTCGAATAGAGGATATATTCACACAAAAAAATGCAATCAATGAAATTGCAATCATAAAATAAAAATCTCAAGTCGAATAGAGGAGAGATTTATTTCTTCCTTTCATACCACCATTCACTCCCTTTTCTACCTAAAGGCACAATGAATGCCTCCACTATCCTAAAATACACCAGTGTCAGATCAGGTGCACACTTGTTGTTCAGCGGGTATCTCTAGACTCTCACAAAACTCTTAGAAATGCTTGTTGTTGGAAAAAAGTGAGGAAGTGAGGTTGGAAAATAAACTCAGGAATGAAGATATGGTAAGATGTGTTCAGTGATCTCAGGAAGTTGGGATGCTTAGTTATACTGAGTAGAAAGGAAACAATCGTGATGTCAAGAGGAGCCAACCACATGAGTTGAAAGTATTCATTTGGTGATTGTTTCAGGTTTTGGTTACTCGAGGATGAGCAATGTTTAAGTTTGGGGTTCTAATGAATCCAAATTCATCATGATTTTCATTCACCATTTTGGGCCTAATTTGACTAAATACATTCAATTTCATCTCCTTAAAACTTACAATGTGCAATTTTTCGTGGTTGATCTGATTATCAAGTTATTAACTAGTTTTATATGTATTTCATGCAGATTATATATGTCATGTTGAGGTTGAACCATCAACTGGAACTCACCTTCACTCAAGATCCTCTCAGCCTCGGTCTTTATCAGACTGTCTTGACCAAACGGTCTTGGTCCATTCAGTTTGCATCCACACAGTTTGCTCTCCTTTCCCTAAACAGTTTCACCTATACGATCCTCCTTGCTACCAGCAAACAGTCTTGAGACAACATGGGCAGCAAATGGTCTTGAGACTGCACAAGCCCAAATGATCCTCGAACTGTGAGAAGAAAACAATCTCCAAACCGTTTGGACTATCAACCCCCAAAACTGATTGGACAGCAAGGTCGTGAAAGCATAATCGATCTCCAAAACCAATCAGACAAAACCATGAAGATCCCAAGACAATTTGATCATCTGAAATGGTTTGATGACATACAGTCCTCAAGACCGTGTGGCGGCAAACAGTCTTCAAGAGCGTTCAGCCAGCAGATACCAGCAAGACCATTTGGGGTGCAAATCATTAGGTCCTTAAGATCATTAGGCCAACTGAGGGTACAAGACCGATTGGAGGCAACAAACCGCGAGCAATTGAGACCGTTTGGATGGAATGCAGAAACTACTACGGCAGTGATCGTTTCCAAAATTGATTAAGAGAAAACGATCTTCAAGACCGTTTGGGCGCATGATGAAACTGTTAGAAGCCAAGACCGGTTCAAGTAGTGAGGAAGCAAGACCATGAAGATAAAGACCGATTGGCAGCGCATACCATTTGGTCAGTATATAGGACCGTGAGGATATTAATAGGTCTCCAAGACCGTTTGGACAAGAGTCCTCAAACCGTTAAGAAAAAGCAAACAGTCTTCCAAACCGTTTACACTCAAAACTGTGAGGAAAGGACCGTTTGCCCAAGATCGTTAAGACCCAAACTGTTAAGGCTGATATTGTTTGGAGGCCGAAGACCGGTTGGATGATCAAAACCAATCAGAGCAAGACAATTTGGATGTAAGTCCTAAACCATTAAGATGAAGCAAATAGTTTTCCAAACCATGTGAAGAGGACTCACACCAAAGACGTGAGGACCCCTGACCAGAGCCTATAAATTGGACCAGTAGGGTCCTCATTTTGGGCATCGGACCCAGGACACCGATAGGATACCTGAATACAGGTTCGTCCATGTACATCCATGCCATTGCCACTTCACCTACTGCTCTTGATGCGAGCAAGGAAGTCAAGATGAGAAAGATGGTGGAAAAGAAGATCTTCCTGGTCTGCCATGGTTCTTCTTCCTCCTCATCCAAATCTGCTCCAACATGACGTAGAAGACCTCATCATCTTCACAAAGTTGCAAATACCATCTACACCATGCTCATGGAAGATTCTTCCCTCTCTCTTATTCTTCTTATTTCTCACATCATGAGAGAGTAGCTCCTTTTCATTGGGGTGCGGGGATTAGCCCCACTGCCCATGCAAGTATGTTCTCTTGTTAAACATTCCATGGAAATGTATATAAATTTTCATTTCATTGTTAATCATTAATATATGTAGATTGATTACCTGCTTGCTTTTATCTTGTTCTTTCCTATGTTGTGAGAACTTCTATATGTAGGGTAGAATGTTGATTAACAAGGTTGACTCCCAAACTAGAAATAGAATGGGATTCCTTCAGGTCGTAAGTGTATGATCTGTGAGGGGACGAGCCATCTAGCCTACAATGATGCTTTTATGGCCTAAACATCCCTCAGGGAGGGCCACAACTTCAGTTGGATATATGTATCTTTGTTGTTAATTGTCGATGATTGCTTATAGATTAATCACCTCCTTGTTTGTCGATTAACACGGTTGACTCCCTGACTACAAATAGAAAGGGATTCCTTGAGGTCAGAAGTGTATGATCTGTGAGGGGACAAGCCATCTATCCCATGGTGACACTTATGTGTGCTTAAACATCCCTCAGGGAGGGCCACATCTTCAGTTGGAAATATGTATCTTCAAAACTAGAAGTGCATGATCCAGATGGAGATGAGACATTTGATACCTGAGGTAGTGCTTACGCGAACCTAAACATCCCTTAGGGAGGGTTCACATCAGTTTTATTTGGATAGTTATATCTTGCCTAGATGTTTGATGTTTGGATGTGTTTGCATGTGTAGTGGTGGTGAAACTTTGTACCATCCCAGCGATTCCATATCATTAATCTAGATCAACATTAATTCTGCTCTTTACTTTCCTGCATTTAGTTTAATTATAATAAATTCAACCAATCATTTTAAATATTAGCCTTACTCAAACTAGACTGGACTAGAAACAATTCTTAAAAAGGTTGTTCCTTGGGATTCGATCTTTAGCTATACTGCGATAAGACCCGTCCGCTTGCAGATGGTATTATTGCACAAGGTTTTGGTAAAAACTCAGGGATTTCAACCCCGAGTGAATTTATTAGTGTGATAATAAACCACGTTAGGTATTAACATATCCTTGTTCTTCATCCTAAAGAGGATTTTTCTACGGTTACATCCAAATCCTCACAAATTCAGTTTAGGTGTTCTAAATCCCAATTTCCACAGTCCCATCCTTTGGGATTAACAAGCGATAAAAATGATTAATTACTTCATTTAAATATGCAATTTCTAAACCAAAAATCATCTATCTGAGTAGTTGTGCAAGAGCTCGATCTGATTAACACATGATTCAGGGACGATCCCTCTCGCCTCGATAAGAAAACTACTTGCTACTCATGGAGAGGATGGGAGAAACAAGGAAAGAAAGCAAAAGTGCCATAGACCACAACTGAAATCTCTGTAGAGTCTAAGGCGGCGACAATTCAATGTCTCATTTGCTTTTTCTATCGATTTTAGATGAAAACATGAGAAGAAGAATGAGAAAAGGGTGATCCATATGTAGAATAAAACAACTAACATTATTGCTCTTAATTGTAAAATTAAAGCACAAAAATTTTGTACTTTTTTTGAAGGTGTCGTGCCCAACTTTATTTAAATGACTAGATCAGCCTGAGCTAGTCTTACAATATTGGTAGGAAAGTTTGCAAAAAATGAAAAGGAATCCAAAGTGCCTCTACAGGTATTCGATGCTATAGCATATGCAACCATATTACACTTACGACTAGAATACTGAAGCGAAAAGAAAATAAAGTGCCTATTGAGATCGTTGATGTCCTCTATAATGCTGCCGAGGTAATCCCTTCTCTGCCTTTTGCTCGCTATGGCGTTGACAATGATTTGTAAGTCTGTTTCAACCTGCATCTTCTCGTACCTGCAGCTCCTCACCCATTGTATTGCTTCTGCAATGCATTGTGCCTCTACCAGCTCGACACTCTGAACATGTGCCCACATCCTCCCCACCATGGCTAAGATCGATCCTGAGCTATCCCTTATCACCATGCCTGATGTAGATGTGCCATTCTCCCCAAATGATGTGTCTATGTTCAACTTAACATTTCCTTCCTCCGTCACTGCCCATCTGGTTTCCCTTCTGTGCCTTTCTCCCACCACCATACTCCCCATGCCACTCGTCCCCCCTCCTTGGTGATCACGTATGAGAGCAAGAAGTGTGGCTTTCGTCGTGGTTCCCCCAGTGTTAAGCTTCCCGTACAACGTATCATTTCTTATGGACCAAGCCGTCCACATCGTCACCACCATGTCCTCCCTTTCCGCTTTGTTTTCCACCTCCATAATGATGCTTAGAGCTTCCCTGACCGGTCGGTCCTTTAGCACCTCCTGTTACAACCCCAATTTTGTATATGTTTTCATAATTGAAATGTAATGATTTTATATGAACTTAATTGGAAAAGTTGTATGTGTAGTTTCAAAGGATGGATTTATTTGCAATTATCCTTTTTGATAGGAATTTCGCAGTTCATATTATTATTATGTTAATCCAATAATGGATATAAAAGGGAAGAAAAGGAGAAAAGTCCAAATAATAGAGAAAGATAAAAGGTAATGGATATTAAGAAATGTATTTATGAGAAATACATAGAAATCTCTAGAAAGTGGCATTTAAGGCCACAATGGAGTAAATTTCGTTTATATATGAATTCTAATGAAAGAAATTAGGAAAAGGAAATAAAAGATAAAGGGAAATCCATAAAAAGAAATCTATTAAGAAGGAAATTTGAAATGATGAGGAAAAAGGTAAGAATTATTTAGAGATCATGTGGTGGTGCCTCTTGTGGCCTTTTGGAATAAAAGCAAAGGGTTTATATAAAGGGGTATTTTCTTTCCTTGTTAGTGTTGAGATTAAATAATCTTGGAAAAATTGAGTTTATGGATAGTGGTTATACTCCTTGCCACTTTTGGATTATTAAACCCCAAGGGAAAAGAGGTAAGAATAAAAGGAAGGAAACAGCCGTAGGAATCTTTCCATGCCCTTCCTTGGTAATCCATAAGAGTTGAAGTATTTGAAACCCTATTACACTCATCTATATAAGGGTTGGGATCTCATGCATCCAATATAGAAGTCAGCGCATGGCTGTGCTAGCAACCTATTCAAGATGCGTGGAGAAAGAGATGGGTTGTCTGGCATTTCTTTTCTAGCCCTAGCTTCCCTGGACCTAACTTGGTTCATCTTCATGCTATGAAGAGTGCGGTGAGAGTTAGGTACCATCGCCCGTCCTTCCCACGGTGGCTGCGAGAGAGATGGATGCCGACGCCAAGGCCTAGGGTTTCACCTCCAGTTTTAAAGATAGGTCGAAGCGGGTTCTACAGGAGGGTAATGGATAGGTGATCGACATCCCTGTACATGCCGCAGAAGGCATCAGGACGCGGAACCTCACCATGCGGCGCTACCCTTGTCGATCCTGACATCCGTAAGAAAAGAAGATGATAGGAGGGAGGAGTTGTTGGTTGGCCTCACTGGAGTAGGATCTGGGGATGGTTCCTACCACCAGAGTCGATGACGACCACCTGGGGAACCTGTGTTGCACTGGAGAGAAGGTAAGCAAGTAGGGTGGGTGGAGACTGCGGAGCCCCTGCTAGATGGTCATCGGCAGTTTGGCAGCAAGATCGGTTGGGAGGAGGTTCGTAGGAAGGGAGCATGAGTCCAGGGGATCTATCGGGGCGGGCGAAGCCGAGAACGACCTGTGGAAGAGGCTGGTCGCTAGCAACCCCAACGGCCGCGATCGCTGGTACGTGCGGCTGATCACAGAACGTGAGGAGGAAGATGATCAGGAGGCAAAAGACCCAAGGGCCCCTGGTACTATGTGTTGCCATCACGGGAAAAGAGGTAATTTTAGCCTTTTTAGTTGTAGCTGAAGAGAATAACAAAAAGAAATATTAAAAACTGATGTGGTGTTGTCTTATTGGTCAGTTTATCCTTATATTGAAAAATTCATAACGAGTGCTAGGATGCTCTGATCACAATAAGTTATATATGAAAATTTATCAAGAAAACGAGGGGAATCCAATAAAAATGATAGGAAATCCTAATTACGTTTCTAATTGCAAAAGTATATTAAGTTGATGAGAAGTGCATTAAAGTTAGGTTGAAAACCCTAATTGAGGTGAATGATTGAATCTATGATGCCTAATGGGTTAGTTTGAGTGATAATAACCTGTTGATTGATACTGTTAGATTCAAATCTAATCTAGATGAGAAATTGCATGTTTTAGGGTTTTAAACCAAGTATGTATGATTAAGTATTTAGAAACCCTAATTTAGGGTAAAAGAGGATAAGATCATATATATTTGAAAGATGTGAAAATACGTTGTTAAATGATGGTTCTAAGCTATTTGAATACAAAAGTCCTTAATTTTGGATGAATACCTTAAATGTAATAATTAGGGTTTTCTCATGAATAAAAGGTAGAATTAATGGCAAATTGAGTTCATATGTTAGTTAGACCATAATGAACTTTGAATTGATGATAAATATGTATAATGATCTTTTCATGGATTAAAAGGATAAAAATAGTAGCTTTGATATAAAAGAGGCTTAATAAAATTAATTGATGGTTAATGATGCCTTTAAATCTGAGAATAGGGTTATATGTTGTTAAGGTAACCTTAATGTTGAAGAATAGATAATATAATAAGGGTTTACGAGTAATGGTATAAAACTAGGGTTTAAAAAAGTAAGAGATGAAGGGAAACCCTAATTGCAATGGAAACCCTAATATGGATACAGAAACCCTAGAAAGAGAATCCAAGTCAATAAAATAGATTCTTGATAAAGTGTGTAATAAATAGAGTACATATTCTTTTCAGGAATTATGTGATTGTTGAATTGTTGGCTTGGATTGCTTTCTTGGTTGGATTTGCTTAATTCTTGTGAAATCACCCAAATCAGGTATGTGGTTATGCTTATGATTATCCCGACTAGTTTTCCGGGGATTTTATCGACGTTTCCCTCATGGCTTGAAATAATTGTTGGATGCTTTTATTTCATGCAACTATAGAGTGACAATGACTATCACTATGAATATACATGTATAACTGGCTAGATCCGGGACCACCCCTGTGGCTAAGCAAAGGCTACAAAGGATAACCTAGAGCAAGGTCTAGGCTATCATGAGTTAGAAATAGGGATGCACATGTGTAATGCCATGAGACTCTTAGCATTCCACGAGTTAAGGAGTGGGCTACCTACAGGTAGTGCCATGTCACTCAGCCCTAGAAATTGATTCACCTATTAGGTGAGATCATGAGGGTTATAATGGGGATCTACCATAAGAAAGGTAGTATCCAGGTCCACTGCAGGGATAGCACAGCAGATAGGGTATATATGGATCGTGCAGTTATATTTAAAACATAAAATTGTTTGTTAAATGGTAATTGGCTGCAATACATTGTTAGAAATAATTACACGATTATTGTTTCCCCCACATACCAGCTCGACTGACCTATGTTTTGTTTGTTGGAATTTTAGGTACAAGCCAAAAGGACAAACAGTAAATCGTCATATTGTGAAATACATGAAGTAAAATACAAGGAGGATTAGTTAGAGTAGAATCCATAAGTGGATAGAAGTTTAGAGATCCATGTTTTCAAAAAGGTATGCAAAAGTTTATTTTTTTTACAACTTTCCTATTTAGTCTGTTAAAATTTAATAATTGTTCTTGGTTAATTGTTGATACTTTGATCCAGAAATTATGGGTGCGGCTTCGACCTCTCGGTCTCCCTTAACTGGGGGTTATCGGGAGGTGGGGGTCATAACATTTGGTATCTGAGCGTAGGTTCCTCACTTAACCATTAATAATTATTAAATTTACAAACTCCATAGAACCCAAGGGAGTGATTAGAGGATTATCAGAAAGATGGAGGTGTCTAGAAAAGGATCACGACCGGGGGCTGGAAATATTTTCCTCTGCACCGCTAGTCGGAATACGAGGACTCCCAGATCCGTGTGACTGCCTGGCCAAAGTCTTAGGGTATGAATCGAAATAAGATACCTTTAGGACTTTTTCATCTTATTCATCCTTTCTCATCACAAATTCTATTAAGAACTTTAAGGATTAGGGTTTTCTCTCTTCTCTTCACCCTCTTGAGGTATGGGTAAGGTTAATAAGGTCTAAGGAATCCTCCATCAAATTAAAGGAAAGCATGTAAATAAGATGCCATGGACATAAGCTTAATAGATTAAGTGCAAACGAAAGGATGGATACATGCTTAGGTCGTATGATACAAATTGTCATGCCCTCAGAAGAGACCTTAGGCTAGGCCTTCTTGTCAGGAGGATAAATAAGGAGAGTTGGTCTTGGAGATAGTGGTCTCCATTGCAAGTAGAGACCTGGCACATCCTCTGAGGATGATGTTAACCCTAACCCTAAGTGAAGGAGAGATGGCATGATGAGTTAAACCAGGTGTTTGGATGGACATGCCTTGGATGACATATGAGCCATGAGAGGTTGGATGACCTAGTACCTTTGGCGACCCAACCCTAGGAAGGGTCACGCATGTTAGAGTGATGGCTAACTCCTTCATTAATGAGGTTCGAGAAAAACCTATAGGACCCTATGGACTTGTGCAAGTAGGGTATAGCTTGCACCTAGGGCACGTCAGTAGTGCTCACAGTAGGATGAAACCTTGGTTAAGGAATCATGATGGACGGCTTATGAAATAAGCATAAAGTGCTATGGATGATCTTGAGCAAACATAAATTCGAACCTAGGATTCACCCATGTAGAGGATGCTTTTGAGGTTGATCCTTCATGAAGAGAGGACCTCTAATGGTGAGGTTGGTTGCAGGGTTAGCTCTAGAGAGAGAGCAGGAAACCCCTGCAAGAAGGTTGGAAGCCTAGACTCTGAGATTTGAGGAACAGTGGGGATTTGAGGATGATGCGACCTAAGTGGATGATTGGGGTTGTCTCATGCTTGATCCCTAGAGGTTGATGATGTCTTGGTTGACATGATAGGAACCAAACCCTAGAGAGAGGATGAGTCTGCGGGTACCTCTGTACCTATGGTATAGATGAGAAGAAGAGTTCCTCAGACATGAAGAGGTATAGTAATAGGTTATGAGGCCTTGCACCTTGTTGATTGTCCTTGAGGAGGACTTAACTTTAAAGTGTTGATCGAGGAGAAGTATGACAGGAAGTGTATGTCATACCCGGTACATGTTTTGTGTGTGGTTAAGAGGTTGAGATGACAATTGGACATCAGGAAAGTGAACCTATGGATCCTAGGCCTAAGAGGGGAAGTAGTATACCTAATTCTCATGACGAGAATTAAGTTGCTATAGTTTTGAGCATGGTACGCCTCATGTATAGCGGAAAATGGAAGCCCCTTAAGTTTAAGGTATGTTTGATGAACCCCTCACAGCTAGGTTGATGATAAAGGAAGGTATGATCTTGATCCAACATTGAGGAAAGAGGACAAGTATGACCTAGCATGGTTCAGTAGGTGATCTGCTTGTGCCTTAATAGCTTGCTAGGTTTAAGTAGGCTCATGTGGATGTAAACCCTAGACCTAAGAGCTTTTGTGACCTTGTTGTCAAGAGATAGTTTTCCTCCCATCCAGGGAGAGGGACCCCTTTGGTAGGGTGTATATCAGTTTTGTTGGTTTATGGTAACCTAAAGAGGTCTCATAGGATCTTGAGAAGCTAAGTGAAAAGTACATGGTATGAGAATGAACTTGTATACCCATAGATATCCATCTCTAAGTGCATGTTGATGTGTTACCATGGAGGTAACCGGTAAGGGGCCTGACCAAGGTAGGCAGGTCACCATGACCCCTATGAAAGGATAAATGTCAGCCCATGTATACAAAGAGAGATGATGAAGGCTTGGGTAAGGTTCTAAGTTGGACATGTACTATAAATGGAATCATATGTCTATCCTAGGGTCAGGTAGGGATAAGACTGATGAAAGTAGGAGTTTCCTAATTCCCTAGTTGTACATGACCATAGGGTAGGGAGGTAACATCTATCATTGTCTGAGGGCCATGGTTAGGAGATTGACCACCTTCATGAACTCATGGGACCCGAAGGGCAGATGAGTAGGGCACTCTCTGGATGCATAATGGAAGAGGGATGACCCCAAAAGTGTCGCCACCCTATAGACCTCAAGGAGATGACTAAGGGTTGTGTGTAAACCCAAGTAGGTTCAAGACCAATTTTCCATGGAAGTAACTTTGATATCGAAATGTTTGTGATGAAGTGACATATGAGGCACATTTCAAATGAGATTTAAAGGTATACTGACAAGGTGGGATGTACCATCTCTACTTTTGGAATAGGAAGAACTCTGTATTTGGACTGCAGCCAAATGCTTATTTCCTCTTGTTATGGGAGTGAGAGATAGGACAGTACGCATGCCATACACCAAGGATAAAAGATGATGTGGTTTGGAATGTTGCCATGAGATATGGGGACAGAGAAGATAACATGCCCTGGTAAAGTGAATGATACATGGATGGTTTGCAAACACTAAAGATGAATAACGTAGTCATCTTATAAGGATGTTGCTAGCATGAGATATGTGGAATTTGCAAGTGATGCAAGGTTGAGTTTGAATCATCATAAGGATGAGCTCAGAGTTTTCTTGATGAATGCATACTTAGAGTTGAGATGAGATGATAAGTGAAATACATGAAAGTGTAGGCCTTCAAATGTTACCTAATACATAAGAAGGTGAAATGGTAATGGATGCTCTAGTTGAGATATATTTGCCTAATGCGGTTGTTAGACTAACCCTAAGTTTGGAAAGGAAGATATGTTTGGCTAACACTAATGTAATGAGATCAGTTAATGGTTGTTTGGTTAGCCAGTCTAGTCCTTGATGCAATGAAAGGATGGTGATAGAACCTCAGATGCACTTCCTTGGAAAAGGAAGTGATGAAACCCTAATAGAATGGTTTAGGGTTTTTTAGGTATTGATCTTGAAGAATAATGACATACATGAGATCATGAATTTAAGATCACCATACACCGTACTGCAAAGATAATAAGTGACAGTGGAACTTTAGATACCTAGGATAAAGTTGCATGTGGTATATGGCCATGCAAGCCGAGGGTGAAGGACGAACACCAGTAACCTAGTGCAATTATATAGAGGATAAAGAGTTCTCGAGAGGGAATGGGAGTTAATCACTATGGATGTTGTAAGTCTCTCCTGGACCAAGAAAGGTCGAGATGCAATATGGGGTATGGTAGGCCGTCTTACACAGATGACATGAGAAAGAAAGAGTTTTGTCAAGGGACAGATCTTGTTGAACTACCCATGAGAGAAAAAGTTCAACTACACCATGAAGTGAGTTCAAAGGTTCTGGAGTTTAACCTAAAGGTTCACTTCCGTGAGGTGGAAGTAGATACATGAAGAACTCGATGTTAGTATGGTTTATCACCCCTAACTAATGGTTAGAATGATCCAGACTAAAGGGTCTGATGAGAGCATATGTGCTCATTCAGGGTGATAGCTAGAGACAGTTCTTGTCCTATGAAAGATGTGAAGATAACCACCATAGCCATTATCGGGATTTAAAGAAGCTTTGTAAGAGAGGTTGTGTCGGTCACCACTTCAGTAAGGTGATGTTGGTGAAAGGACCACATGATGGTTAGAAAAGGGCCACAATGTGTGTAGATGAAGTCACTTTGATCGTGCAATGGCTGAAAGGAGACTAGAGACGACAAGAGTCGTGAGCAAATGCAAAGTAGACTGACATGCAGTTCACTGTGGGAGAATATGTGACATGAAAATATGACCCCTCTAAGTTATAGCTAAGAGAGAAGATGCATGGGTTCTTTTGATGGATTGGTGGAGAAGGTTAAGTTTGATCTTACCCCTCAGGATAAAGTAATGTGTGATGAGTTTCATGTGTCCAATTTAAAGCACTATGTGAGGTACCCGGACCATGTGCAGAGCAATGAACCTAGTGAGCCCAAGGGAGGCCGGAATGACCTGAATCACCTGTGAGATTTATAGATGCCAAGGTGAAAGAACTCAGAGAAAAGAATATGTGAGGATAAAGGTTCTTTGGAAGCGCCATGGATAGGGAAAAGCCGCATAGGGGCCAATGATGGACATATAAAAGTCTTATTCGGAATTGTTTATTTGCTTGATGGAATTTTGAGGACAAAATTCTCATAAGAGGGGAAGGATGTTACAACCCCAATTTTGTATATGTTTTCATAATCGAAATGTAATGATTTTATATGAACTTAATTGGAAAAGTTGTATGTGTAGTTTCAAAGGATGGATTTATTTGCAATTATCCTTTTTGATAGGAATTTTGTGGTTCCTATTATTATTATGTTAGTCCAATAATGGATATAAAAGGGAAGAAAAGGAGAAAAGTCCAAATAATAGAGAAACATAAAAGGTAATGGATATTAAGAAATGTATTTATGAGAAATACATAGAAATCTCTAGAAAGTGGCATTAAAGGCCATAATGGAGTAAATTTCATTTATATCACTACTACAAAAATAGCATTCAGTGTCGCTTTTCTGGGCGTCGGTTATTAAGGAACACGGACGCCTTATATTAAAGGCATCGGTTATTTAGAAGAACCGAC
Source organism: Alisma plantago-aquatica (assembly GCA_963693085.1). Taxonomy (NCBI): domain Eukaryota; kingdom Viridiplantae; phylum Streptophyta; class Magnoliopsida; order Alismatales; family Alismataceae; genus Alisma; species Alisma plantago-aquatica. The sequence continues at coordinate 46,173,036 of OY856411.1, forward strand.
GTCTATATTCAAAGACCAGCCAAACACGGGTACCACTTTGTATACAGCGTCGGTTGTTTATACAAAACCGACGCATCATGTCATCCAATTTTCGAGCGAAAAAAATAATGTCACTTTCGGCGTCGAGTCTGTAGTTAAAACACCGACGCTTATGTGCGATGGAAATTTGCGCGAAAAGTGTCCTTTTCCGCGTCGGTCGTCCGTTAATCACCGACGCTGAATGTGGTTCCCGCCAAACATTTTCACGAAAATATCGTCCAAATGGGCGTCGGATGTTGCGAACGACCGACGGTAAAGATGTTTAGGCGTCGGTTTTTGTAAACAACCGACGCTATTGTGGAACTTCATAACCTTTGATCGCCCGACTCTTCCCCTTTCTTATGTTTCATTGCTACCCTATTTCCCTATTGCGGCGATTTCTCCGGCGATTTCTCTGCTGCTGGTACTAGTTTTTCTCCGGCGCTTCTCTCCGACGCTTCTCTCCGGTGCCCCATCTCCGGCGTCCCCTCTCCGGCGCCCCTCTCCGACGCGTTTCTTCTCTGGCACCCCTGCTGCCCGCCTTGCTGCTCCAACCGCCTGCGCCGCCGCCACGCCTGACAACCGGCGCCGCCGCAACGCCTGGTGCCCACCTGCCTGCCACGCCTGAGAACCGGCGCCGCCGTGCCCCCTTCTCCTTCTCCTCCGCCTGGCCGCTGCCTGCCTGCCGCCGCCTGGCCGCCTGCCTGTCTGCTGCGGCTGACGCTCCTGCTCGTCGGAGTCACTGCCGCTGGTTCTAGAGCTCGTCGGCCGCCACCCACGTACTCAACCAGCTCGACCTCACCCTACTCTTCTTGCCCAGGTACCTGCAGACCTACCCAGGCACGAAATTGGTTCTTTATGTGCTGACCTAATCTGCTTGCACGAAATTGGCTCCCTACTCTGCTTGCTTAATGTGCCTAATCTGCTTTAAGTGGTCCTAATATCATAACATGATAGTTTTATTATATGATTTGTGGCACTTTAGGGTGTATATACATGCAAATTATATAAGTGATAGATGTTGGATGTTTGTCAAGGTTTCTTGAAGATTGAATAAGTGATAGATGCTGGATGTTTATTTATTTCATCTATCCATGTTGCCTATAGTTTATAACATTGCATTGTGAATTATTGCATGTTTGAAACTATGAAATTCTTGATTTATTAGATGATATTCAAGAAAACCCTAGTTTGATGAGCATGTTGTTAATCATGTTAATTATGATTCTTCTATATATTCTGATGTCATTATATAATTATGTGATCCCAACATATTAAATTGAATTAGAATGATTTCATGAATTATAGGGTTTATATAAGAATGACAACACATGTATTTGTTGGCCTAGAAACCCGTCCAAGATTTACTCAGTAGGAGTAAATCTTGGATAGTCCCCAGTTTGGGACTGTTCTTGAACACCTAATCTCACTTAGGATGTAAGTGTATAATGTGTATTGGACTTAGAGAACAAACGGGGAAATGCTGCCGAAATTTTCTCGAAAACCCAATACACATTATACACTTACATCCTAAGTGAGATTAGGTGTTCAAGGATGGGATAGGTGGTACACATTTATTATATATAAGATTGACATCAAATGTGTTTGTTGGCCTAGAAACCCGTCCAAGATTGACTAATATATACTTGTTTAAAAGGTTAACTGATGTTATACAACTTTTTCTGAAAATATATAACATCGTTATATGTACTTACACTTTGTTAATACTAATATTGTGCAGTCTCTGTCTTCCCATAACAATGACTATGAATTGGGCCTCTATGTCAATGTTAACGTTCCCTATTGAAGAACAATTGGACATCATCCTAGAAGATCGTTCCTTAAACCAATTGGTCATACCCAAACATTGGCGTTTTCTAAAAGGAAGACACTACATGCCTGGTAAAGTGACCCTAACTTGTATCACATGTAATCGAGGTTGAGTATGATTTGGCGGGAAATCTTGTATCAAAATCCGGTTGGCGTGATTGGATTGGAGAGCTGCATGTGGTCCGTTGGAATAGGCTTTTTCTCCGTCCAGTTGGCGATAATTCCATCAAAGTTTGGATAACCAACAGCAACTGCGAGACCCCCGATCATCTTCTGCGGTATGAGCGCACGGCGTCGCATATCAGCTCAGACAAATCTGAATCTGAGGCCCCTATCAGTTCAGATTCGTCTAAATACAGTGAGGAGCTTCGTGACACAGCTTCATCATCAAAAAGAAGTTACTGATGCATGCGGGACCATGTTGGTGTAGTATTTAGTTGTCTATCTATCTAGACTTGTTTGTAGTAATAGTTTTTTTAATTATGCGCATGTTTAGGGGTACACCAACCCCTTTGTTTAGTTATTGTTATAACTAAAGTGTGTGTTCCCATGAATGGAACTGTAAGTTGCTACATGAATGCTTATAACTGAAGTGTGTGTTCCCATGAATGTTCCCATTTACATGATTACACTACTATTTTCTCATATTGTCTTGCCTCAAAAAAAAATTCTTTTATTGTTTAGTCTATTTTAATACGACATACTGGCTTATATCTTTCTTAATGATGAACTGTAATACGACATACTTGCTTATATACTTGTTTCCTAATATATACTTGCTTTCCTAATATATACTTGCTTTCTCTGATCATAGAATGGATAGATCATGGATGTCCATTCATAATCGTTGCACCCCAGAGTTTATATCTGGTCTTGATCAGTTTATTAGATTTGCCGAGGAACATAGGAAAAAACCTACAGATAGGTTCTACTGTCCATGTAGGCATTGCGGTAACAACTTGAAACTCAACACTGGTGAGGAAATCAAAAGTCATGTCATGTGCAACGGGATTGTACAAGGCTATACAGAATGGCACTGGCATGGAGAGATTTCAAAATCGAATCCAGTAGATGTCAATAGCAGTGCTTGGGTGGAAGAAGAAATTGCCTCCGATGACGTAAATGTGAACGAACCAGTTCCAGCAGACATTGTTGATTCGATGCTGGATAGTTGTAGGGTAGAGCACACCGATCCACCTCCTATCTTTACAAACATTGTGCATGATGTTGAGATACCGTTATACACAGGCTGTGCTAAGTTTACGAAGCTTAGCGCTGTGCTGAGATTGTATAAGTTGAAAGCTAACAATAGATGGAGCGACAAAAGCTTCACTGAATTGTTGACTTTGTTGAAAGAAATTCTTCCTGAAGGAAACGAGCTGCCAATCTCAACATACCAGGTAAAGAAAATGTTGTGCCCAATGGGAATGGAGGCCAAAAAGATACACGCATGCCCGAATGATTGTGTATTATTTCAAAAGGACTATGTAGATTTGAAAGATTGTCCAAAATGTGGTGCGTCACGATATAAATTGACGACTTCGGGGGAGTCCAAAACTGGTTCTCCTGCCAAGGTGTTGTGGTATCTACCTATAACATCACGGTTTCAACGCTTGTTTGCAAATCCGAAAGATGCGAAGAATTTGAGGTGGCATGCAGATGTTAAGAAAAATAATGATGGGATCCTACGACATGCGTCTGATTCCCCACAGTGGAAGAAGATTGATGTATTGTTCCCTGAATTTGGTGAAGAAGTCAGGAATCTAAGACTTGAGCTTTGTACAGACGGGATGAATCCGTACGGGACATTGAGCAGCCAACATAGCACTTGGCCAGTCATGCTTGTTATATACAATCTTCCTCCCTGGCTGTGTATGAAAAATAAGTACGTTATGTTGTCATTGTTGATATCGGGCCCTAAACAACCCGGAAATGATATCGATGTTTATCTTGAACCTTTGATTGATGACTTAAAGAAACTTTGGGCTGAAGGTGTGATGACCTATGATGCTTCAGCAAGAGAGACATTTCGTTTGCATGCTATGTTGTTTTGCACTATTAATGACTTTCCGGCATATGGGAATTTGTTTGGATATAGTGTCAAAGGAGCTAAAGCGTGTCCTATATGTGAAGAAAACACTGATTCAATAAGACTAAAATATGGCGGCAAGACTGTATATCTTGGTCATCGAAGGTTTCTTTCAAAATTCCATCCGTATCGTAGGAAGCGCAAAGCATTCAATGGATGGAATGATGAACGGAGTGCACCTAAACCTATACCAGGGGATGTTGTTTATGAAAGAGTAAAAGACATTGTCAATGAATTTGGTAAGAAATCACAATGTAGTATGGCCACACGGAGTGACAATTCTTCATTCAAAAAGAAGTCAATATTTTGGGATCTTCCTTATTGGAGTTCTTTGTCAGTCAGGCATTGTATCGATGTAATGCACGTTGAGAAAAATGTCTGTGATAGCATCATTGGTACTCTATTAAATATACCAGGTAAGACTAAAGATGGGATAAAATCCAGACTGGACCTACGTGAAATGGGAATAAGGTCAGAATTAACAGAATTACGTGAAATGGGTAATAAAAGAACATACTTACCTCCCGCTTGTTACACGTTGTCTAGAAAGGAGAAGAAAACTTTTTGTGAATGCTTGGTAAATGTTAAGGTGCCACATGGTTACTCATCCAACATCCGTAGATTGGTATCAATGAAAGATCTGAAGTTGATAGGTCTTAAATCTCATGATTGTCACACTCTAATGCAACAAATATTGCCCGTGGCAATTCGATCTATATTGCCGAAGCATGTAAGGTTTGCAATTACCAGACTTTGTTTCTTTTTCAACAGTCTATGCAGCAAAGTTATTGACCCTGATACTCTTGATAATTTGCAAAGAGAAGTGGTTGTTACCCTATGTCAGCTTGAGATGTATTTCCCTCCTTCGTTCTTTGATATCATGGTACATCTTGTTGTCCACTTGACTAGGGAAGTGAAAATCTTGGGACCGGTTTTCTTGCATTGGATGTATCCCTTTGAACGATACATGAGAATTTTTAAAGGTGATGTTCGAAACCGTTATCGTCCTGAAGGGAGTATTATTGAAGGTTATGTGGCGAGAGAGGTTATGGATTTCTGCAATGACTTTCTCAGTGGTAATGACACTCCTGATAATGACAAGAATATTGAGGAGGGCAAAGGAATTTTGGGATCACGGGTGAAAGTAATCAGCCGTGAGCAGTTGGAACAAGCTCACTTGTATATTTTACATAATATGGACGAAGTGAGTGTTTATATCGAGGAACATACCAATTTCATAAAGAGACAACATCCTCGAGCAAGTTCAATGTGGCTTGCTAGAGAGCATAATAAGACTTTTACTAAGTGGTTTGAAGATAAAGTCTTACATCAACTATCTCAAACACCAAATGATATTACAGAAACTATCAAATGTCTCGCCTTTAAACCAAAACCGAATGTTATGTCTTATGAAGGGTTTGACATTAATGGATTCACATATTACACAAAGCGCCAAGATGATAAGAGTGTCATCCAAAATAGTGGGGTCACTCTTCAAGCGTCAACTATGTACTTTGCATGTGCAAAGGATAAGAGTCCACGTGAAGCTAAAATGTCATATTACGGTGTCATTGAAGACATTTGGGAGTTTGACTACATAGATTTCAATATTCCGCTCTTTAAATGTAATTGGGTTGATAACACCAAAGGAGTTATAGTGGATGAATTGGGTTTCACTTTGGTGAACTTTGAAATGATTGGCGAGAAGGCTGAACCATTCATATTGGCATCACAGGCAAAACAAATATTCTATATCGATGATCCTGCAAATGATAAATGGTCGGTTGTTCTTCATGGTAAAAGACATTTCATTGAAGATCCTATAGATGAAGAAGAGTACTATGATAAGTATGATGACTCCAGTCCATTCTCAGTTGGGTTGCCAACTCCACAAAATATTGAAGCTAATGATGACTTATATGTGCGTGGAGATCACAATGAAGGATTGTTAATTGATAAAAGATCACAATTTTAGAGACATGTATGTTTATACAAATGGTAAATGTTTTCCTTTTTCTAATTTATACAAATGCTAAATGTTTTCCTTTTTCTAGTTGATACAAATGCTAAATGTTTGCCTTTTTATGACATTTTCAGATGGCTGACCATGATGAGAATGATGTTCATGATGAGCATGAAGTCCATGATGAGCATGTTGTCCATGACGAGCATGGCGAGGATACCAATGTAAGTTCTAAAAGCATATCCTTTATTTCTATAAAATTCATTATCTTCTAGTTATGTCATATATCCTATATTTCTATATTGGCCTAATTCAGTGTGTTTATTTTTGTCAAATTTTAGGTTGATGATGCACATGTACCCACTGAAGCACTGGAGCAACTTGATGCGCGGAGAGGACATTCCAACTCGAGATATCGTCTACCGTTTCCTCCTCCTCCGCAGTAATATCCTCATCTCTAAACATTTCTCGTAGGATTCTGAACCCCTCCCTTCCCTCTACTACATCGAAGCCATGCCGCAGTTGAACCCTTTCGCCGAGCCCTACCCGGCCAAGCAGGCGTCGCCTGAAGCACCACCGTCGTCGTCGTCTCCACCTCCATCGCAACTGGATGTGCTAGTCCTGACAGTTTATCACCCCACATGCCTTCCTCCTCAGTTCCTGCCGCTAGATGACCACACAATGGATCCAAAAGGATTGCAGGCGTTCGCCAAAGACTATAGGCTGAGTTAACTCAATAGTTAACTCAGCCTATAGTCTTTGGCAAACGCCTGCATATCCTCTTGGATCCATTGTGTGGTTGTCTAGCGGCATGAACTGGGGAGGAAGGCATGTGGGGTCATAAACTGTTAGATATAATTGGGATGTTGATAGTGATGATGAATGATACTTTGTAAATGAATGTTTCTGAATGTTAAAACATGTATTTGAATGATTCTATATGTGTGAACGTGACAATTGAATTGATGTCTGAATGTATCTGCTTGTGTGAATCTTTTTATGTTAATTTTGCAGGTTTGTGGCCTGTTTGTAGGCTGATATCAATGGATGTCGTAAACCTACAGTTCAGAAAACTGAACTGCAAGTTCTCATCCTGCTGACCAGCCACAGCAGGCCTACAAACAGATTTATAAAAAAAAAAATAGATATAGGCGTCGGTTATTTACCGATAACCGTCAGCACAGACTTACAGCTTCGGTTTTTTGTTGAACACCGACGCCAAAAGTGTTCGCGCTACAGGAAATGGGAGTCATCTAGGACACTTTTCTGCGTCGGTTTTTTAGTATATAACCGACGCAGAAAGCGTCCTAGATGACGCCGTTTTCTGTGGCGCGAACCCTTTTGGCATCGGTGTTTTATGATAAATCGACGCCTTTATATTAAATAGGCGTCGGTTTTTTAACCGACGCTGAAGTGTCCAACCTTTTAGCGGCGCCCACATAGGCGTCGTTCAGAAACCGACGCCAAAGGGGGTTAAACAACTGACACTAAAAGGCACTTCTGTAGTAGTGTATATGAATTCTAATGAAAGAAATTAGGAAAAGAGGAAAAGGAAATAAAAGATAAAGGGAAATCCCAAAAAAGAAATCTATTAAGAAGGAAATTTGAAATGATGAGGAAAAGGCAAGAATTATGTGGAAATCATGTGGTGGTGCCTCTTGTGGCCTTTTGGAATAAAAGCAAAGGGTTTATATAAAGAGGTATTTTCTTTCCTCGTTAGTGTTGAGATTAAATAATCTTGGAAAAATTGAGTTTATGGATAGTGGTAATACTCCTTGCCACTTTTGGATTACTTAAACCCTAAGGGAAAAGAGGTAAGAATAAAAGGAAGGAGACGGTCGTAGGAATCTTTCCCTGCCTTTCCTTGGTAATCCATAAGAGTTGAAGTATTAGAAACCCTATTACACTCATCTATATAAGGGTTGGGATCTCATGCATCCAATATAAAAGTCAGCACATGGCTATGCTAGCAACCTATTCAAGGTGTGTAGAGAAAGAGATGGTCTGTCTGGCATTTCTTTTCTAGCCCAAGCTTCCATGGACCTAACTTGGTTCATCTTCATGCTATGAAGAGTGTGGCAAGAGTTAGGTACCATCGCTCGTCCTTCCCACGGTGGCTGCGAGAGAGAAGGATGTCGATGCCAAGGCCTAGGGTTTCACCTCCAGTGTTAAAGATAGGTCCAAGTAGGTTCTACAAGAGGGCAAAGGACAGGTGGTCGACGTCCCTACACATGCCGCAGAAGGCATCAAGATGCGGAACTTCACCAGGCGGCGCTACCCTTGCCGAGCCTGATGTCTGTAAGAAAAGAAGATGACAGGAGGGCGGAGTTGTGGGTTGGCCTCACTGGAGTAGGATCTGGGGATGGTTCCTACCACCGGAGTCGACAACGACCACCTGGGGAACCTATGCCGCACTGGCGAGCAGGTAAGCAAGCAGGGTGGGCGGAGACATCCGAGCCGCTGCTGGATGGTTGGTAGAAAGATCGGTTGGGAGGAGGTTCGCAGAAAGGGAGCATGAGTCCAAGGGGAGCTATCGGGGAGGGTGAAGCCGAGAACAACCTGTGGAAGAGGCTGGTCGCTAGTAGCTCCAGCGGCAGCGATTGCTGGTACATGTGGCTGATCGCAGAACGCGAGGAGGAAGACGATCAGGAGGCAAAAGACCCAAGGGCCCCTGGTACTATGTGTTGCCATCACGGGAAAAGAGGTAATTTTAGCCTTTTTAGTTATAGCTGACAAGAATAACAAAAAGAAATATTCAAAGCTGATGTGGCATTGTCTTATTGGTCAGTTTATCCTTATATTGAAAAATTCATAACGAGTGCTAGGATGCTCTGATCACAATAAGTTATATATGAAAATTTATAAGGCAAATGAGGAGAATCCAATAAAAATGATAGGAAATCCTAATTTCGTTCCTAATTTCAAAAGTATATTAAGTTAATCAGAAGTGCATTAAAGTTAGGTTAAAAACACTAATTGAGGTTAATGATTGAATCTATGATGCCTAATGGGTTAGTTTGAGTGATAATAACATGTTGAATGATAATGTTAGATTCAAATATAATCTAGATGAGAAATTGCATGTTTTATAGTTTTAAACCAAGTATGTATGATTAAGTATTTAGAAACCCTAATTTAGGGTAAAAGAGGATAAGATCATATATATTTGAAAGATGTGAAAATACATTGTGAAATGATGGTTCTAAGCTATTTGAATACAAAAGTCCTTAATTCTGGATGAATACCTTAAATGTAGTAATTAGGGTTTTCTCATGAATAAAAGGTAGAATTAATGGCAAATCGAGTTCATATGTTAATTAGACCATAATAAACTTTGAATTGATGATAAATGTGTATAATGATCTTGTCATGGATTAAAAGGATAAAAATAGTAGCTTTGATGGAAAAGGGGCTTAATAAAATTAATTGATGGTTAATGGTGCCTTTCAATCTGAGAATAGGGATATATGTTGTTAAGGTAACCTTAATGTTGAAGAATAGATAAGATAATAAGGGTTTATGAGTAATGGTATAAAATTAGGGTTTAAAATAGTAAGAGATGAAGGGAAACCCTAAAATGGATACAGAAACCCTAGAAAGTGAATCCAAGTCAATAAAGTAGATTCTTCATAAAGTGTGTAATAAATAGAGTACATATTCTTTTCAGGAATTATGTGATTGTTGAATTGCTTGCTTGGATTGCTTTCTTGGTTGGATTTGCTTAATTCTTGTGAAATCACCCAAATCAGGTATGTGGTTACGCTTTGATTATCACGACTAGTTTTCCAGGGATTTTATTGACCTTTCCCTCATGGCTTGAAATAAATGTTGGATGCTTTTATTTCATGCAACTATAGAGTGACTATGACTATCACTATGAATATACATGTATAACAGGCTAGATATGGGACCACCCTTGTGGCTATGCAAAGGCTAAAAAGGATAACCTAGAGCAAGTTCTAGGCTATCATGACTTAGAAACTGGGCTACACATGTGTAGTGCCATGAGACTCTTAGCATGCCACAAGTTAAGGAGTGGGCTACCTACGGGTAGTTCCATGTGACTCAGCCCTAGAAACTGATTCACCTGTTAGGTGTGATCATGAGGGGTATAATGGGGATCTACCATAAGGAAGGTAGTATCTAGGTCCATTGCAGGGACAACGCATGTGATAGGGTATATATGGATCATGTAGTTATATTTAAAACGTAAAATTGTTTGTTAAATGGTAATTGGCTGTAATACATTGTTATAAATAATTACACGATTATTGTTTTCCCCATATACCAGCTTCAGCCGACTGACGTTTTGTTTGTCGGCATTTTAGGTATAAGCCAAAAGGACAAACAGTAAATCGTCATATTGTGAAATATATGAAGTAAAATACAAGGAGGATTAGTTAGAGTAGAATCCATAAGTTGATAGAAGTTTAGAGATCCAAGTTTTCAAAAAGGTATGCAAAAGTTTATTTTTTTCTTACAACTTTCCTATTTTGTCTGTTAAAATTTAATAATTGTTCTTGGTTAATTGCCGAACCTTTGATCTGGAAATTATAGGTGCGGCTTCGACCTCTCGGTCTCCCTTAACTGGGGGTTATCGGGAGGTGGGGGTCGTAACACCTCCACTGTGTTTCTCGCCATGTGTGACGAATTCTCCCATAATTCCTGAGCACTTGGACATCAGAACAACATGTGAGGTATAGTTTCCATTTCCGAGTAGAAAAGTTGGCATCTACTGTCACTAATACAGTGTCTATCGAACAATCTTCCCATAGTCGCCAACCCTGCCGTAGCAGCCCTCCATAAGAAGTGGGCTTCTTTGGGTGCCCATCCCTCCCTCCCTATTTGCTTCCATAGCCGGTCACCCCCATTCGTCAAGTAGGCTCTCACGTTATTTTTCCCAAGAAAACCCAACCAATATGCATACCGCACTGTAAAATTCCCACCCACTGTAGGCCACCAACACAAGGAATCATTTGGTACTCTCAGGCTAAGAGGAATGGCTAAAACTTTTGCAGCAATGCTTTCCGAGAACAGTCCACCAACCAGATCAACGTTCCACTCCATTTCCCCCTCATGCATGAGCTCATGCACCTTCCTGACGTAGTCATTTCCCCCACCCATTTGGTTCCCCAACGTGTCCCTCTGTCCTGATATCCATATATCCTCCCATATATTGATATATGCCCCATTTCTGACCCTCCACTCCAACCCCTCCATAAGTAAAGCTTTTGCACCCCACATGCTCCTCCATGTGTAACTAGGATTGTATCCACACTTGGCTGCCCATATGCTACTCTTTTGAAAATATCTAGCTTTGAGAATCTTTTTTGGTCGGTCCAAAAAGCGTGTTACTATATTACCAAAACATTGGGTACAAAAGAGATTGCGCCCCCATTACAACCCTCGATGAAGACATCCAAATCACTAGATAAACAAACTAAACACAAGCTACACAGTAGCCATCTACCTAGGTAAAAGAAGAGAGTAGACCCGCGATACTAACTCAAGAGATAATAGAGAAACTGAAAAGACTATCCAAACTACACATGTCAACACTGGCATTAGACTCATCCTATGAAATTGTGGCAACAAGGGCAGCCAAGAACATCACTTCAGCAAACTTAGAAACTCAGGAGAAGTATAGCAGAAACCTCCACTGCTATCATCCAGGTCTTCGAGTTTCTGGACAGCAAGGAAATTGCCAAGAGGACCTGGTTATTTCTTTAAGCAAGCCCAGAGACCAAGCAAAGAGTACTGCTGTTTGCACAGCTACACCCCACATGCACCCGAAAATGAACCTCCTGACAACCCAATCTTCTCAAAGAAGACTCCGAAGACAACTGAACAGGATGAAACAATGCTTCAATCAACCAACATATAACTCCTTCCCACATGGCAGTTATATCATCTTATGAAATTAGTGGATAGAAGAAATATGAATCATGAACGAAGGCACCGAGCAGAGCTGAATTGTGTCTTGGTGACTTAGACGAGCAGATAGAGACAAGATCGATCATGGAAACATCCCAGTAACCAACTGAAAGATGTTGCCATGTCACGAAGGCAGAGAGATCAAGGGGGAAAAGGAGCACGAGCACTCAGCTCCCCGAGGATCCATCCACACCACAAACATCCCATGTTTGCACAGAGGCATAACATCAAACCCTCTAGGAGTGTTCCATCATGAATGAGCAGAAGGGGCAACAGGGTTCCACCAATCGCCCACTAGCTGTAGGATTCCCAGGTCTGAAGGTGCCGCCAAGGCATCAGCAGGCCAACCGCCTGAGAGGCAGGCATTTTGCCCCTGTTTCCACAGAGGAAACACAATGAGCATTTTGTGGGCAGCAACAAATCGGCACAAGGAGCAGCAGGTGACCTGTAAAGATTCTGGAAGAGCTGCACACGATGAGGAAGATTGCTAACCCTCCACCACAGACTCTCCAGTCAAACGACGTCGGCCTTCCTAGGATCTTCTGCTGCGTCGGAGTTGAAGTCCCAGAACTGGGAATCTTCGTCGGGGCGCAACACCTAGTTGAGGGGGAGGCGTCCCATACCAAGCCCGATGGCAAGCCGCCAAACCACGTCGTGGTTCGCCGGTCACTCCCACAATCATCTGTGACAGAAAGAGGCGGAGCCGCGCTTCAGCTCAGATGAGGGCGTCGGCCTCCCTGTCGATGCCACCAGAGATGGCCAAGTGGGGTGAGCGCCTACAGCGGCGCCGATCAACAAGTGGCCAAATGCTGAGGTCGGGGCACCCTAAGCAAAGCCTGAGGACACCCTCCATTGTGATGGGAAACCCAGATCCAGAGAAGTAAGGACTCCCACTGGCAGGACGATGAAGCAGAGACGAAGACGACTCATCACCACCGTTGTTCTCAGCTCGAGGAGGAAGAACAAGTAGGAGAAGGGGATCAAGATCCCTTGCTTCGCCTTCGCCAATGAAGCAGTTGAGCTAGATCTAGAAAAGCGGCTCCCCTCCGTCCATCCCTATTGACGGACCGGAGTCAACTAGGTCGAGCTGCCACAGCAAGCCAGATCCAAGCTACAAAACGCTCGTTACGCCTTCCCCATAGCCAAGCCGAGATCAACCTCGGAGCAACCATAGGAGCCCCCTATCTCTACGGACCATAGAAGCCTACTGACTAGAGACCTTGCCGAGAACGAAGAGCGCCAGAGGGAGGAAAGCACTGAGCGCTCCCTCCCCCCAGCGGTGGTTGTCGGGACGCTCTAGAGAGAGGGAAGAACCGAGCCCTAGAGAGAGAGGTGGTCGTCTAGCTTTGAGAATCTTCGTGACCATGGAGTTTGATTTTTGGTATATCATCCATATTTGCTTTTCCAGAAGTGCTTGGTTGAAAACATGTAGATTCCTAAATCCCATCCCTCCTTGCTTTTTTGGAAGACACATATTTTCCCAGCACATCCACGCAAGCTTCCTTTCATCTCCTTTTACCCCCCACCACCACCTCGCAATCATGCTTTATATCTCATCAATCAGTCCCTCTGGTAGTTGGAAAATACTCATGACATATGTCAGAATAGCCTATGCCACTGCCTTTATGAGAACTTCCTTTCCTGGTTTGGATAGTAAATTTTCTGCCCAACCTTGAAGCTTCCTCTAGATTCTATCTTTGATATAGCTGAAAATATGTTTCTTTGACCTCCCTAGTGAGGTCGGCAACCCAAGATATCAGGCATGCTTTTCTACCTCCTTTACTTGCAGCATCCGCTTTATCTCCTCCCTCTTCTGACGAATCGTACCTTTGCTAAAAACAACCTCTGTCTTAGAATAATTTAGCTTCTGTCTGGATGCCTGTTCATATTGGCTGATAATTTCAGCAACTCTCAGGCATTCTGCAGTGGTTTCCCTTACAAAGAGTATGCTATCATCTACAGAGAAAATGTGAGAAATGCTCGGTGTCGTTCTACTAACTTTAATCCCATGTATGAGATTATCATTAGCAGCGGCCCTGAGAAGTGTAGAAAAAGCATCAGCGCAAAGGATAAAAAGGTAGGGTGAAAGGGGATCTCCATGGCTAAGGCCGTGGGTAGGTTTGAACCTTCCGGTCTGTTCTCCATTGATGGCAAAGGCATGGCTAACTGTCTAGATACAATCATAGACCCGGCCTCTCCACTTCTCTCCAAAGCCCAAGCACCACATCACATGCATCAAGAAATCCCATTCCATTCTATCGTAGGCCTTTGATATATCCAACTTCAGATCAATGTAGTCCTTTCCCCCTATTGTATTCTTCTTCAGCTTGTGGAACACTTCATAAGCAATGAGGGCATTGTCAATGATTAACCTTCTGGGTATAAAGGCACTTTGATTTTCTGAGATGATACAATCCATATGCAGTTTCAGCCTGTTAGACACCACTTTTGAAACTATTTTGTATATGACATTACAAAGGCTAATAGGTCTGAAGTCCCCCATCGACATTGGCTTCTCACACTTTGGAATAAGGACGACTAAAGTGTTATTTACCTCACCCAAACTCCTTTGTCCCTACCACCAACCCTTGATATAGTTGACCATCCACTACAAAAAATTTGGCCTTTGTTGAAGAACATTTGTGAGGAACCAAAAACTGTGAATAATGATGTCTATTTGTGAGGGCTCATCCTTCAAATATGGGATCAAATCCCTCAACCGTGTTTTTAACATCCTTAGACCTTTTATGTGAATAGTAATCCCTCACAAATGCATTACTCACTAATCACCTCATGAAAAATACCATGCCAAATGTTTCCCTCCATCTCATAACCCTTCCCTCCATTCTAAAACACAACATTTGTAAATAAAAAAACCCTCCCCCCTCGTTCCTCTGTGTGAGAACTGTTTCATCGCTCTATGTTTTCCCCTCTCGCACTGTGAGCATCTCCCTCTCGCACCGTGTGCGTCTGGCCGATCCTCCCCTCTTCGCCCTTCGTTGCTTTGTGGGTAAGCCCTCGGACGGCACTCCGACGCCCTCACTCGCAAGCCCGACGCCCTCAGGTCAATTCCTCATGAACGCCGCTGAAGCGAGCCTACAACCAATATCTCTCAAGCGAGCCTCGAGCAGGAACGCCGTTGTGGTTGATCTCCGACAAATTGAAGGTACTAACACAATCTCGGGTTAGTTCTTCTTCATCCTTCCCCACTTCTTCATTCTCGTGACTTTCTCCGTCTGGAACTAGGAGCTCTTGAACTGTGCAGGTATCCTCCGGTGGCCGGCCGCCCTCTTTCTCATACTTCCACAACCATTTTGGCTTTGTTGGCCTTTGTTTCTCCAATTTATCATTACCCATTGCAGCGTGTGGAAAAGGATGATGTTGATCAAGACTTCGCTGATTTAATTTTTCTTCTTTCAGTTCCACTTCTACATCAATTGCATATCCACATTCTAGGTCTATTCAAGGATGACATAGTCCTTCTATTTCCTTAAATCATTAATTCCTTGAACCCATTTGATGTAATGTCAAAGGCATCTATATCAGATTAGATGTATTTCCTTAAAGCTGTTTGATGAAATCCCATATTGTCCTAGTTACTGTTCTAAGTTGTTGGATAATTTATATGAAGTAGATATGTTTGCACGGATACCATTTTATCTTCTGTAAGTGTAATTGTCGTATCAACTTCTCCATGTATTACTCTATCATATGGTGTTTCCCTTTTTCTATTGCCCGAAAATGTGAGATGGATTTCTAAACTTGCTATCGTATGAAAGAATCTTCCAACCATAATAAGAATGTATTCAAAGGTGACAATTGGTCCTGTGAGTATATGGCCAGCTATATGGATCCTCATACTAGTTTCTACCATGATGGTCAGACTTAGTCTTTGAACTAGAGTTAATGACATTAAGCTTATTCTTTCTCTAAAATCAACAAGAAATTTCCTTTATTCATTACCTCCCACATTGAATGAGATAGTTTAGGCTCTTGGGTCCTTCTATTTGGTTAAAGAATCTTTGCTTACACGAAGGCACTTGGCATCTTTGCTAGTTTGGAAGTTTCTACCTTACATCATTGCCTTATTTTTTTATAAGGTCCTTTAAGAACTTGGAGTAAGTTGGCATTTCTTCATTACAATTAAGAAATGAGATGTTGGGCTGTAATTTCTTTACAACTTCTATAAATTCCACATATAATTTCTTCATACGAGCCTTGATCAATGTATATGCAAAAGGGATCCTATGAGCTTTTGGGTCTCATTGGCAATAGCTTCTTTAGTTGATTATAGTCTTTTATTCTTAGATGGCTTCTTTCCCATGTCTTGCTTCTTTGATGTCGTCTTCTCAAGAATAGAAGAAGGGGTTTTAACTTGCTCAACCTTAATTGTTTTTTGTTGATGGTTAGAAATTGAGGCACTCTCTTATTGATCTTAAGCAATTGTAGAACATTTCCTATCTTTAAAGTGTCCATCATAACAATTTCTTAACCACCTAGGTCCATTTCTATTTTAGATAGAATTCTTTGACCTGGGTTCTTTATAAGATGAGATAGATTCATAAGCTATTGATTGATCATTTTAAGGTGTTGTTGTAGATAAGATATGTACCTAGCCACCTAGTAATGCTTCCCATTTGATCTTGCATCATGTGTAATATGTTGTTGTTTTTAATAGTACATTTGTTCAGCTTGTCATTATTCTTAACTCTTCATTTTGTACAGGAAAACATGTCATGCATACGAGTTATCTTTGTCTAGTTTTGACTCTAGTTCTAGAATTTGTTCTTATTGTGTTGGAAGTTAGTGTTACAAAGTAAAACATATGGTCCACTGCCTCTCCCAATGCTAGGTGGTTTATAGTGTGTATTGCTAGGATGAATTTAGAATATGAGGGTTATCTACCATAGACTTGTTCCCATAGGAAACGCACAAATGATTTAGTATCTTTTTAGTTGATGTAGAAGATGTTTTCTACTGATACGTCTTGGTTGTCTTCCTCTTTATGGGGTGTATATGTATTTGTTGGAGCTATGTCCTCTTTCCCACAAGTAACATAGTTCATTATAGTCACCACACTAATGCTTTTCTTAACATGGTTTTCTTTAAAAAGGCAGACATATGTGGCAATCTTTTCGAGCTTAGTTGTAAGGGATTTTAGGGCTTTGCAATTAGAAGTATCGCCCATGGTAGAAACATTCCCATATGGTCACCTTTCATATTTCCAACCCGCTTGTAGAGCATCCATGTTGTTTATGACTTCCTTGGACCCCTCTAAGTTGTACCCCATATAGTCACACCTTGATATGCATTTATAAACTTCCTCTATTTTTTCTTGAGTCCATCGAGGACGGTAGTAACTAGGCCCCTCTAAGAATATTTCTTCTTTACATGCAAATTCATATGTTCCCCAATTTGTTTCTGAATCACAGAAAAATATAAGTAAAATATCCTATAAATCAATGTCCAAGTACTATATGATCTATTTTTATAAAAATACCACAACATATACAAAATACACAAAGATAAGAATGCATGTTAATCTCTTGCAAGTACAATTAGAAATCCATCATGTCATACACTCATAAAATAGAGATTTTGCTGTTATCATTTTTCGGTAAGAATATCACACAGATGTGGGATATGAAGGTACTCAAGAAACAAAACAAAAATAGAGATCATGAAAACTCTTGAAGTAACTAAAACAATATTTAAATATTTAAATGCCTTTCAGAGATAGAATAAGTAAGTATTTATATCCCTATATTTAGTCTGTATGATCTTGACACATTGCTTACACATCATATCATTAAGGAGTATGTCTCATTGTGCTCTCTGGGCAAGTAATTGTGATGAAATAGTATATTTGCAAATCTATGCTAAGAGAAATCTTTCTTATATCTCTGTCATTGTTTTATATAATCTAAAAATATATTTTGTTTCACTGGGTCAAATGATGTCTGATGTTTTTTAGGTTATAGTGTAGTAGTAACTATAGAGCATCTAAATCAGGGTGGTTGTTCTATAGATGTTTAATGAAGTCAGTGTAAGAAGGATCCTTGGTCTACAAGAGTTTGTGATGAAAAGGTTTGGGACCCAAAGAGGTAATCTCATTACTAAGGGATATAGGGAAGTGGTTAGACATAGGTCTATGATGTGTCATAACTTGTGAGAGGGGGAACTTGGCATCCTACTATTGTGAACAAAGGAATATATCTAGTATAACTGAGATGTGACCTCATCCATGTGAAGTTAGTATTCATTGGGGAGTGGTCTACTTCTAGGTCTTCTTGTATGAATGAACCAAACCATCTATCTTCATGGTGGTGAGAGTATGCATGAATAGCATGAGGTGTGACTTGATCAAGAGTGTTTCTAGTGAGGTTGAATCCCCCGACCATACAGAGTTGTATGTGGTGTGATTATGCAAGTTGGTATAATTTAGAGATGAATATATTCTTATGTAGAGGCCGGTGGTAGTAGCAAGGAGTGGGAGGGATGGGGAGGGAAGAAGGGAGAGATGTATCTTTAGGTTTTTGCTCTGATACTATGCAAAACCTTATAGGATATAATAATTTCTTGCATATTATTAACAACAGTACCATTTATTTGTATAGGCTGAGGTAAATGGTCTAATCCTTGTTATATAGTGTGGGACTAAAACAAAAGCAAATGGTCAAATTAAGACATATTAGATACTAATACAAATACCTCACATAGATGTAAATATTAGTTATTGCTTGTATCCTCCTTAGCAAAATTAGGAGAGAAAATCTCTTTAACTGAATCAATAATAGAGTTGATTCTTCTGGATTTAGGATTAATCTAGTTTCCTTCATCAAACAAACAACTCAAATTAACCAATTTGCCTTTACGAAGTTTAAGGATTGAGTCATGACCAATAATATCATCTAGCAAAGTATTGCTTTTAATCCACGGATCCCTCCAAAGAAGGATATTGTTCCCATTACCAACAGTGAAATCGATATTCTGAGAATGATATCCCTGTTGTAAATAATTTGCTTCCATACCCACGAAGCATTGGAAGCAATACTATACAGATTTACGTATGCATTGGAAGCATACGTGTATATACTATACATACACATTTCTATTTTATACTATAAAGATTGACATATATATAATAGATATATATATAAATATACTATTACTATATAGATAGATTTCTATTTTATACTATACAGATTTACATATGCATACATGTATATACATATTTTCTTCCAATGATACATATTTACATATGCATTGGAAGCATTCTATGAAATTTGCTTCCTATGATACATATTTACATATGCATACATGTATATACTATACAGACAAATTTCTATTTTATACTATACAGATTGACATATATATAATAGATATATATAAATATACTATTACTATATAGACATATATCTGTTTAATACTATACAAATTTACATATATAACTATACAAATTTACATATATAACTATACAAATTTACATATCTCTGAAACAAAAATATATATATATATAGATATATATACCATTACAAATACACATGTATATATAGATACATATCTATACATATAAATATAGTTATAATTATACACAGATGCATATATATACACATACACAAGGGAATGTGTACATACGTGCAACATATAATGATAAAAGTAGTCAAATATCCATAGTTGTTAACAAACAAACATACAAATATATAGATATGCACATACATATATCTATATACATGGTTGTGAGTGCACGTAGTGAAATGATCCCCACAATTTATTTATTTTCTATTTATTTAGCTTGTTAAGAGTAAATCCAATCGTTAAAATTTGGATGGACCCATCTTCATCAGGAGTTTGTATGGCTCAAAAAACATGCACCCACATAATGTAAATCTAATAAGTGGATATACAAATACAAAACTCTATCACTATAATAATATACTAATTGTGAATCTAGTATGAGGATTTATAGAGATATAATACTAATAATCAGTTGTATCTAGCATTAAGCTCAACAACTTCTCAACTGGACAAACAAATATACATAATTTGAGTAAAATTGTATAGCTCATCCCATCCCATCCCACAGTAGTACCTTCCCAATAGAAAATAAAAATGTATTGAACACAATAAAGAAGGAATAGCCAAGTTTTAATGGTATTGATGGGTACTCTCCAAACTTGCATGTCAAATACTTTCCTCTTGGTTATCATTGTAGAACCAAGTCTCTTATTCCTTCACCCGACCAAAAACCAATAACGTTTTCTATTATTATTGGGTCTCTAATGTGGCTTCACTATCAGTTCCACAATCATGTCTGCTATTGCTTCAATTTTGACAAGTATTTTAATTGCATATATATATATATATATCTGTGTGTGTGTGTGTGTATTTCTTATAATGTGTGCTTAACTTATTTTATATTTTCCGTCATATAGATGGATTTTCTAATAGATCGGAGTTGGATGTATATTGGGAATAGAGTGCGAAGTGATGTATTCAAGGAAGGGTTACGAAAGTTCATTGAGTTTTCTCTTCTCCATCAGAGACCATCTAGATTGGGGAAATGAATATGTCCCTGCAAGATATGTTTAAACAGATACCTTAAAATAGAGGAGGAGGTATTCTCACATGTATTACAAAAAAGATTTGTGCATAGCTATGATGTTTGGACGTTTCATGGGGAGGTGATTGGTAGGAGTAATCCTATTTTGGCACCAAACGTTCCTAGCACCAAAAATATGCATCAGATGCTGGGTGATTTGTTTGGTATGGGTGACACAACAAATGACCATTCTACTGAAACTATAAAGGAACCTGCAAATTTAGACGCACAAAGATTTTACAAGCTACTAAAAGATGCTGATCAACCACTCTATAGAGGCTACTCAAGTCATTCTAAGCTATCCTATTTGGTTGCCTTGCTATGTCTGAAGGAGGAATCTGGATGGTCCAACAATTCTTTCGTGATGTTGTTACAGTTGATTATTTCATGATTTCCAGAAGAAAATTGTCTATTCCCGGACACGTTCTATGAAGAAAATGCGATCATGAAGGATTTATGACTTGATCATACTAATATAGATGTATGTATAAATAATTGCATGCTTTATCTCAAAGAAGCAACTTTAAAAGAAAATTGTGATACTTGTGGTGCTTCACGATGGAACGAAAATCAATACAAACAAAAGGGAAAGAAATTAGTTGTGAAGTTCATGTATCACTTCCCTTTGATACCTCGATTAGAGAGGTTGTATATGTCTTCATCTGTTGCTAAAGATATGATTTGGCCATTAGAAGGAAAAGGAAAGGAAGGTCATGTTCATCATCCTTCAGACACACTGAAATGGTTGTCTATTGATGCCAGGTACCCCAGACTTTGCTGCTGAACCCTGCATTATTAGACTGGCATTAGCAACTGATGGTTTTAATGCATTTGGCAATATGAGTGCATCACATAGCATCTGGCCTGTGTTGGTGACACCTCTCAATCTTCTGCCCTGGCTTCTTATGAAAGAACAATTTATTATGATGTCCCTATTAAGCAAGGGGAGCCACGTCACAAGGTCCAATGGGATAATGAAGGAAATGCTATTGGGGAGAATGGTGCCAAATTGAATCATTATTGTCATATGCTAGCAAGGAAACCACACATATGGCATCTAGACTTGAAGTGGAATGAACAACCACGATAAGCTTTTGCAGATAGAAAATCATTTATTGAGGTAATCTTTTTTATAAAAGACCAACAAATTGTATGATTTTTATATCTAAAGTAATATTTTCTATGTTTTTAGAAATACTTCGATTTAGGAAGTCACCCTAATGCATGGAATCACATTGATGAACATATTAGCAAAGGGATATTAGTGTGGAGGGCACGTGTAAAGAAAGATTACTATGAAAAGTACAAGATTGAACTAGAATTGATGATGAAGAAAGTTGATAAAAATACTTCCATAGATATGGACCAGTTTAAAAATATTGTTAAAGAATGGGGAACCGAGAAGTCTAAGGTACAATGGTTTCATATAACTTGCATGTATACCTATCTACTTTTTCTAAATATATGTTTCTTATGGTTTAGAAAATTTCCGAGATCAACAAGGCAAACAAAGCAAAAAAAGTGATGGATCATACCACAATATAAAGCCATGGAGTTGTTATCGGGCAGAAATGGTATTAATAATGGACACTTGTCTTTCTTAGTAGGAGTTGAACATATAACATGGACAATTATTATGTTATCTATCATGTGTAGGTCAGTGAAGATCAACCCGTTGTGGCTCTTAACAAATTTTTGGAAAACGTTTACAAAAAAAGCCCACAAGTGGTTATAAAATGGATATTTTCTTTCCTATGATGTCTACAAAGCTACATATGCTCAAATATCTCAATTTAAGCTTTCTTTTTATGATGCTTTCTAATTACAGCTTGAAATCTCTGATATTGTGGAAAACCAAGTAGCAAACCAAGAGGAAATAGATCCTAGAAGTGTTGATAATCTAACACGTGAAGCTTATTTGCAAGTTTTAAATCCTTCCAAAAAGGCTAGGATCTGAGGTGTTGGAATTGGGCACAAAGAGATAAGACATAGGGGAAAAGCTGCCCGTATAAGATATGAAATGCTTCTTGAGGAAAGCAATGCAAAGGATGTATGTTGGATTATAACTAAACTTGAACTATTAGTTACAACTAGTCTATTAGATCGATGCTTGTAATTTGTTTTCTATTTTAGGATAAACTTAAGGAACTTGAAGAAACAATAAATGGATTGAAGAACTCCGTCTCCCAAATAATGACTTGGTATAATCAATCACAGGTAACTTAGATTCAGTTGTCTATGTCAATGTAATATATACATTTTTTTTGACGTTGTTGATCTATTTGTTATAGGATGGCGGTATTAATGTTGATTGTGCAGCTGAATACCCCAATCGAACTACTGCAAGTGTCTTACACATGCAAAGTGGCACAAATAGGTCAGGTGTGGGTTCTTTTCACATACAAGACAATACAAGTGGTGGTGCAGATGTAGGCATGTTTCCCAGGAAAAATAATTCAAGCGGGGATGGCTTAGGCAGACTTTGTAGACAAAGCAATTCAAGGGAGACTGGAGTAGGCATGCTTTCCATACAAGGCAATTCAAGGGAAAATGGAGTAGGCAGGCTATCCATACAAGGCAGTGGACATCCACTAATCTTTCAGCCACATGTACCTCATAACAGATATAGATGATTTTCAATATTCATACACATAAGAATATTAACATGTACAATTTATTAAAGGCTACAGTTGAAAGTTGGTGCCCTACTTCTGGTAATAATCGACAAAGTCATCCTCAAATGCAGAGCACACCAAGCACATCTTCATCGACGTCTTTCAAACCAAGAACTCAATGTTTAAATGAGGTATTCAATATTATATTTCCTCTCTTGTATTCAATATTAGTTTTATATTCTAGTTCTAGCTTTTGATTCGGGTGATTGATTAACACTTAGTTACTACCTATGTGGTTTGTTACAGGTCTCTTCTATATTTTGTATGGTTGGTTCTACTTGAAATGAGTGTACTATTTCTCTATATTCAGATTCTATTCAAGATCAACACCTATTGGTTTTTGCTGGGAAACAGTTGGAAGATGGTGCCAAACATATTAAAATACTTAGGGTGTAATGGAACCATCTACTGTAAGTGAGTCAACTTCAAAATGATAGGGATTGATGCTTTAGATTTCTTTGTAGTCATGTATGTAGTTCTATGAATCATATTATTAGTATATTCTCTACTTTTCTATGGGTCTTCTTTACTGCCTTTTACCAATATTATATGTTCAGAGTTAGGTGGGTCTTTATGCCATCTCAAATTTTTGTAGCCTTTCCTAGGGTTACTTTCTTCAAAGAGATCCATCTGAGAGGTTGAGGTTGAGGTATAGCTTCCACATATTATCACTCCCAACCTCACCTGCTTCACTACCATTAACTACCAAAATAGTCTCCTTGTGCTTTAGTTCAAAGCTTGTATCTGGCTTCTTTTGCTCCAGTGCATATACATGTGCTTCTTTGCTCCCATATTCCACTGTAAGGCCACCTCTTCCTCTCTTCAAAATCTTTCTTCCAATATTTTTAGTTCTGTGTTCCCCTCCACTCTGGATTTTTCCTCAAGGTTTCCACCATGTTTCTTTAGTGTTATATATTTCTTTTCTCTGCCTCACCCCTTATCTATGTTGTTAAGGGTTGTCCATCTTTAGTGTTATATATATTTCATTAGTTCAAAGCTTTTCCATAGAACCCTATGAAGACTGTAACAGTTGTAGCTGTCATGTTTATCAATGGTGTTGAACGATTGTTGATTTCCTACTTCCTTAAAATTTTGTTTATCTAGTTCAATTCTTCTATTGTTATCTTTGTTTCAATGGAGAATTGCTCTTTGTATATTCGATTGCTGCTATTTTCTATTTGCTATTTGCTATTTGTGCTTCTATTTGTTGGCAGTTGCTGCTGCTCGCAGCTACTGCTGTGGAGGAGTGAGGTGATACTAGTGGTGTTTGTGGTGGTTTTGTGGTGTTGTGGTGGTGCTGCGGTTGATGGTGGTGTTGTGGCTGTCGTGATGGATAGTTTGGTGGAGGATTTTTTTATGTGTAGGTGGTGGAAGCAACAACTTGATGTTGTGCTTGGTCTTGAATGGTGGAGGTTTGTGGTGGTGTTGTGTGTGCTGGTGGTTCTGTGGCTGTCGTGTTGGATAGTTGTTTGGTGGAGGAGTGAGGTGGTAGTTGTTGGGTGTTGGTGTTGGGTTTTAAGGGAGGCAGAGAAGTAGCGGAAACAAAAAAATTTCTCCCCAAAACCCAGAACAAAAGGAATCGCGTCAACGTCTATACAATAGGAAATATGGTTTGTGGATGCATACCTTGTCCCGAGGCTTGCTCGGTGACAGTACCTCGCGCCTTGTGCGGTCTTCACCTCCGGTCTTAGACGGTGTCTATGCAGCTCCTGGTCACACCGGGACTGAAGACTCCTGGTCTCACCGGGACTGTCAGGATTGACAGTTGTCCTCCGAGCGACAGAGGTCTCCCGCCTCTACAGTCATCCACACAGACTGTCTGGAACTCTGATCACCTTGTCCCACAAGGAATCAGAAGGAGTCGCACCCTCCTATCAGCGTACTAGTCGCCGACACACTCTCCTGCCACCAGTCACTTTCTGCAGTTGTCTTTCCCTTGTTGTGCCTCCCTTATCGGGTAGCACTTGCTCGGGCTCTCTCGGTTACCAAAACCAGAGGGAACGACAACTTTACAGAGAAATTGGTTGCACTGAGTTGTACTTTGATAAGCCCCCAATACCCCTATATATAGGAGGGACATGGGACAAGGTTCTCTATCCCAGGCAATGCGGGACTAAAGCAGGAGTAGAAGGGTTTGAGATTTTCCACAAAAACAACCAACTACGTAACTTGAACCAATCATTTCACAACTGAAATGGTCGGTTGGGGATCTGAGTCGGTCGGTTGACATCTCAACCGATCGGTTGGGACCCATGAAACGGTCGGTTCACTTCTGAACCGATCGATTCGTGGTCCAGATCAGTTCCCAATTGACTTTTCTTCTTTTGTTTCAAATTGGTATAAAATACCAATCCTTGTTCCAATCAAATTGGGCAAGTGAAATGAAAGGAAATTTCTCACTAATCTTACTTTCCCAACTTGCTCGGTTGGACCAGTTGAATCGATCATTTCAATACTTGAAGCAATCATTTCACCCTGTCCATGAGTTGATCGACTCACCAGTTGAGCCGATCGGTTCAACAAGCTCAACCGATCGGTTCATCACATGAGCCGATCGGTTGGGAGTGCAAATTGTGCAGAATCAGTCAATCACAGTTTCAATCAATCTAATACTCTAATCAATCAGTCCAACACCTTGAACACTATGATACTGAGCTATCAATCGACTAAGTGTTTAATTGAACTACTAAAATCCTTTAGTAATCAATCTAAACATTGTTTGCGGACAAACTCCTATTCCAGATTAAATCCTATGTGTGTGACCCTGCAGGTCTATTTCACGTTGGCAGTGAAAGTCCATAACACTTATGATTTCACAAGCAAAGAGTGGTGCCTAGTCACACATCACTGCTACCCAAGTGAAATAGAAAGTTGGAGAACAACTTTCAATCCTACAATCCGTGAATGGTGTTACACTGAATGTATAATTCCTTTATCACTGATATCCTGAATGAACTCGAGGCATGGAACAATAATCCTACCAATGTTCATTCATTTCCTTGATCTCAGAGCAGACTGGGTGAGATGTGTGTGATATCAATATCACATATTGATACACACGTGCATGCGCATGCCTTTCTCAATCCTACTCATCAAGTGGGCTAGGACATCAAACTCCCTCAGGAGGGACAAATCCCATATCTATCACTCACCCCTCAAAAGCCCCATGTGTCAAAGCCACCCAATCATCACCTTTATAACAACCCATGCTTCAGGACTGCGTTTGATGATGTCAAAGTGTACCCAACGACATGTGTTGAGTGTAGCGATTTCAGGTCTAAGAATCACACTCACCACCATCACTGTGAGAGCTGACTGTGATTACCAATTCATGGTTCCATGTGTCACTCTCACGGTGGGACTGTATGGTACCTTGTTCTCTAACAAGTACCTATGTGCTTGGTTTGATATCACGATATCATGACTAATGAGATTCTGCCATCAACCAACACACAATCTAGTCTTCAGTGTTAGTGATGTCTATGGTTATTTCCACAATATCAACAGACTAGGGACTAAACAAGAATGTATACTCTTAACATCGGTATGATCTCATCATTTAGGTCCTTAACCTAAAAGCATACGTCATTGAGTAAAATCATTCTTTAGACATCTATCATGTTACACTATCATCTTAGAAATAGCTTAAACATATAGATCGGAAATTGCCTTTATTATTATTCAAATCATTTACAAAGTATCCCATTACAATCATCATATGACTTGCTCTATGGGCATACATACCAACATACTCCCACTTGCACTTAGAGTCAGTCACCAAGGAACCACAGTCCTTGTGACCTAGCATGACCATCATGCTTCTGCTGAGAAAGGGCCTTCGTCAGTGGATCAGCTATGTTGTCTTCAGTTGGTACTTTGCAAATCTTCACATCTCCTCACTGTACGATCTCTCATATGAGATGGAAGAGCCACAGTATGTGCTTGGACCACTGATGTGATCTGGGTTCCTTAGCTTGTGCAATAGCTCCATTATTGTCACAATAAAGCTCAATTGCATCACAGCTACTGGGAACTACACCAAGTTCAGAAATGAACTTCCTGATCCACACAGCCTCCTTTGCTGCATGTGAAGTAGCAATATACTCGGCCTTTGTAGTAGAATCGGCAACTGTTTCTTTCTTGGAACTCTTCCATCTCACAGCTCCCTTATTAAGGCAAAATGCAAATCCTGACTGCAATCTGTAATCCTCTTTATGGGTTTGGAAGCTTGCATCAGTGTGACCCTTTACAACCAGCTCTTCCTCGCCGCAGTAAACAAGAAACTGATCCTTAGTCCTTCGCAAGTACTTGAGGATGTTCTTTACGGCTGTCCAGTGAGCATCCCTGGGATCTGACTGGTACCTGCTCGTCATGCTTAGAGCATACGAGACATTTGGGCGTGTGCACAACATAGCGTACATGATGGATCTGATGGCTAATGCATATGTGATCCCATTCATACGCTCCCTCTCTTCATAAGATTGGGGACATTGAGCTCTAGAGACGGTGACTCCATGTAGCATGGGTATGTTGCCTCTCTTTGAGTTCTCCATGCTGAACCACTTCAGCACTTTGTCGATGTACGTGCTCTGAATTAGTCTGAGAAGCCTTCTAGATCTATCTTTATAGATCTTAATTCCTATAATGTAGGATGCTTCTCCTAAGTCCTTCATTAAGAAAGTATTCCCAAGCCAAGTATTTACCTTCTCTAAGGCTAAGACATCATTCCCCATCAAAAGTGTGTCATCCACATACAATATGAGGAATGTGGTCGAGCTCCCACTAACCTTCTTATACACACAAGGTTCGTCTTCATTTTGAGTAAAGCCAAACACTTTGACTTCCTCATCAAATCGAAGATTCCAACTCCGAGATGCTTGCTTCAATCCATAGATTGAACTTTGTAGGTTACAGACTTTATTGGCATTCTTTGGATCTATAAAACCTTCAGGTTGTGTCATGTACACATCCTCATTTTTATTCCCATTAAGGAATGCGGTTTTAACATCCATCTGCCAAATCTCATAGTCATAATAAGCTGCAATTGCAAGCATGATCCTAATGGACTTAATCATGGCAACTGGAGAAAAGGTTTCGTCATAGTCAACACCTTGAACTTGTCGAAATCCCTTTGCAACCAATCTTCCTTTATAAGTTTGCACATTGCCATCCATGTCGGTCTTCTTCTTGAAGACCCACTTGCACCCTATGGGTTTTACCCCTTCGGGTGGTTCCACCAAAGTCCATACTTTGTTGGAGTACATGGATTCCATCTCGGATCTCATGGCTTCAAGCCATTTCTCATAATCTGGTCCTTCCATAGCCTCTACGTAGGTAGTTGGATCATCATCTATGATCAACTCACCACCTTCCTGAGTCATAAGGTATCCAAACCTCTCAGGTTCAAGGCGGGTCCTACTAGATCTACGAGGTCCTTGTGTTACCTGAGGAGACTAAGATTCCACAACACCTTGTGATTCTCCATTTTCCTCTTGTACATCTATTGGTTCTATGTTTTCTTGTTGGGCTTGAACTTCTTCAAGCTCTATTTTCCTCCCACACCTTCCTTTAGAAATAAATTCCTTCTCTAGGAACGCAACTGTCTTGGAAACAAACACTTTGTTGTCAGTAGGGTGGTATAGATAACATCCCCTTGTTTCCTTGGGATATCCAACAAAATAACATTTATCAGACATCGGTCCAAGCTTATCAGGAAACATTTTCTTAACATAAGACTCACAACCCCAAATCATTAGGAAAGACAAATCAGGATGCTTCCCAGTCCATATCTCATATGGTGTCTTTTGAACCGATTTAGATGGTACTCGATTAAGTGTAAATGCAGAGGTTTCAAGAGAATGACCCCAGAAAGAAATCGGAAGATCAACAAAACTCATCATCGATCGCACCATATCTAACAATGTGTAATTCCTTCTTTCAGACACACCATTATGTTGTGGTGTTCCAGGCGGAGTCCATTATGATACAATACCATGGGCTCGCAAAAGGTCTTCAAACTCTTGGCTTAAGTATTCTCCACCTCGATCGGATCGAAGTGCTTTAATACGTTTACCAAGTTGGTTTTGTACTTCATTCATGAAATCCTTGAACCTTTCAAGGGTTTCTGACTTATGCTTCATCAGGTACACATAGCCATACCTACTGAAATCATCAGTGAAGGTAATGAAGTACTGATACCCATTTCTGGCATTAGTTCTAAAAGGCCCACATACATCAGTATGTATGAGTCCTAATAGATCACTAGCTCTCTCACCTTTACCTGAAAAGGGAGTCTTGGTCATCTTGCCCAACAAACAAGATTCACATGTCTCTATTGATTCATAATCAAAAGAGACTAGATAACCATCTTTATAGAGTTTAGAAATGTGCTTCTCATTTATGTTCCCTAGACGACAATGCCAAAGATACGTTTTGTTTGAGTTGTTGAGTTTTTGCCTTTTGGTGTTTATGTTGTATACAGTTGTCTCTAGATCTATCAAGTATAGACCATAAGACATTGGGGCACTGCCATAAAATATCCCATCCTTAGAAATGGAACAATTTCCATTCTTAATAAGAAATTCAAATCCATCCTTGTCCAAATAAGACATAGAAATGATATTCTTATTTATGGCAGGTAGATAATAGCAGTTCTTCAACTCTATTATTAGCCCACTTGGTAGAGTTAACTCATAGGTTCCTACGGCACTGGCGGCAACTCTTGCCCCATTGGCAACACGTAGTTCAACCTCACCTTTCCCCAAAGGCCTACTTCTCTTAAGATCCTTCGCATTTGAACAAATGTGATATCCACATCCGGTATCAAGTACCCATGATGAAGAAGTAGTAAAGTTAATCTCTATCACGTATACACCAGAAGTAGAGATCTCTATCTCTGACTTCTTCTTCCATCGTTCCTTCCATCCTCTCCATGTAGAAGAAATTGGTTTGGTGAGAGAACCCTTCTCTCCCTTACCTTTCATTCCATTGATCTCTATCAATGAACTTTCTTTCTTCTTCACCAACGCATTAAGCGTACATAGAGTGGATTCAAAGGCTCCTGGTATATCTGGATTGTGCAGAACACTTCTCACAGTCCTCAACCATTTATGGAATTTGTTCTCAATTAATTTGCCCATTTTAAAAGATGATTCTTTTGCCATTCTACAAGAGAAAATTGCATTTTGTCAAAATTCCTTTTGATTTGAATAAAATTTGATGATAGTTAATTAGGCCTTGAATTAATTACCGCTCCCATTATTTTGACTCAAATTGACATCCCTCACCATCAATTCAGAAGATTGCAGTGCACAATCTTCTAGTGGGTCAAGATCCTGAAATCCTCTGAGCCATGGACCAGCTTGGGCTGTCACCCACAACTCAGATCTTCCAGGTAGGCAACTCTTGCCAATTGCATCATATGCAACTCTTGAAAGATGTCATATGAAACTCCTTGTCATGATCATCTCCATGCCTCAAGGTGCTAGATCCTATCTAGGTCACCTTGTTAAGTCCGACCCAAAGCCAACACAATGAATATGTACTCTTCTTGGGCAGACCCACACATTCATCCTTCACGCTTCCACGAGATAGACGGTGCACCACGCTTGGGCGTGCCCACACGTGGTCGATCAAGCTTTTCACATGTGTCACATTTGGAAGGCATCTAAAACATTAATATTTAATAAGGGATTTGGTTTTTATATACATATACATATCCAATCACCACAATATATAGTGTGTATCATATACATGCTATATCCCACAGAAAAACATGTGAAACGATAAAAGCAATGATTATGGACATCCTATTGTGATTCCTTGAGCCAAGAGGAATCACAGTCATCTAGGTATACATCACATGCAACTTGTACAAGATGAAATATGTGCCTACCTTTCTGGGTTTGATCAGCTCATCTTCACGAGTAATCGACTTGCCATCAAGTTGGTCGTTCGGGTGCCACCGGCTGATCGACTGGCACCTCCAGCCAACCAGTTCACCAGTCGTCATGCATCTCATCAGATCGCCACCCGCTCGTCTCGCTCCTCGAACTGGTCATCTGAAACACCAACCGATCGGTTCACGCCTTGAACTGATCGTCTCAGGTCGTCCATCGTTCTTTGACATAACAAGAAATAAAATATATCCTATTTACAATTGAATTGTGAAACCCCGAGTTACATTCGGGGGGGAGCAAAGGTGGGAAAGAAGTCTCGAATTATTTCGAGTTACATCAAGAATAGGAGAAAGGGAATCAGTGCGCAGACCAAGATGCAAGCAACCACATACAACCATAAACAAATATAGGGTTTCTAGGCCATAACCATGCTAGACATCCACCACAAAACTCATTTAAGGGCGATGCATATCGAGTGCATTAATATTACATATCATATATGTATATTTGAGATTTGTGCATTGGACATGCATAAAGCCAATTTTATTCGCATCGTATGCAATAAATAAAGGTGACAAACCAAAATCGATCATATCGATAATCCTAAAATATAGAGCGGTTGACGTGGCTCTGATACCACTATTGGGTTTTAAGGGAGGCAGAGAAGCAACATAAACAAAAAAAATTCAACCCAAAACCCAGAACAAAAGGAATCACGTCAACGTCTATACAATAGGAAAGATGGTTTGTGGATGCATACCTTGTCCTGAGGCTTGCTCAGAGACAGTACCTCGCGCCTTGCGCGGTCTTCACCTCCGGTCTTGGACGGTGTCTGTGCAACTCCTGGTCACACCGGGACTGAAGACTCCTGGTCTCACCGGGACTATCGGCATTGACAGTTATCCTCCAAGTGATAGAGGTCTCCCGCCTCTACAGTCATCCAAACGGATTTCTTGGAACTCCGATCTCCTTATCCGACAAGGAATTAGAAGGAGTCACACCCTCATGTCAGCATACTAGTCTCCAACACACTCTCCTGCCACCAGTCACTTTCTGGAGTTGTCTTTCCCTTGTTGTGCCTCCCTTATCGGGTAGCACTTGCTCGGGCTCTCTTGGTTACCAAAACTAGATGGAACGACAACTTTACAGAGCAACTGGTTGCACTAAGTTGTACTTTGAGAAGCCCCCAGTACCCCTATATATAGGAGGGTCATGGGACAAGGTTCTCTATCCCGGGCAATGCAGGACTAAAGCATGAGTAGAAGGGTTCAAGATTTTCCACAAAAACAACCAACTGCGTAACCTGAACCGATCGTTTCACAACTGAAATGGTCGGTTGGGGATCTGAGCCAGTCGGTTGACACCTCAACCGATTGGTTGGGACCCATGAAATGGTCGGTTCACTTCTGAATCGGTCGGTTAGTGGTCCTGATCAGTTCTCGATTGACTTTTCTTCTTTTGTTTTGAATTGATATCAAATACCAATCCTTGTTCCAATCAAATTGGGCAAGTGAAACGAAAGGAAATTTCTCACCAATCTTACTTTTCCAACTTGCTCGGTTGGACCAGTTGAACTGATCATTTCAACACTTGAAGCGATCATTTCACCCTATCCATGAGCCGATCGACTCACCAGTTGAGCCGATTGATTCACCAAGCTCAGTCGACCAGTTCATCACATGAGCCGATCGGTTGGGAGTGCAGATTGTGTAGAATCAGTCAATCACAGTTTCAATCAATCTGATACTCTAATCAATCAGTACAACACCTTGAACACTATGATACTGAGCTATCAATTGATTGAGTGTTTAATTGAACTACTAAACTCCTTTAGTAATCAATCTAAACATTGTTTGCAGACAAACTCCTATTCCAGGTTAAATCCTATGTGTGTGACCCTGCATGTTCATTTCACATTGGCAGTGAAAGTCCATAACACTTATGATTTCACAAGAAAAGAGTGGTGCCTAGTCACACATTTGTGCTAACCAAGTAAAATAGAAAGTTGGAGAACAACTTTCAATCCTACAATCCGTGAATGGTGTTACAGTGAATGTATAATTCCTTTGTCACTGATATCCTGAATGAACTCGAGGCATGGAACAATCATCTTGTCAATGTTCATTCATTTCCTTGATCTCAGAGCAGACTGGGTCAGATGTGTGTGATATTAATATCACATATTGATACACGCGTGCATGTGCATGCCTTTCTCAATCCTACTCATCAATTGGCCAAGTACATCAAACTCCTTCAGTAGGGACAAATCCCATATCTATCACTCACCCCTCAAAAGCCCCATGTGTCAAAGCCACCCAATCATCACCTTTATAACAACCCATGTTTCAGGACTATGTTTGATGATGCCAAAGTGTACCCAACGACATGTGTTGAGTGTAGTGATTTCAGGTCTAAGAATCACACTCACCACCATCACTATGAGAGCTGACTGTGATTACAATGTCATGGTTCCATGTGTGACACTCACGGTGGGTCTGTCCGGTACCTTGTTTTCTAACAAGTACCTATGTTCTTGGTTTGATATCACTATATCATGACTAATGAGATTATGCCATCAACCAACACACAATCTAGTCTTCAGTGTTATTGATGTCTATGGTTATTTCCACAATAACAACCGACTAGGGACTAAACAAGAATGTATACTCTTAAAATCCGTATGATCTCATCGTTTAGGTCCTTAACCTAAAAGCATACGTCATTGAGTAAAATCATTCTTTAGACATCTATCATGTTACACTATCATCTCAGAAACAGTTTAAACATATAGATCGGAAATTGCCTTTATTATTATTCAAATAATTTACAAAGTATCCCATTACAATCATCATATGACTTGCTCTATGGGCATACATACCAACAGTTGGTTGGTGGTAGCTGTTGGTGTTGTTGGTTGATAGTGGTTGATGTATGGTGTGTTGGTGTGTGGAGGATGTATGGAGCAGCAATTTGCTATTGTTGGTGCTATTTTGTGGATGGTGGCGTGCTGGTTGGTGATGGTGGATGTTGGCTGGTGGTGGTGGTGTTGGCTGGTGGGTGGGAGTGTTGATGTGTAGGTGTTGGTGGTGTCTGCTATGTTGGTTCACTTACATTTATCTCGACTTCACACTCACTCTGATTCCTTTTTGTATTTATATTGATAGGGTAGAATTGCTTTTAATGATGGATTGTGACCGACAATGCACCTTGGAGTAAACCGAAACCAAAATATAAAGGTAAGTTTTTTGTTGTACTATGATTTATGTATAAACTTTAAATTCTATTAATATAATGATTTGTCATTTTTAGGAGAAGAATACTCAAGTACCCAACCGTATGAGGCCTGACATTCATGAAGAGAACCACACCATTTGAAGGAATATGGAGACATTATAGATCTTAAGAGTTTCTAGCATGATATGTTGATTGTCATCAATCTCAAATTTTAGAACCATATGTATTCTTTATTTATATCAACGTTGAGCATGCAATGTATGGATAATATTTTGCTTCAATAATAGAAATTAGTTTGAAGTGATTTAACATTTTTATGTGTCAGTTTGGTGTTGAATCTTCTTATGATGTCATGTGAATATTATAAAAATATTTAAGGTTATATATACAAAGTTTTCATTTAAAATTATTAGCATTCAACAAATCATTCAATAAATCAATAACCAAATCATTTATAGTAATCCCTCAAAAATGTATTAATGAAGGTCTTTAGTCCCTCAAAAATGAGATCCAAATTGGCCATCACAATTGCAATGATGACGACCACATAGCCCCTCAAAAATAATATTAATGAAGGCATTAGCCCTTCAAAAATATATTCTCCAAGACCATCAAGTCCCTCAAAAATGTATTTATGAGAACTAAACATTCCCTCAAAAATGTATTCCTGAAGGCTAAATAGTCCCTCAAAAATGTATTTGTGAAAGCTAAATAGTCCCTCAATATAACATTCTTGAGGGTCAGTTGGTCTGTGACAATTGTATTCGTGAGGGCCACTGGTATTTGTCACGTGAGTTCTCTTCACAGACCATTTTTGAGGGCCAGACTCACAACCGTCCCTATTTGTGAGGGCCTATGGAGAGGGGTTTGTGACAGGACTCACTAGTGAATAATGGCCCAATTTTTACTACTGACCTCCATCCCAACGATATGCCAGTACTATTGGAAGAAGAGTGCTTTCAAACCATCCGGCCCTGGTACTTTATTTGGGTGCATCTGTTTAATAGCTATGTAAATTTCCTCCTCAGTGATGTCTGCCTCAAGCTGTCTTGCCACATCACTATTAATCTTTTGTACAAGGCCCGTTGTTACCACCTTAAAATTTCCTGGGTTACCAGATTTGAAAAGATCAGTGAAAAAGTCAATCACCACCTTCTGAATTTCATCTTCCTCCGTTCTCCAAATTCTGTTTCCATCCTTCAACCCTTCAATTTTGTTTCTTTTTTTCCTATTTGAAGCTTTTTGGTGAAAGTAAGTTGTATTCCTGTCTCCATCTCTCATCTCATTTGCTCTTGCTCTTGCGTACCAGTAAGATTCATTCTGTCTCAGCCAATATTGGAGCTCATTTGCAAGTTGTTTTTCCCTTTCTAGCGTCCTATGATCGAGGGGCTGAATTTGGACCTCCATGAGCTCCTTTTCCAGCTCATTGATTTTCCTCCTCCTATTTTTAAATTTTTTATCCGCCCACTCCTTCAAATTTGTCCCACATCTGTTCAATTTCCCAACAAGGTCATCTGTAAGGCAATAACTCCATGCCCTTTTAATAGTCTCCTGCCATTCCTCCTCCACAACCCAGGCTGGTTCAAAAGCAAAATGATCATTCTTTTTCTATTTCTTTTTTACATGTCGTCAGTCCACAGTGATAATAAGAGGAGCGTGGTCCAACTCATAGATAGGTAGATGTAGAACTTTGCAGAAAGTGAAATCCACCCTCCATTCTAGATCAGCCAGAGCTTTATCCAGCCTTTCCTGTATCAGCGTTTAAACATGCAGACCTCTGCGCCACGTATATATGCTTCCCAAGTAGCCCAAATGAACAAGCTCACAGTCCTTAATAGCTTCTCGGAAACCTTACATGACTCTTTCTTCTTTTGGTGGCCCTCCAAGTTTTTTAGAATTTGAGACAATCTCGTTAAAGTCCCCGAAGAACAACACTGGTACCTCTGACTCACTTTTCAATATGCGCATGAGGTCCCACATCTTGTGTTTACTTGGTTGATCAATCCAACCATAAATGCCAAGAGCCTTCCATCTGCCAGCTCTTCCCTCATCCACCATACATTCGACATGCCTTAGTGAATAGCTCAGAATTTCCACCTTGGCGTCCTTCCACCATAACCCAATCCCCCCTACTCGTCCATTTCTAGAAAGGCAAATCCCATTAACGAAACCACACCTCCTTTTAACATCCTCCAAGTTTATGTCTGCCATCATAGTTTCCATAACAAAAACTATGTTTGGGCTTTCCCTCCTGCACCAAGCATGGAGAGCAGTCACCTTGTCAGGGTCACCCATTCCCTGATAGTTCCAACTTATGATTTTCATTGTCCTTCGCAGGATTGGTCACCGCCAACCTCCACTACTTGACTGTTCCCGACCCTCTGTGATGCTTCCCCTTCTCACTCGACATGTCTTGCCTTTTTGTACCACTCAGCCTGATAATCATGTTTGTCAAGCTCCATGTCACAGCTGTCTAAGTCTCGTCCCTATTTTCCTACCACTATTTCTGAGTTTACCTCGTTGTCTGGTATTCCCAGTATTAAACCTTTGCTCATCTTGTAGACCCATGGGACACATTTCTTTTTTTTGTTGTCTCCTTCCTTCCTTTCTGCTTACTACACCCCCTATTTGCTTCCCGTCCCTTTGCACGAGTGATGATCAGTTCTTCTCTTTGTCCCGCCGCAACCGTTGTATGTATCATCTTTATCCCTATCTCATCTTCCCTCTCTGCCTCTTCCTCTGTGTATATGCTTGGTGGTTTCTCCGGCAACGTTAAGGACTCCCGCAGCTTAAAAATTTCATCCAAGGAGTAGCTCCATCGCTCCCCCACCCTAATCTCTGTATCCCCTTGTCCCAATCCCCTTCCCCCTGGTAACACTCTTCTTCCCACTCTGGCCTCCCTCCTGTTCTATTGCTTCCTTTCCCTCCATGTACAGACCCCTCATCCCTGGTCCCTTGATTTGCCGTAGTTCCCTGCTTTGGCCCCCATGGTTTGGATACATCCTTCTCTTCGTCTTCCCATCCCCCTCCCTTTCTAGGGTTGTCCTCCTTTAGCCAAGAGACCCAGCTCCCCGGTGATCCCTCCCTTCCAAGGCCCTGGCTCCCTTCCCCTCATGGACGAGGTGGTTGATGATTGAAGATCAGTGCCTTCTTTACCGTCCCATCACCGAAGAGTTCCTCATGCATAGACCGTCGTGGCTTTCTCAGCGACGCCTTAAGCCACGATCCCCATTGCCCTGGCTCACCCTCCTCCTCATCGACGGATGGGTAATCTTTGTCAATATGCCCAAGGATGTCACAGTTGTGACACAGCATTGAGAGCCGTTCGTACTTGATCTCCACCACAGCGATCTCGCCAGTCTGTGTGTGTAACCTCAGTGATCTCATGATCAGTTTTTTGACATCAATCAGAACACAAACTCATGTGGATGCCTCCCACCCCAGTTCTTCTATGTCTAGGGTTAGAACTTCTCCCACTCTCGCCTCTATCACTTTAATAGCTTTCTCACCACGGTAACCTAACGGCAGCCCGTAGAGTCTAATCCAGAACAAACTCTTTGTGAGTGTGGCATTTCCTGGTTGTTCATCCTTTGTTATCTCCTTTAGATGCAGCAACCGATTGTTGAAGTTCCATGGCGCACCCTCAACCACCCGGTGCTTGTCCTTCCAATTGAAAAATTGGATCACAAAGATGTCGTCCTCCAATTTCTTGAAAAAAAACCTTCTCCTTCAATCCCCACGCCTGGGTTAAGGTTTTCTACATTGCCCATAAGTTGTACGCCCTATCTGTGAGCAGCCTACCGACCATTGCCAATTCAACATGAGAATTTGCCTCTTCATCGTCATCCTCCTGTAATTCGATCGGTGCTTCTTCCTCCTCCGTTAATTTCATTCTTGCATACCGCTCTGCTAGTTCCTTTGCCATCGTGAATCACAGACCAACAGGGATCAAGCCTTCCTTGTACCTGCAAGGGAGAGAGACCCTAGGGTAGGGGGTCGTTCACTGTTCGTAGCCCTAGTCGCCCAGAGACGACGACGGCCACTCACAGGAACGGGTCTGACCAGTAAGGTTTTGATATAATGCACATGCTCAGCACAAAAATTTTGT
This sequence comes from Alisma plantago-aquatica, assembly GCA_963693085.1. Lineage (NCBI taxonomy): Eukaryota > Viridiplantae > Streptophyta > Magnoliopsida > Alismatales > Alismataceae > Alisma > Alisma plantago-aquatica. The sequence continues at coordinate 46,211,387 of OY856411.1, forward strand.
ACTAATTGCAAACAAAAATTGGTACCCTTTTTGTAACGACCCCGCCTCCCGGTAACCCCCAATTAAGGGAGATCCAAAGGTCAGAGTTGTTATTCAATTAACAGGATCAAAGGTTCAACAAATAATCAATAATAATTATTAAATTCTACTAACTAACTAGAATTTGGTATAAAATTAAAACTTTACTTACCTTTGAAAACTTTGGAGATCTATCTATCCAGAGCTTGAATTATTCTATCTAATCCTCCTTGCACTTTATTTCTTATTTCCACAATGTGTCACCTTATTGTTTGTTCTTTCAATTTTTGTTCCTAAAACGCCGACAAACAAAACATCGGTCAGTATATCGAAATATACTGGTATGTGGGAACAACAGAAATCTTGCAATTATGGCTAACAATTTAATAATCACAATCAAATTATTTAACAAGCCACTTTACATTTTCAATGTGTCATTCTCCACCACTTTTCCCTAACCCTAGCATACCCCTCTAGGGTTTCTCTTTTGCGATTGAATTAAGGCCACCTTCTCAATCCCGAGCTTGGTGCCTGGGAGTCACCTCTTATGGTACTCCATAGTCATGCATCATAGACCACCTTCTCATTCTCGATCTTGGTGTCTGGGGTCACCTCTCATGGTGCCCATTGCTCTACCCATTTGGGTCTAACCTCATGGCATCTTCCATTCGGGTAGCATGTAGGTGCGAGAATTCACACATATATATAACTGTGATAGCCATAGTGACTTTATAATTGCAGTATGAACATCCAAACTGTTTAGATTGCATTCCATGTGAGGAAACATTCGGAAAACCGTTGAGAAACTAATGCGATTAATCATAATTAACCACATACCTGTCAAGCTGATGTGAGACAGAAATAATCCAATCAACAATAGGCAAGCAAGCATTCAATAAGATCCTGAAACAATTATACAATTTCCTTTTATTACTCATGTCATTAAGATATATTAAATCTAGCTCACTTCCTAGGGTTTCTAGTCCACTTTTAGGGTTTTCATTGCAATTAGGGTTTCCCTTCATCTTTTACTAGTTTAAACCCTAATTTAATGCAATTGATGGCAAACCCTAATTATCTCAACATCTAATCCTCAGTTTCGGATTTAAGGCATAATTAACCATTAAATAAGTCCATTAAGCCTATTTTACATTAAATCTACAATTTGCATCATTTTAATATATAAAAAGATCAATATGATCATTTATCGTGAACTCAAAGTTTATTATGGTCCAAATCACATATGTACTCGATTTGCCATTAATCCCACCTTTTATTCATGAGAAAACCCTAATTACAACATTTATGGTATTTATCCACAAATTAGGAACTTTAATGCTCGAAATAGATTATAACCATGAAAACTCAATTCTATACATGAAATCAAATAATTAAAGCCATTAGTAGTCCTAATTACCAACATTAGGGTTTCAAGGCCCTTTAAAACATATTCATGCACATGAACTTTCAATTAAACTAATTACGTGCAAGATTCATTTTTTTCAATCTTAATGTATCTCTTTACGATTAACAGGTTAATATTAACTTTAATCATCAATTAAACCCCACTAATAGCAATAATCATTCCCAATTAGGGTTTCTTTAATCATCATTACATTAAAGTTAATAACTTCCATTACTTTTCGAATTGCAATAAGAATCAAGCATCAATTATATTTTTAATGGATTCCCCTCATTTTTCTGAGCAAAATTCATATATTATTCATACCCATCTGAGCTACCAATTATCAGATATGAATTTCGCAATTTAGACTTACTTGAGCCAATCCGGAAGCGCCACATGTTTATTTCCATGCAACGTTGCTCTTTGGGAAACATAACGAAAAGACATGGTTTCCCCTTGCTTAAGTCGACATTTATTCAGCCCACGGAGAGCATAATCGTCCAACGCCTCCTCCTTCATCTCCTACCTCGCGCCAACTGCCCTAGCCACCGGCATCTGCTCACCCGCAACGTTCCTCATCTTCCTGGAGGATCGAGGACCTCTGCAAGGTGGGGCGCTAGCTCCGCCGCACCTTGGCGCACGCGGGGAACCCCCAGGGTGCGGCCATTATGGCTTCTCCCAAGCGCGACCGAGCCGTGTTTGTTGTTTTGCCGGCAGCACTTCTGCAGGCCTATGGCTGGAGCTGCACGGAAGCCAAGGTGTTGGATTAATAGCCGATCATCTTAGGGTGATCGTGGGAGTCACTGCCTCCAACATGACAACTCCACCGCCTCCCGGTTGCTCTAAGGTCGTTCTACGCTCTTGGTTAGGGTTTGAATGTCATGAAAAAGGAGAATAGGTTGCATTGTGTGGGATTTCTCTCTGAACCTCTACCAGGGTTTTACCCCTTTATATAGGGTGGAGTATGAAGCCCTAAGGTGTGCCCCATGAGGACTCAAGTCCCAAACTCGAAAGGAAACACACTTTCCTTGGTTGTGAAGCAACCATCTCTCTCTCTCTTCGTTATCTCCTATTTCCTTTATATTCCTTGTTGCATGGATATTTAGGAATTCGAAATTCCTCTCCCTTATCCTCTTTAATCTTGTCTTTTAATCCATTAATTATGAAATTATGTTTTTCCTTAAGTAGAAAATACTTCTTCTTTAACAAACTACAAAACCCATTAATAATGTATCATGTTATCTCTTTATTTTGCAATTTTGGTATTTTCTCTTTCCTCTTTCATCACTGGGACTCCTTGGATCCCAAGAAACTCAAATAATTCGAAATTCCTTTTTCAAGAATACTCATTATCCTTAAATGCATCAATATGCATTATTTCACATTTATCTTGTTTATTTCTCATTAAAATATATCTTTTTGAGGTTTTCTCTTTATTTCTCTTTTATTTTCCTCATTGGTATTCCTTTCAACATTAGGAATCCTTGTGATAAAAAATTCCACCAAGGATTACTCAATTATACCTCTTTTCACTTATTTTTCACATTTTACCATTGTTTTCAATTTCTTTCTTAATAAAGAAATACTTAATTAATCTTTTTTTTTCTTATTGCTTTCTTTTTGCAACTTTGCACTCCTTGGAACCCAAAGAACCCAAGAGGCACGAAATCCATCCTTGGATTACATCTCTTTGCCTTGTAGAGGTTTCTACCTCTTTCTTTTCTCAAATATTCAATTATTCATTAATTAATTGAATTTCCTTGATATTGGGCCCAATAGCCAATAAAGCCCACAACACAATCATCAAGGCTATTGTAAACAAAATCCATTTATTCAAAACAAATTATATCATTATTTTTTCATTTATCTTTATTATGAGAAATTACATTTCTCACCAAATGAACCCAAAAAATTGGGGTTGTAACATCCTTCCCCTCTTATAAGAATTTTGTCCTCAAAATTCCATCAAGCAAACAAAAAGTTCAGGATAAGCCTTTTATACATCCATAAGGGCTCCCATGTGGCTTCACCCTTTCCATGGTGCTTCCTAAGATCCTTCATCATCTCATATTCTTCCATCTGAGTTCTTTCTTACCTTGGTATATCATACCCTCATAGGTGACTCAGGACATTTCAACCTCTCAAAAGATGAATAGGTTCAAGGCTCAGTACATGGCTTGGGTACCCATAGTGCTCTAGATTGGACTCACAGAACACATTACACATCATGTTATCCTGAGGGGCAAGGCTAAACACAACCATCTCCACCAATCCATCTCAAATGGACTCATATATCGGGGACTCAACTTTCTCAGCTGTAGCTTAGAGGGGTCGGATTTTCGCATCACATATTCTCCCACAGTGAACTGCATGTCAGTCTGCTTTGATCAGCTCGCAGCTCATGTCACCTCTGGGCTTTCTCTCAGCCATTGCACGATCAAAGTGAATTCATCTGCACACATTCTGGTTCTTTTCTGACCTTCACGAGGCCTCCTTCACCAACATCATCTTAATGAAGTGGTAACACGACACAACCTCCCTATAGGACTTCTTGCATCCCGATAAAGGCTATGATGGTTAACATCACATCTTAAGAACTGTCTCTATGTATCACCCTGAACAAGCACACTTGCTCTCAACAGACCCTCTAGTCCGGATTACACTAACCATTAGTTAGGGGTGATAAACTGTACTATCATTGATTCCTCATGTATCCACTTCCACCTCAGGGAAGTGAACCTTGGTCATACCCAAGAACTTTTGAACTCTCATCATGATATGGTTGAACCATATTTCTCTCTTAAGTAGTTCAACCGAATCTTTCCCGTGATAGTACTCTCTCTTTCTCATGTCATCTAGATAAGGCGATCTACCATAACCCCCCTTGCATCTTGACCTTCCTTAGTCTAGGGGAGACTCACAACATCCATAGTGATGAGCTCCCATTCCCTCTCAGGAACTCTTTATACTTTATATCCATGCACTGGGTTACCGGTGTTCATCCATCATCTCATGGATTGCATGGCCACATGCTACATGTATCAGGCATCCAAAGCTCTACCATCACTTACCATCTTTATAGTTTCATGGTGTATGGTGGTCATGATTTCTTGTATGTCATGATTCCTCAAGATTGATTCCTCGGAAGCCTTATACCACTCTCATCAGGGTTTTATTACCTTCCTATCCAAAGAAGTGTATCTAGGGTTCTACAACCATCCTTCTACCATGTTAAGGACTAGGTTGGCTATCCAAAAAACCACTAATCTTGTTCAACAGATCTTGTTATATCTGAGTGTTAGCCAAACTTATCTCTTTTTCTCAACTTAAGGTTAGTCTAGAAGCCTCAACTTCTTCTAGCTTCCAGATAAATTAGGAAAATATATCCCAACTAGAGAATTCATTACCACTTCTTATCCTTAGGTGTTAGGTAATGTCGAAGACACATACCTTCATGTATTATACTTATCATCACATCTCAAACTCACAGTTGGTCTTCATCAAGAAGCTTTGAGCTCATCCTCATGGTGATCAAACTCAACCTTGGTTAACTTGCAAATTCCACATAGCTCCTGATAAAACATCCTCATAAGATGACTACATTACTTCTCTTAGTATTTGTAAACCATCCATGTATCATTCACCCCACCAAGGTATGTTATCATCTCTATCCTCATACCTTGTACCAATGTTCCAACTCACATCATCTTTTATCCTTGGTGTATGATATGCGTATTGTCTCATCTCTCCCTCCCATAACAAGAAGAAATAAGCATTTGGCGGTCGTCCAAATACAAAGTTCTTCCTATTCCAAGAGTAGAGATGGTACATCCCACCTTGCCAGTACACCTTCAAATCTAAGTTGAAATGTGCCATCATCTTGATATCCACATTACTTCCATGGAAAACTGGTCTTGAACCTACTTGGGTCACCACACAATCCTTGGTCATCTCCTCTAGGTCTATAGGGTGCCAGCACTTTTGGGATCATCCCTTTTCCCTCATGCATCCAGAGAGTGCCCTAATCATCTATCCTTTGGGTCCCATGAGTTCTTGAAGGTGATCAATCTCCTAACCCATGGTCCTCAGACAATGATAGTTTTTACCTCCCGACCCTATGGTCATGTGCAACTAGGGAATTAGGCAACTCCTTCTTTCATCGTTCTTATCCCTACCTGACCCTCAAGTAGACTTAGGATTCTATTATAGTACATGTCCAGCTTAGAACCTTACCCAAGCCTTCATCATCTCTCTCTGCATTCATGGGCTGACTTTCATCCCTTCACAGGGGTCAGAACGACCTACCTACCTTGGTCAGGCCCAATATCAGTTACCTCCATGGTAACACATCCACATGCACGTAGAGATGGTTATCTATGGGTATGAAGGTTCATTCTCATACAATGTACTCTTCACTTAGCTTCACAATATCCTCTGAAACCTCTTTAGGTTACCTCAAAACCAACAAAAGTGGTATGCATCCTACCAAAGGGTCCCTCTCCTAGGATGGGAGGAAACTACAACTCTTGACATCAAGGTCACAACCGTCCTTAGGGTTTACATTCACATGAGCATGCCTAACCCAACAGCTACTAAGGCACAAGTAGATCACCTATTAAACCATGCTAGGTCATACTTGTTCTCTTTCCTCAACATTAGGTCAACTTAGTTGTGAGGGGTTCCTTAAATATACCTTCAACTTAAGGGGTTTCCTTTTCCTCTATACATGAAGGGTACCATGCTCGAAACTATAGAGACTCAATTCTCATCATGAGCATTAGGTACACCACTTCCCCTCTTCGGCCAGGAACCCTAGGTTCACTTTTGGATATCCAACTACATGCTCAACCTCTTAACCAAGAATCAAGCATGTCCAAGGTATGTCATGTACTCCCATGACCCTTTTATATGAGCAACATCTCAGAGTTGAGTCCTCCTTAAGGACAACCAACTAGATATAAGGCCTCACAACCTGTTACTAAACCTTTCTAGGTGTAAAAAACTCTTCTTCCTATATTAGAAGTTAAACATGTATACCATAGGCACATAAGTACCAGAAGCCTCATCCTCTCTCTAGGGTTTGGTTCTTCCAAAGGCAACCAAGATATCATCAGCCTCCAGTGGTCAAGAATAAGGCAACCACTATTATCCACTTAGGTCGCGTCATCCTCAAATCCCCAATGTTCCTCATATCTTGGGGTTTTAGACTTCCATCCTCCTTGTTGGGGTCCAGCTTTCTCTCTCTAGAACTAACTCCACATCCATCCATACTACTAGAGGTCCTCTCTCCATGAAGGATCAAGCTCACAGGCATACCTCTACGTGGGTGAAGCCTATACTCAACCATATGTTTATCTCATAAGCCATCCATCCTGTCCTTCCAGCCTCGGTTTTCAACTTACTGCCACACCACTTACGTACTCCGGGTGAAATCTATACCCTACTTGCACAAGCACATAGGGTTCTATGGGTTCTTCTCTAACTTTATCCATGAAGGAGCTATCCTTTGTTCTAACATGCAAGACCCTCTCCAGGGTTGGGTTGCCGAAGGTACTAGGCCATCTAACCTGTCATGGCTCATATGGCATCCATGGCATGTCTATACAAACATCTGGTCTACCAAGACAACTAACTCATCATGCCATCTCTCTAACCTTCACTTAGGGTTAGGGTTAACATCATTCTCAGAGGATGTACTAGGTCTCTACTTTTAATGGAGGTCTCTACCTCCAAGACAACTCTCTCTCTACTCATCCTCCTAGTAAGGAGGTCTATCCTCAGGTCTCTCCTGAGGGCAATGACAACTCGTGTCATATGACCTAAGCATGTATTTATTCTTTAGTTTACGCTTACTCTATTAAGCTTATGTCCATGACATCTTATTTACATGCTTTTTATTAATTTCGTGGAGGATTCCTTAATCCTTATTAACCTTACCCATATCTCAAGAGGGTGAGGAGAAGAGAGGAAACCGTAATCCTTAAGGTCCTTAATAGAATTTGAGTTGAGAAGGGATGAACAAGATGAGAGAGTCCTAAAGGTATCTTATTTCGAATTATACCCTAAGACTTTTTCCAGGCAGTTACACAGATCCAGGAGTCCTCGTATTTCGACTAGCGGTGAGGAGGAAAATATTTCCAGCCCCCATTCGTGATCCTTTTCTAGACACCTCTGTCTTTCGGATAATCCTCTAATAACTCCCTTGGGTTCTACAAGATTTGTAAAATTTAATAATTATTAAAGATTATGTGAGGAACCTATGCTCTGATACCAATTGTAATGACCCCGCCTCCCGATAACCCCCAATTAAGGGAGACCCAAAGGTCAGAGCCGTTATTCAATTAGCAGGATCAAAGGTTCAAAAAATAATCAATAATAATTATTAAATTCTACTAACTAACTGGAATTTGGTATAAAATTAAAACTTTACTTACCTATGAAAACTTTGGAGATCTATCTATCTAGAGCTTGAATTATTCTATCTAATCCTCCTTGCACTTTATTTCTTATTTCCACAATCTGTCACCTTATTGTTTGTTCATTTAATTGTTGTTCCTAAAACACCGACAAAAAAATGTCGATCAATATATCGAAATATACTGGTATGTGGGAACAACCAAAATCTTTCAATTATGGCTAACAATTTAATAATCACAATCAAATTATTTAACAAGCCACTTTACATTTTCAATGTGTCATTCTCCACTGCTTTTTCCCTAACCCTGGCATACCCCTCTAGGGTTTCTCTTTTTCCATTGACTTAAGGCCACCTTCTCAATCCCGAGCTTGGTGCCTGGGAGTCACCTCTCACGGTGCTCCATAGTCATGCATCATAGACCACCTTCTCATTCTCGAGCTTGGTGTCTGGGTCACCTCTCATGGTGCCCATTGGTCTACCCATTTGGGCCTGGCCTCATGGCATCTTTCATCAGGGTGGCATGTAGGTGCAAGAATTCACATGTATATAAAACTGTGATAGCCATAGTGACTTTATAATTGCAGTATGAACATCCAAACTGTTTAGATTGCATTCAATGCGAGAAAACATTCGGAAAACCCTCAGGAAACTAATGCGATTAATCATAATTAACCACATACTTGTTAAGCTGATGTGAGACAGAAATAATCCAATCAACAATAGGCAAGCAAGCATTCAATAAGATCCTGCAACAATTATACAATTTCCTTTTATTACTCATGTCATTAAGATCTATTAAATCTAGCTCGCTTCCTATGGTGTCTAGTCCACTTTTAGGGTTTTCATTGCAATTAAGGTTTCCCTTCATCTTTTACTATTTTAAACCCTAATTTAATGCAATGGATCACAAACCCTAATTATCTCAACCTCTAATCCTCAGTTTAGGATTTAAGGCTTAATTAACCATTAAATTAAGTCCATTAAGCCTATTTTACATCAAAGCTACAATTTTCATCCTTTTAATATATAACAAGATCATTATGCTCATTTATCCAACTCAAAGTTCGTTATGGTCCAAATCACATATGAACTCGATTTGCCATTAATCCCACCTTTTATTCATGAGAAAACCCTAATTACTACATTTAGGGTATTTATCCACAAATTAGAAACTTTAATGCTCGAAATAGCTTATAACGATGAAAACTCAGTTCTATACATGAAATCAAATAATTAAAGCCATTAGTAGTCCTAATTACCAACATTAGGGTTTCAAGGCCCATTAAAACATATTCATGCACATGAACTTTCAATTAAACTAATTACATGCAAGATTCATCTTTTTCAATCTTAATGTATCTCTTTACGATTAACAGGTTAATATTAACTTTAATCATCAATTAAACCCCACTAATCACATTAATCATTCCCAATTAGGGTTTTTTAATCATCATTACATTAAAGTTAATAACTTCCATTACTTTTCAAATTGCAATCAGAATCAAGGTTTAATTATATTTTGAATGGATTCCCCTCATTTTTCTGAGCAAAATTCATATATTATTTGTACCCATCCGAGCTACCGATTATCAAATATGAATTTTGCAATTTAGACTTACTTGAGCCAATCCAGGAGTGCCACATGTCTATTTCCATGCAACGTTGCTCTTTGGGAAACATAACGAAAAGACGTGATTGCCCCTTGCTTAAGTCGACGTTTATTCAGCCTATGGAGGGCAGAATCGTCCAACGCCTCCTCCTTCATCTCCTACCTCGCGCCAACTGCCCTAGCCACTGACAGCTGCTCACCCGTGGCCTTCCTCACCTTCTTGGAGGCTCGAGGACCTCCGCAAGGTGGGGCCCTAGCTCCGCCGCACCTTGGCGCACGCGGGGCACCCCCAGGGTGCGGCCATGATGGCTTCTCCCAAGCGCGACCAACCCACATTTGTTGTTGTGCCGGCTGCACTTCTGCAGGCCTACGATTGGAGCTGCGTGGAAGCCAAGGCGTTGGATTAATAGCCGATCATCTTAGGGTGATCGTGGGAGTCCCTGCCTCCAACATGACAACTCCACCGCCTCCTAGTTGCACTAAGGTCGTTCTACGCTCTAGGTTAGGGTTTGCATGTCATGAAGAAGGAGAATAGGTTGTATTGCGTGGGATTTCTCTTTGGACCTCGACCAAGGTTTTACCCCTTTATATAGGGTGGAGTATGAAGCCCTAAGGCATGCCTCATGAGGACTCAAGTCCCAAACTCGAAAGGAAACACACTTTCCTTGGTTGTGAAGCAACCATCTCTCTCTCTCTCTTCATTATCTCCTATTTCCTTAATATTCCTTGTTGCATGGATATTTAGGAATTCGAAATTCCTCTCCCTTATCCACTTTAATCTTGTCTTTTAATCCATTAATCATGAAATTAGGTTTTTCCTTAAGTAGAAAATACTTCTTCTTTAACAAACTACAAAACCCATTAATAATGTATCATGTTATCTCTTTATTTTGCAATTTTGGTATTTTCTCTTTCCTCTTTCTTCACTGGGACTCCTTGGATCCCAAGAAACTCAAATAATTCGAAATTCCTTTTTAAGGAATACTCATTATCCTTAAATGCATCAGTATGCATTATTTCACATTTATCTTGTTTATTTCTCATTAAAATATCTCTTTTTGAGGTTTTCTCTTTATTTCTCTTTTATTTTCCTCATTGGTATTCCTTTCAACATTAGGAATCCTTGCGATACGAAATTCCACGAAGGATTACTCAATTATACCTATTTTCACTTATTTTCGACATTTTACCATTGTTTTCAATTTCTTTCTTAATAAAGAAATACTTAATTAATATTTTCTTTTCTTATTTCTTTCTTTCTGCAACTTTGGACTCCATGGAACCCAAGGAACCCAAGAGGCACAAAATCCATCCTTGGATTACATGTCTTTGCCTTCTAGAGGTTTCTACCTCTTTCTTTTCTCACATATTCAATTATTCATTAATTAATTGAATTTCCTTGATATTGGGCCCAATAGCCAATAAAGCCCACAACACAATCATCAAGGCTATTGTAAACAAAATCCATTTATTCAAAACAAATTATATCATTATTTGTTCATTTATCTTTATTATGATAAATTACATTTCTCACCAAATGAACCCAAAAAATTGGAGTAGTAACACTTTTCTTAGTGGAGTCCTCCCTCCTTTTATAGGGGAAGGAGGGTGTAAACTCTGAGAGGGGGGAAAGAAAAAAATTGTGTGACGACTATTGAAAAGTGTTGTTTGTGTACTACGAAGAGCCCAACTTGCTAAGCGAGGCAGTCGCTTGGTGAGGGTTGGGCGAGCGCCTAGAAGGTTCGAGTTGAAACCCTAAGAAGGGTTGTGGCGGCTGAAGTCTTAGGTATGAAGTGGTGAGATCTTGGAGTGGCGACTGAACCCTGGTGGCGACGTCCGTCTTGCTTTTCTTGGTCTCAAAGTAAGGCCTCAAAATGAACTTCTAGACCAGTGCAACACTCGTCTCACGTCGCCATGCATGTAAACAAGACGTTAAAATCCTAATCACATGGTTGGATGCTTACTTTTTGACGTGTGGCTAGATCTATGAGATGATCATTTCGCTAAGGTGAGGCGAACGTTTGGCTTGCTAAGTACTCAATTGAATCAAGTCCAAAGTGGTCAAGTGATAAGGAGAAATATCAATAGCACAATAAAGATATGATTGAGGTTTTAGTTTTGAATACAAATCCTAAATTTAAATGAATTGCAAATAACATAACCTTGATAGATAATGTGAAAAATTTGTAAGAATATCTATATATGTAGAATACATAATTCCAGATATTATGTAACAAGTAATAATGACAACATTATTCTACCCACTGAAGACACATTTTATTCATTATACAAAACATAATAGTTATAGGGCTCTAAAAATTTTGCATTCTTCAAATCCATACGGAAAAACTTGCAATATGAAAGATTTTTAGATACAATGATTAATTCAGCTCACAATTTTTGCATGATTGTAATTGCAATAATCATGTTTTTAAGGAGGATAACTTGATAAATCAGTTTTTAAAAATTGCATTGTATATATTACCACCAAATTATGAAGTTGATATTGTTGTCGTAATAAAGAAAACACCAAATGAAGAAAAAAGGGGAAAATAGTGTTAAACTACAAAGATAGGAATTATAGTAGTTTCTCACATATTTAGTATTGTCCTTTCTTTCATTCAAAATCTTTGGGATTATCTTCAATAAATTTCATCTCATCACCAACTCCAAGAGTATGATACTCAAAATTTCAATGTCTTTTTAGTTCATTTTTTATTGAATGTATTATTTTTTTCCTTTACTGACGTGCAAAAAAATATTCTTAATTGCCTTCACATTTAGATCAATATAGAATTCATTTATTTTATAATTGGGGAAGTAAAATCTACATATATGCCATCTACACCCTGATTTGTGGAGAAACATATTGTTGCCTTCCAGTTCTTATAATTTTCACTAAATATCTAAGTAATTATAAGAAATATTAAATTACCAAAATATGACACTCTTCCTTGTTCCTTTGTTCATAAATATTGTCATTAGGAGTAATTTTCCCAAAATTATTTTTCTCTAAGATTAAAAAAGTAATTCTATAAAAATCCCATATCACATGAATAATGCATGCTTTATATTTGGGTTATTCTCTCTTCCATTTACATAGTAAAATCACATAATTTAGTGAATCAGTCATCATAATAGATCCGGTCAATGCATTATAAAAGTATTATGTTTATTTTTTAGCAATGGTATCTAAAGAAAATATTGTCTATATTACAAACTCAGAATATGATTTCTAACCAAAGACAACATAAAACATGCCATAGACAATAAATGTACAATATTTATGTTGGAACTCAACATTTTTTAGTACCTGATTGGTTAATTATAAGAGTTAAGTATTGTGAACTCATTATTTGGGAAGTCTAAATATGTTGAATTTCACTTGATTCATTTGATGTAGGTATGAATGTGGTTGTGGGTTAAAATGTAGCCATATATATTGTATACTTATGACCGATGTGCGCATATTTAATAAGATATCATGAGAACTACATTTTTTGACCTGAAAGTTGTTACTGATAAACTCAAGAACTGTGTTTTAAATCATGACAAACATACAAATTCAGTTCCTTAACATCAATTTATGCTTAAATACACCAATTAGAAAACCATTTATAGTGATTTTGTATAATTAAAAATTTGAATGAGCAATCTTTCTTTCTTTGAGTAATAGACCATCATGGAATACAACCAATTTATATCATTGTGTGCAATACATTCCCATTTTGTGAAGACATGAACATTGTTGGTTAACTATTGTACAACAAAGGTGAATCATACCAACAGATGAATTTTAGTTGGTTTTCCAATTCCAATTGTTAAGATGAGGTAGTAGTTTATAAGTTTGCATCATTTAAAAATAGAATTAATGAGTGAAATTTTATCTAAGATTTATACAACCAATAGCTACTAATACACCCAAGATTATATTTTGGGAGGTCCATATCAATTTGTGTTGGAGGTTAGAGAAATTGCAAAATTTTTCCTAAAAACTCTCATCTTAGAACATCCAATGGGAAGAAAAAAATGTTATATTTCGTTCTAGCAAAAATCAGCCTTCGTCATAGACTTTTTCACTAATATCGATGTCCAATCACACCAATGATAAAAGATCTAAATGTCTTTTTACATCATTAAAGCACGTGAATGCAAATTGCAAAGAAATAGAAATCTAAAATAGAATGTTGCCCATGCATAGAATATAATAAACTGGACACTATTTCAAATGGGAAACCTACAAGAAGACTTGGTTGAAGCAAGAAGTAAATAAAAAAATTGAATGAGTTTAACGCTAATGCAGTCCATGTTCAAGGTTACAGTGAGTAACTACAAACATCTACGTGAAAAAAGTGCAATATATGTATAGGACATACCATATTCTTCAGAGGCACCACACATTGTCGGAGTCCAGCTGCATGTACTCCAAACGGGGACAGTAGGGTCACAGGAAAATTAAAAAGGATGAGCGGTCAGAAAATAATTGTTAACGGAAAAGAAGCTCACGAGGAAGCATGAAAATTAACTGGTTTCTGTAGTGGTATGACAGGTAAAAGAAGCTCACGAGGAAGCACCTTTGTAATGAATAACGACTAGGACATGGAGACGAAGCTTTAGGATTATCATACAATTGGAAAGTCGTATCTACATCCTCTCTTCCCTAGTGAATCACATAATGCCTGGTTGCATATGTACGTAACTTTGTGAGCCATGCTTTCTAATCGGTTGAAGGCTCATAGCATCATTATATCTGTAGCAATCTTGCAATACTTAATTGAAAGAATCAAGTCCATGGAGCTCATTCACTTTACACGTGAAATCTATCGATTAAGATACATAAGTGTAATAGTATTAAGGCTACTACAGGTGCAACATTTACGTCAATCAGAACATACTTTTACATGTTTTCGTATTACCAGCTTTTCATTGGATTCCTTGGCCAACAAGCTGCACAATCAAGGTAGTCTACATGCTTTCCAGCTTCAAAAATGATTGCTTTCTTCACGCCATAGTGTTTTCATGGTTCGACATTATAGGAGTATAAAGTGTAAGCAGCATGGTCAGGTTCCTCGCAATGCAACAGGGGCTGAAGCACAAAGTTCTCTGTTGCCATTTGATTAAATTCATTTTAGTATTCAAATATGTCCCTGTGGTGTTCCATGTGGTTCCGCCTTTCACCCTTCCCATCTTTGTTAAGATTTCGAACGTGAGAATACGACGAGTTCAGCGGAATAACAAGACGAGAAGAAAAGAGAATGATCATACAACCAAAATATAAAATTTATGTGGTTCGGTCGGATGACCTACTCTAGGGGAGGGGTGAGATTTCTACTATATCAGATAAAGATTATAAGGAGGAGTGCTCTATGAAAAGGCAGAGTACACACTGAATACGGTGGCTGCCGTCTAAACAAAATACATGATGATTACAAAATCTAACCAGGACGCATATACTTATAGATGTAGAACTTTAATCGGATTTCTATTTGGATCCGAAAATTAGATCGTACCAGAACTGTAATCGGATTCCTATTTAGATCCGGAAATTAGATCTTACCATACCACCCACTCCCCCCCCCCCCCCCCCCCAACATATTTCTTTTGAGTCACGTAACAATCTTAGTTTTCTTGATATAGATCCAAGAGCACATGACTATCCTCACCTTCACCTTTACTATGTACTTCATACTTGGTAGGTCGACTGTATATAAGACAAACCTCAGGGCTAGCTCTCCTTCCACTCTATGTCGTTGCGAGCTAACGGTAAGGTCTCAGAAGAGACGGCTGACGGACTGAGGGTACCGAGATAAGGGGATGTGTCAAGGGTTAACAAATTAAAGATGTTTCTTTGGCAGCCAATGGTTTCAGGGACAATATCCAAGATCAGCAACTGGTAAGAATTCCGGGACAGATATCATGCAATCCATGCGAGTAGATGCTTGAGCTTATGATGGCAACGAAGGATAATGTTCCCCAAGATGCCGATCATGGATGTTAACGTCTTGTGGCACCCCCATTGAAGAAGCAGAAGCAGTACCCTAGCTACTCTTCCACAACGTGCCTCGGAGGCGTTTGCCCTGCCTGCTCCAATCTAGTTTTGTACCTCTATGCTAAATTCTGTTTGTTTTTCTCGCCTATCATTCTCTTAGCGACTCATGCCTCCATAAAATAAGTACATGATGTCGCGATCGTCTAATTGTGCCTACATCATACGTCTGGTACTTGGAATGACGTGCTCAGGATAATTGGATGAGGGTAGAACCGAAACGCCGATAATGACCGTCAACGATTATGGGAGTAGATACGAAAGCGAGAAATCTGAAACTTATGGAAATAGTAGAGTAAGGAAACGACCATGAGATTAGGGTTGTAGATGCCGAACAGAGCAGTCCAGTGGTTTCAGGGACAATATCCAAGAAAAGAAAGGACGGAAAACACTATCAACAACTGGTAAGAATTTCCGGGACAAATATCATCCAATCCATACAGTAGATGTTCGAGCTTATGCCGGCAATGGTGGACAATGTTCCCAAGATGCCGATCATGGATGTGAATGTCTTTTGACACCCCCACTGGAGAAGTAGAAGCAGTGCCCTAGCTTCTCCTCCACAACGTGCCTCACATGCCTTTGTCATGCCTGCTACAATCTAGTTTTGTACCTCAATGCTAAATTATGTTCGTTTTTCTCGCCAATCATCCTCTTAGCGACTCGTGACTCCATAAAATAAGTACATGATGCCGCGACTATCCAATCGTGCCTACAACGTGCGTCTGGAACTTGGAACGACGTGCTCAAGATAATTAGATGAGGATAGTATAGGGAAAAAAATATTTATCTACTATATTGTCTATAAGTCAGTAAATCACATCAATAACTATAAGATAAGAATGATAGTTTTGAGGACATACATGGTCCTGGAATAAGTCCAAAGACATCTCCTCGTCATTATAAATTCATAACTGTTGACTAGTTTTTTCTTAGACGATGTCTGTGCAGCGCCTGATCTTCACCACAAATGGCAGTCTAGACAGCTTCTGTAGCGACTCATGCGGTCCCACCACGGACTGCGAGTTGACATTGCCCTCCTAGCAATAGCCAAAGGACTTCCGTCTCTAGAGTACTTCCCATAGACCACCTAGAACTCATGTCGTCCTACTAGAACAGACAAGAAGAATTTGTCCCTCTGGTTAGCGTACTAGTCAGCAACTTACTCTCCCAAATCTAGTTGTTCTCTAGCTTGTTGTCCCTCTCTGGTTGGATAGGACTTGTTTGGGCTCTCTTGATTATCACAACCAGAGAGGACAATAATTGTCAGAGCTGCTAATATCATACTCCCTTAGGAGGGACAAATTCATCTCTATCACTCACAGTCAGTCGTCGTGTGTCACAATTATCCAATCATCACATTTAAAATAAGTCATGTTTTAGGATTGTGTTTGATGATGTCAAAGCATACTAAACGACATGTGATGAGTGTAGTGATTTTAGGTCTAAGAACTACAAACCCCACCATCACTACGAGAGCTGACTATGACTACTATGGTAATGGTTTTCATGTGTCAGTCTCATGGTGGGTCTGTTTGATACACCATTCTCCAACATGTATCTATTTGCTAAGTTTGATATAGCCACATCATGACTAATGAGACATTGTCATTAACCAACTCACACTCTCATCTTGTGTGTCATTGTCATCTATCAACCTTCCACAATAACAACCGATCAGAGACATAATGAGAATATATATATACTCTTATATGTATATGATTTCATTTCCCCAAGTCACAAACTTGAAGACATACATCATTGAATAAGATAATTCTCTGAACATTAATAATGTTACATCATTCTCTCATAACAAAATTAAATAAAATAAATTGGAAGATTTTCTTTAATTATTAATCAAATCAATTATAAATTATTCATGTACAATCATCATATGATTGGCTCTCTTGGCATACATACCAATAGACTTCCCCTTACACTTAGAGATAATCACCCACAAACTATATCCAAATTATCTAACATTACCATCATGCTTCTGCTATGAAAGTGTCTTTGTCAAGGGATCATTAATATTGTTCTCAGTTAGTACTCTGTAAATCTTTACATCTCCTCATTAAATGATCTCTCGTAGGATACGATATTGTCTTTGTATATGCTTTGAATGCTGATGCGATCTGAGTTCCTTATCTTGTGTAATATCTCCATTGTTGTCACAATATAGCTCAATTGTGTTGTTGATTCTCGGAACAATCCCATGTTCAGAGATGAACTTCTTGATCCATACAACCTCCTTTGCTGCATCGATGTAGCAATATACTCGGACTCTATTATACAATCGACAACTATCTCTTATTTGGAACTCTTCTCGCTTACAGTTCCATTGTTTAGGCAAAACACAAATTCTAATTGTGACTTGTAATCATCTTGATCGGTCTAGAAGCTTGCATCGGTGTTACCCTCTACCACCAACTCTTCCTCTCTTCCATATACAAAGAATTGATCCTTAGTCCTTCTTAACTACTTGAGGATATTCTTCATGGCTATCCAGTGAGCATCACCTGGATCTAACTGGTATATGCTCATCATGCTCAAGGCATATGAAACATCTGGACAAATACATAACATTGCACAAATGATTGATCCAATTACTAAGGCATATGGAATCAAACTCATGCATTCCATTTCTTCACAAGAACTGGTACATTGTGCTCTAGAGATGAGGACACCATGATGCATAGGAAGGTTTCCTCTGTTTGAGTTCTCCATGTTGAACTGCTTCAATACTTTGTCAATGTATGTGCTTTGACTTAGTCCAAAAAGCCTTTCATAACTATCTCTATATATCTTTATCCCCAAGATGCATGATGCTTCTCCCAAGTCTTTCATAGAGAATGTATTCAAAGACATGTATTTACTACTTTTAAGGTAGGGGTTTCATTCCCCATCAATAGTATATCATATACATACAATATGAGAAATGCCACTATGCTCCTACTAACCTTCTTGTGCACATAAGGTTCATCTTCACTTTTATCAAATCCAAACTCTTTCACTGACTCGTCAAAATGAAGATTCTAGCTTCGAGATGCTTGCTTCAATCTATAGATTGACTTTTGTAGTTTACAAACTTTATTTGCAAACTTTGGATTTATGAAACCCTCTTGTTGTGTGATATACACATCCTCAAGAATATTTCCATTATAGAATGTAGTTTTAACATCTATTTGCCAAATCTCATAGTCATGATAAGTTGCAATAGAAAGCATGATCCTAACAGACTTAGCCATGGCCACTGGAGCGAGGGTTTCATCATAGTTGATACCTTGAACTTGTCTAAAACCCTTTGCATCCAATCTTTCCTTATGGGCTTATACTTTACCATCCATGTCGGTCTTCTTCTTGAAGACCTAGTTGCACCCTATGGGTTTCACCCCTTCAAGTGGATCAACCAAGGTCCATGCCTTGTGGGTATACATGGATTCCTTCTCAGATCTCATGGCTTGAAGCCATTTCTTAGACTCTGGCCCTCAATAGCATCTTGATAGGTATTTGACTCATCATCTATGACCAATGCAATACTTTTCGAGTCACAAGATATCCATATCTCTCATTTCAAGGTGTGTCCTATTAGATCTATGAGGTTCATGTGTTACTTTAGGAATTTGAGATTCCACAACAACTTGTGAGTCTCCTTGCTTCTCACGTACCTCCTCAGGTTCAATATTTTCTTGTTGGTCTCGAACTTTTTTGAGTTCTACTTTTCTCCCACTGATTCCTTTGGAAAAATATTCCTTTTCTAGAAATACAACATTCCCGACAATAACTATTTCATTGTCAGTTGGGTTGTATATGTAGCATCTCCTTGTCTCTATGTGATATCCAACAAAATAATATTTATCAAATTTAGGGTCAAGCTTTTCAGGAAATAGTTTCCTAACATAAGCTTCACATCCCCAAATCTTCATAAACGTTACATAGAGATGTTTCTCATGACAATATCTCATATGATGTCTTTTTGAACTGACTTAGATGGTACTCCATTTAGTGTAAACGTGAAGGTTTTAAGAAAATATATACCCCCAAAATGAAATCGGAAGATCAGTAAAAATTATCATAGATCACACCATATCCAGTAATGTGTGATTCCTTCTTTCGGATACACCATTATGCTATGGTGTTCTAGGTGTTGTCCATTGTGAAATAATATCACAGGCTCTCAGAAGGTCCTCAAACTCTTGGCTTAAGTATTATCAACCTTTATCAGATCATAGTTCCTTTATACTTTTGTCATGTTGGTTATGTTATTCAGTCATAAACTCTCTGAACTATTCAACAATTTCTGACATATGTTTCATCAAGTAAACATAACCATACCTACTGAAATCAATAGTGAAGGTAATGAAGTACTGATAACCACCTCTGGCATTTGTTCTAAAAGGCCCACACACATTAGTATGTATGAGTCCTAATATATCACTAACTCTATCACTGCTACTAGTGAATGGAGTATTGGTCATCTTCCCCAACAAACAAGATTTGCATGTCTCTATTGATTCATAATCAAAAGAGTCCAGATAACCATCTTTGTCGAGTCTAGATATGCATTTTTCATTTATGTGCCGCAGACAAAAATGCCAAAGGTGTGTTTGATTTGAGTCATTGATTTTTGTCTTTTGGTATTTACTTTATATACACTTGTCTCTAGATCTATAAAGTATAGACCACAAGACATCGGGGCACTGCCATAAAAGATCACATCTTTACTAATAGAACATCTTCCATTCTTTATAAGAAATTTGAATCCATTCTTGTCCAAATAAGATACATACATGATGTTCCTATTAATGGTAGGTACGTAATAGCAGTTCTCTAACTCTAGTACTGTAACGTCTATCTCAAGAAAACAAGATTAACTAATGCGGAAGCGTTCACTAAGCAGCGGATTACCAAAAACTACTAAAAATTAAAACTTTTTGTGAAGAGATCTTTAAATGGTAAAGCTTTTTCATAAAGCAACATGATAAGTTATTTACAAACTAATCCATCAATACATCTCTGTAAGGTCATATCTTGAGATTACAATCATCAACTACCATGTTAACTATATAAGGCAAGATACAGAAATCTTGAGGTACTGGACCAAAAACTCGAAAGCACTAACTATTACTCTGAGGACCTGAGAGTACAGAGACGACACATAGGACTCTAACTACATCTATATGTGGCATAACAGTCGGTGTCTCCACCTGAGACTTCACTGCTGTCCCTGGTACTGTTGATGCTACCCTTCAACTATTGAAGGATTTCTGCCTCCTCGCCACGTCCACCTAAAAATATGTTTCCCACGGGGTGAGACAATTATAAAATTGTCCCAGTGAGAGTTATAACTCTTTGCCAGAAACATAATTATTGCAGCTTAAGAGAATAAATGTAAAAAAAGAAGTTATATTTGTCTAGGAGTAGTTAAAACAATGTTTAACACATTAAACCATTCTTCCTATTAAAGCAGTACAGCTATAATTTAATAAACCCATATGTCATTTATCTTTTAAGAAATAGAAGAACATGTATGGCATTTATTTACTTATAAAACCATCATTACAACACTAACTCTCTTCAGACTTAGATCATATATCTAATGTCTGACATTATTATTGGGGAGTCATGGCCTGTAGCCATACTTTTTCTCACAAAGTGTTAGGATCTCAATTCCTCAATTTATTAAATACCTTTTTAAATTTATCATCATGATTATAGAATCTAGGTACTTGAACTCATAATTTACCATTCACTAGGTATCATAGCATATCATTATACTTGAAGCATGTAAAGTAATTTCAATACATAAGATATCATAATCCTTACCTGGATATGATTACCTCTTTATGAAAACCTGCATGATCAATATTTACTAATAACATGCATATTGTATCATAGAAACACCATATAGGTTCTTCTCAAATTATATATGTGATACCACAATCGTGCTACCTTGCACGGTCATCCAACAAAAGACTCACCACGACCGTGTCATAATACCATGGCTGGTTTCTAGGGTTAGGATTCTCATTTAATCCAAATAGAGTTATTCAACCTCTTAACTAGATTAGGAATAGTGATTCCTATCTCATTTCTCAATCATGGAGTTTCATGCTTAAAAGCATATCTCAGAATTAGGGTTACTTGTTCATATCATCACATCTCCCTAGATTAGGGTTTACTATTCACATAGCATCACATTACCCTAGATTAGGGTTTACTATTCACATAGCATCACATTACCCTAGATTAGGTTTTACTATTCACATAGCATCACATTACCCTAGATTAGGGTTTACTATTCACATAGCATCATTATGTATGAAGATTACTTCCATTCATGTCTTCACTTAGGTTAAGATTCATTGATCATCATAATTAGGGTTTCCATGATCCCATTGTAAAGGATCATACCCTAATTATGTGTATTCATGCATGTTGGAAGTATATTACTTGATTCTCATTCATATTTGGAGTCTTCTCTCCCCTCTAAATTATTAGATGATGTTTACATCTCTTATGATTAGGTTAGGTTAATTCAACCTTGATAACATAAGTCACATTATTACTACAATGTTCATTAGGGTTTGCTTGATCAAGAGGTGTTGACTACTTAAACCCATCAAGGGTACTTTAGTAATGTTCACCATTGATCATAACATTCTTCAATCAACTAATTACTTGTTCCCTTAATGTCTTTAGATATCATTAGTATTTATATTAATCAACCATTAAACTATCTAAGCCTTTAAAGCATTAAGCATTCTTGACCTTAAAAGACCCCAAACAGTTTTGCACTTTCAACCTCCAAACGCTTTGAAACCGCATGACCACCAAACGGTCTTGAGACCATTTGGTCCCAAACGGTCTTGAGACGGTTTGGTCCCAAACGGTCTTGAGACTGTTTGGTCCAAACACCCTCAAAACTGCATGGACCAAAAAGTGTATTTACACTTCCAATTGAGTTAGGGTTTTCAATGTTGAACACCTCAATCGTTCATGCCATGGTTAACCATTTATCAATTGAGCCACTTAAGTTAATACTCAACTGATGTGACCCTCAATTTATCCTCAATTAATCACCAATTAGGGTTTGGATGGATTGGATTAGGGTTGGAATCGATCATCCTTCAACATGCATCAATATGAGCTTAATTGATGTTGAACCCATTGAACCATCACTCAATTGGGTCATGACCTGACCCCAAACGGTCTTGAGGTCGTTTGGATAACCTCCAAACGGTCTTGATACCGTTTTCCCATCATATCATCAACATCCAAGTCAACCAATTAAGGTTTGGATCATTGGATTGATCATCAAATCAGCAATTGATTACACTTTAACTTAGTAACATTGGATCATCAATTGCTTAACCATACTCACCCCTAGACCTCCAAACGGTCTTGGGTGACCTCCAAACGGTCTTGAGAACGTTTTTATGAGCTCCAAACGGTCTTGAGACCGTTTGGCTCATCCAACCCTTGGATTCTAGTGAAATTCTATCAAGGATTGGTCTATCGAGTTGAACAACAAATCAACACTTAATTGTAATATGATTTGGTACCTTTGGACCTTCAATTGGTCAAATATACTTACCCCAGACCTCCAAACGGTCTTGGGTGATCCCCAAACGGTCTTGAGACCATTTAGGTGATCCCCAAATGGTTTTGAAACCGTTTGGGCCAATCAGCCCAAAACATCATCTCATTCACTTGCAAAATCAGCATTTAGCTGATTAGGGTTCATACCACATCTTTGGATCTTCAAACACATATCCATACTTCACCCTAGACCTCAAAATGGTCTTGGGTGACCCCAAAACGGTCTTGAGACCGTTTGGGTGATCCCCAAATGGTTTTGAAACCGTTTTGGCTAATCAACCCAAAATCTCAAATTAACTCATTGGAATTTCAACACTAATTGCGATTAGGGTTTGCCCAATTGATTAGCCTTCAACTCATGATTCCTTGATAATTAACCCCTCAAATTTGGTGAGTTATTAACCAACATAATTATGAACAGTAATCTAAAACGGTCAATGCTTGGTCAACGTACTCAAACGGTTTTGAACCGTTTTCCCAAAAAGATCAAGTTAATCAGGTTGAAAATCAGCACTTAATCCAATTAGGTTTATCTAATTGATTAGCCTTCAACTCTCGATTCCTTGGGATTTAACCCATAAAAGTTGGTGAGTCATTAAACAACATCATTAGGAACAATAATCCCAAACGGTCAACCCGTGGTCAATGCACTCAAATGGTTTTGAAACCGTTTTCCAAAAAAGGTCAAGTTAATCAGGTTGAAAATCAGCACTTAATCCAATTAGGTTTATCTAATTGATTTGCCTTCAACTCACGATTCTTTTGGAGTTAATCCCTCAAATTTGGAGGGTTATAAACCAACATAATTAGGAACAGGAATACAAAAAGGTCAACCCTTGTTCAACTCAACCAAACAGTCTTGGAGACCTTTTTCTCCAATCGATCTTGTGAAACCGTTTGCCCCTCAAACGGTTTTGCAAACCCCCAAACGGTTTTGCAAACTGTTTGGCCAAGTGTGCAAGACCGTTTGATAAAGTAACATTGGTATTCACACCCCCTTCTTCTACCACCAGATCCAGGTCTGTTTTTCATGGTTTTAGTTGCAAGAAAGCAAGGAAGGATGGGGGAAAGAAGAACAAACTACTTTTGCAAGAAAGAAAGATGCAGAACAAAGTTTAAGGGTTTAGAGTTATAAAAACCGCCTTAGAACCAGCTCTAGAGCTCCAAGCTTCGAAGCTGTAATGGTGGCTTGAGCTCCACAGGTCGTCCAAGGTTTCTTCTTCAAGAATTGGTTGGAAAGGATGGCTATAAAGAAGAACTTAGTAAGAAAAACTAGCAAACCAACCTTGTATCATGATTTCCTCCATGAATCCGAGCTAGAAGATAACCAAAGCTTACCCAAACCTACTTGGCCATTCTCCCCTGATCATGAGATCCTTCCTTAGTCGGCCACAACAAGAGATAAGTGAAGAGAGAAAGGTAAACGATCCCTTGATTGTGGAAAGAGCTTGCTTATATATTTTTGGGCATATTTCCAAAGCAATGATAAATACTTCTTCTCTTTTACATCTATATCCTCCACGCCCCTCTCCTACTTCTTTGCCACGTTCCTCCCTTATCATAACATGCAAACTTATCTCTCAACCTTGGTTTATAGGAAAAGAAGCCAAACACTTTATTAAGTTATACATATATAAGGGTCATTTTGCATACATCTTGATTATTCAATTACAATGATTATCCTTTTTATATGGTTACTCAAATGAGGTGACCCCCTCATTTTCTTTACTCCACTTGATGCTAAAATGCATGAGGGGTACTCTAGAGGGTATAGTTTACATTTTGCACCCTATGTTTTGGGTAAATTGCACTTTACACCAAAACTAGGTTTTAAAGTACAAGGATTGCTCTACAAGCTATATTTTGGTGCCCAAGCTTGGGGAATGCATAACACCACATCATATTCATTCTTATGATGTCTCATCATCATAGGAACATCTTAACATGTGCAATTTGCAAGTTAACCCCTCTAATGGGGTAATTTGAACATAGGTCCCTATTAAACAAAACAATCTTACAACATTGTTCAAAAAGGGCAGAAATGAAAATATAGATTCTTCTAAAGATTTAATGACATATCAAGGGTTAACCACAAGCCTCTAATCATAATTTTAAGCAAAACACCTAGGGTTAGTTCATAACCCAGTTCAGGGGTGTTACAATTACATGTCCACTTGGTAGATATAACTCATAGGTTCCAATTGTGTTGGTAGAAACTCTTTCTCCATTAGCAACCCACAGTTCAACCTCACATGTCTATAAAGGTCTTCTTTTCAGAACCTTCACATTTGAGAAAATGTGTGATTGACATCCCGTAACTAGTACCCATGATGAGGAAGTAGTAAAGTTAACCTCAATTATGTATATACTATAAGTAGAGATATCAATCCCTTGCTTCATCTTCCTATGTTACCTTATCCTTATCCTTATTTTGAGTACAGAAGATTTGGACTTTAGCTTAACCAAAAAATGCTTCTTTCCCTTGCATATGTCTTTGGACTCAACTCCGCTGATCATCATCATGGATTTGTCCGTGTTCATTTGTGCTTCGACACTTATCAAGATGTCAAGAAACTCTGAAAGTGGTATAGCCATGTTAATTAAGTGATAACACTCGATAAATTGCTATATGATTTTGGAAACGATTGCCAAATCATATCTGTGGCCAACTCTTGACCTAAAGAAAATCCCAATTTCTCTAGATGCTTCATATGCCCAATCATATTAAGCACATGAGGCTCTATTGGATTTCCCTCTGGCAGCTTGCACTCAAATAGTGCCTTATAGACATTATACCTTTCATACTTACCATGTTGTTTAAGCAACTCATAGTTCCTATAGCCCAAAATAAGGTTCTTGATGTCTAGAATATCATTAGCATGCTTCAAAGACGCATCCATGTCAGTCTTAGGAAAATATGGAGTGTGTACTAGAACTAGTGTTTCAAGATCATGTAGAACACTTCTTAAGGTCCTGAACCTATTATTGAAATAAATCTTATTTAATTGATCCAGTTGCAATCTTGGAGTGTATTCTAGTTGATTTTACAAGAGAAAGTTTGCATTTTTCAAAAAATATTTTGATTTTATTTGATTTGAAAATTCGATATTATTTAAGTCTTTAATTAACTATCAATATCACAATTTTATTCAACTTAATAGCCCACACATAATTTCAGAATATTGCAGCATAGAATATTCTACTGGGCAAAGATCCTGATTTCATCTAAATCATGAGCCAGCTAGGGATGTCACCCACAACTTGATTCTATCAGGTAGGAAAATTTTTCCAATTGCATCACATGCTACTCTTAATAGATGGTACACACAACTCTTTGTTATAGACCATTTGTATGCTTCTAGGTGCTTAACCCAATTAAAACCACCTAGTTAAGCTTGACCCATAACCCAACACGAAAAACTATGCACCCTACTAGAGAAGACCCACATATCTACCATCACACTTCCACAAGATAGACGACACACCATGATAGGGTCTATGCACGCTTAATCAATCAAGCTTTTCATGTGTGCTAGTTATCAAAATCATCCAAGACATAATATTTAATTGAGGGAGTACATGTACTTTATCCAATCATCACATATATAGTATATATCATATACATGCTATATCCAACAATGAAAACATGCAACAAATGAAAGCGATGGTTATTTCCAACCAAATGTAAGTCCTTAGAGCCACAAAGAATTACAAAAATATATCTCCACATCACATGCAGAAACCTATTATTGAATAAGATCCATGCTTGCCAATATGGGTTGACTGGTCCAACCTTTGAATTGGTCGGCTCACATTTTGGCCGATCGATTGGTCTCCTCCAGCCATTAGTCTGGCTCCTCCAAATGACTGGTTGGTCATCCTATATCCAATCATTTGGCTCCTCCAAATGACAGAGTTGTCTGGTCGTTCGGGCTTGTAGTCGGCTTATCATCCGGTCAGTTCAGACCCGCCAGCCAGTCAGCTCGTCTCCTTTGGGCAGTCGATTGATGTCCTTCTTCATCAAAATAGGAAAGTAAACTATCCCACTATTACATGATTATAGAGAAACTTCAAGTTACATTCGAGGGGAGAAAAGGTAGGAGAGAATTAACTTTACATTGGGAAGATAAGATTGAGGTTTGGTACTCAGGTCAAGATAAATAGGATTAACCAACCACACAACTATGCACATATAATAGGGGTTATTGGACATAATCATGCTACACATCCACCATCAAAATCACTTTTAGGGAGATGCGTGTATATATATTTATTTATTTATATATATATATATATTTATATATATATATATATATATATATATATATATATATATATATATTAGTTTGGGGTTATGAAGGCATTTGATTGGACATAATAATTTGCATGGTATGCAATAATTAAATGATAAAATTTAAATCTAATCATATCAATTATCCCATTAAATAGTAAATTGATGTTGGCTCTGATACCACTATAGGGAAATATAGCTATGCAGTAGGCAAAAAAAACAAAAAAATTATCTACCATATTCCAATAAAATTGCAGACCACGTCAGGAGCTATAAAATTGGAAGGATGGTTTCGAGGATATATGTGGTCCTGGAGCAAGTCTTGTGGCATATCCTCATCATTGTAGATTCACAATTGTTGGCTAGTTTCTCTTGGATGGTGTTTGTGCAACACTAGATCTTCACCATGGGACGACAGACTGGACAACTTCTACAGTGACTCCTGCAGTTCTTCCACATGCTACGAGTTGATGTTACCCTCGTAGAACTAGCCAAAGGACTCCTTCCTCTATGGTACTTCACACAAACTACCTAGAACTCCTTTCATCCTACTAAAATATACAAGAAGGAGATGTCCCTCCCGTTGGAGTACTAGTCACCAACTTGCTCTCCCAAAATTAATCTAGTTCTTCTCTCCCTTGTTGTCCCTCCCTGGTTGGGTAGGACTTGTGTGGGATCTCTTGTTTACCACAACCAGAGAGGACAACAATTATTAGGGCTACTGATTCTCAATTGTTTGTGTCTTAGGAATCCCCCAATACCCCTCTATTTATAGTTGAGGCCAAGGTTAGGGTTCCCAGTCTATGCGAGAGTGGAAGGGACAGAAAGATCTTGAATTTTCACAACCTACGACCACTGACATAATTGTCCAGCAACCTAGATGGTCATCTGGCATGTGAGAAGGTAGTATCACACTACGAGACTGTCATTTTTTTAGTTTTCCAATTGCATACAAAACTGGCAATTTGAATCCAATCAATGCACAACATGATGTTGACACTAATTCCTTGTTGCAACTGAATTTCCAACGAACTGAGTGATCTACCACATGAGAGACAGTTGTCTCGCTCACCCTTATGGTCTTTTGGTGACTTGAGCCAAGTTTATTACTTCAACAGAATGAACTAGTCAGTTCACATCTCAGTTTGGGAAAAACAGAGCCAATTCAGTTTATGATCAGCCTGATACTCCAAATGCTTGTCTCAACTCATAATCCGATCTCCAAATGTTTGTCTCACTAGAGTGAGCCAATGGTATGGTAGTGTAGCCAACTAATTTTGTTGCATGAATTGAATACCTAAATACTTTAGTAATCAATTTAATCATCATTCAAGATTAAACTCCTCTTCTAGGTCATGACCAATGTGTGTGACCCTATACGTCCCATATTATGTTGGAGGTTATTTTTCTTAACAACTTATGACATCACAAGAAATGACCGGTGCATAGTCACACTTCCTTGCTACCCAAGTATATGGAAAGTTGGAGAACAACCTCAACCTACAATTAGTGATTGGTGTTACAATGTTTGTATAATTCCTTTGTATCTGATATCTAGATGGAACTGGAGTCCACCAGTAGTCACTCTCTTCAACATTCGGTCTTATTTCTTGAATTAGAGCATACTACTTGAGATATATGTAAGATAAATATCACATATTGACTCACATGTGCACGACCATGCATTTATCAGTCTCACTAATCAAGAAGCTTTAGATAATTATACTCCCTTAGGAGTGACAAGTTCCATCTCTATCACCCACAGTCAGTCCCCATGTGTCACAATCACCCAATCATCACCTTTATAACAACCCATGTTTTAGGATTGTGTTTTATGATGGCAAAGCATATCAAATGACATGTGATGAGTGTAGTGATTTCAGGTTTATGAACCAAAAACACCAACATCACTATGAGAGCTAACTATAACTACTATGGTAATGCTTTCCATGTGTCAGTCTCATGGTGGGTCTATCTGATACACTATTTTCCAACATGTATCTATGTGCTTGGTTTGATATAGCCATGTCATGACTAATGATACTTTTTCATTAAACAACTCACACACTTCTTATGTGTCATTATTGTCTATCAACCTTCCAGAACAACAACCGATTAGAGACATAATGATAATATATATGTACTCTTAACATTTATATGATCTCATTTCCCAAAGTCACATACTTGAAGACATACGTCATTGAGTAATATAATTCTCAAGACATTTGTAATGTTACATCATTATGTCATAAATGAACAAAATAAAATAAATTGGAAACATGTTTTTATTTGTTAATCAAATCAATTTCAAATTATGCCATTATAATCCTCATATGATTGGCTCACTAGGCATACATACCAACAGATAGAACCAAAACATCGTATATGACTGTCAACGATTGTGGGAGTAGATACGAAAGTGAGAAATATGATATTTATGGAATTATTAGAGGAAGGAACCACCATGAGATTAGGGTTGTAGATGCCTAAGAGAGGTGTCTAGTGCTTTCGGGGACAATAACTAAGAAATGAAAGGACGACAAATAGAGTCAGCAACTGGTGAGAATTGTTGAGACAAATATCATGCAATCCATGTGAGTAGATGCTTGAGCCTATGCTGACAATGGAGGATAATGTTCCCAAGATGTCGATCATGGATGTGAACATCTTGTGGAACCCCCACTAGAGAAGTAAAAGAAATGCTCTGGCTACTCTTCCACATCGTGCCTCAGAGGCCTTTGCCATGCCTACCCCATTCTAGTGTTGTACCTCAATGCTTATTTTTGTTCATTTTTCTTGACAATCACCCTCTTAGCGACATGTGCCTCCATAAAATAAGTACATGATGTTGCGACTATCCAATCGTGCCTACAGTGTGCGTCTATGACTTGGAATGACCTTCTCAGGAGAATTGGATGAGTATAGAACTGAAATGCCATATATGACCATCAACGTATGTGAGTAGATACAGAAGTGAGAAGTCTAAACTTTATGGAATTAGTAGATGAAGGAAATGACCATGACATTAGGGTTGTAGTTGTTGAAGAGAGAAGTCCATTGGTTTCAGGGACAATATCCAAGAAAAGAAATGACTACAAACACTATAAAAAACTGGTATGAATTTCTAGGACAAATATTATTCAATCCATGTGAGTCGATGCTTGAGACTATGTAGACAATGGAGGATAATGTTCTCAAGATGCCGATCATGGATGTGAACATCTTGTGGCACCCCCACTGGAGAAGTAGAAGAAGTGCCTAGGCTTCTCTTCCACAACGTGCCTTGGAGGCCTTTTCCATGCCCGCTCAATCTAGTTTTGTACCTTAATGCTAAATTCTATAAGTTTGTGTCACCAATCATCCTCTTAGAGACTCGTGCCTCCATAAAATTAGTACATGATATCTTGACCACCCAATTGTGCCTTCAGTGTGTGTATGGTACTTGGAACGACATGCTCAGGAGAATTGTATGAGCATAGAACCAAAACACTGTACATGACTGTCAACAATTATGGCAGTAGATACATAAGTGAGATATCTAAAATTTATGGATTTAATAGAGGAAGGAAATGACCATGAGATTATGGTTATAGATGTCAAAGAGAGAAGTCCAACAGTTTCATGGAATTAGTCGAGGATGCAAACATAAGTTGGAGATGATAGAAACGATGGTAGATGCTTGAGGGAGAAGTATGATCATTTTAGGGAATTAGTATAGGACTGAAAGGAGTCGTGGTGTTTAGTAGAGTAGGTAGTATATTATGGTAGTTAATTTAAGGCATAAAACTCAGTTAATGGGAAACATTCATTGATTCTGAAAACACTCTTATAATTTCAACTAAAAAACAAAATTATAGGTATGAATGCTAAAAAGTAAAATCTTAGACATGAAAAAACATAAGAAGTAGTCTCATATAAATGCTTACTATATGGGGTGATAGATCTTTAGGACACTAGAGTTTAGCAATATGATTTGAAAAAATCCATTATTCAATGTTGTTTACCTCTTCACCTCTGACATCTTTACATTAGTGAGTTCCTAGGAGAGAAGACCTTGCTTGGATAGTGGACTTTACAACTATACCAGTATTATGAAAGGGATCAATACCCTAGGTGTTTAGAATCTATAAAGTTAATTTGGTTAAGTAGTTTATGTCAATAACCATGGTGTTGTTATCTATAATTTGTTGTTCTTTTCTTAATTGGTCCATGGTGCGTCAAGCCAGTGGTGTACACACTAGCCAATAAGGGGTGACTAGATGCACTCCACAAGACTCGAACGCATAAGTGGATTAATCTTTCAATATTTATAAAACCTAACTAGCACACCTAATTCTACTAAAACAACTACACCCACTAGCACACGGGGTCATGTCGTAGTATAGGAGGGCGGTAAGTTTAGGGTTGATCCACATGGAGAAAAGGGGCACTAGAGCTAGGTTAGTTTTGTTGGGTTCCTACTGCGGAGACTAGGGTTAAGGGTTTAAAGGTTGTTTTGATTGTTAACTATGGTGATCAAGAAAGCAATTAAAATGATAACGAAATCTGAGTTAAGCCTAAACTAGATTAAGACTAAGTAAGCAGGAAAAGACTAAGCTAGATATGAAAAGAAAATTTACACTAAGGCAAGCAAGAGAGAAGAAAAAGAGCAAGTAAATACCTAAGTTAGGAAGAACAAATAAAGAACAGGGAAGAAGCTATCTAGGCAAGGAAAGATCTAACTAAGCTAACACTAGCTAAGAAAGATGAAAACTAGGGTTTTGAATCAATTAAGGAAGGTGTGGGATATTTAGCGGATGTACTTATCATTTAAGTTGGGGGTGACATATGAACATTATGATTCCATTTAGATTACCCAAACCAAATGACAAGTCAGAGTCTAATGGATTAACCTAAGCTTCTAATTGCCCATGGATATGTTAGGTTGTGTATAGGGGAATTAGTCCCTAACACTCCCCATTGCCCTTGCAAGGCTCAATTGGGTTAGGGATTAGGTTCAATTCAATTAGAGTCTAATCAATTCTAGGTTTCTATATTAGACATTCCTGTTGGATAAATTGGATATTATGATAAATCCCTTTGTTTCGATGATGACAAACATTTCATTCTTATTAATCTAACGAACTACTTTAGTGTGCAGGAACAAGGTGATGACAAAGTTCTAGGGAATCCATACGCTTGAATGTTTATAAATGTCATGCAATGTAATCATTTGTAAACTTGTACAAATATATAATGTACAAGTACTTAGACTTCATGTAAATCAAGCGTTAGATCTCCCTAGCTAAACACCACACTTAGTTAGGTCATCTCCTTCCAATAGGATCACATAATGCACACTCATGTACACACTTAGTATCTAAATTGAAAGATTGAAAACAGAGTCAATCTCGGTCGACCACACTCCTCGACCGAGACACTCTCGGTCGACAAACTTCTCGACTGAGAAAGATCCAAAGTAGCCGTTAGACACAACAAACAAGTTAGTTGGTAGTTGAAGAAAGACGTTGCAAATCACTTGTTCCAGAGAGCCTGTCGGTCGACAAAAGTTCGACCGAGTAGGTGTCTCGGTCGACCATTTGTCGACCGAGATGGTCTCTGACAGCAACTGCAGAATAAATTAATTAGCCGTTGTTAAAGCAACAACTTTGTACCTAACGGCTAGTTAAGCACTTAGAAACCCCTAGAAGTTGTCTAGAACGTCCTTAAGCATACTTAGGCCATTCCTATAAATAGGACAAGCCATAGGACACTAGTATTCACTTGTTACACTTGAGAATACACTTGAGCATACTTGAGCAACCTTTTGCAAGCAATTTGAGCACTGTGATCATTGGCCTACTTTCTCCTTAGCTCAATCTCGTGTCCTATAGGCTAGATTCTCCTATCCACAGCAATTACAAGTTCACATACTTGGCTAGGAGATCTTACGCTTGATCTAGGCATATCAAGCCTCGGGCTTAAAGGATAAGTTGTAATTTCCGTTTCCTTTCTTGTTCCTGTTTATCTTTTGTACTCTCCTTGCTACTCCTAGGGTTGGAGGCTGCGGATTGGAGAGGGTTGACTTCTCAGGTGGAGAAGGGGACTTCAAGCTACTTCAAGAAGGCTATCGCAAGGGAAGCTACTTCAGAAGGCTGGTGCAACGGGAGTTGGTGCATCTACTTCAAGGGAAGGCTGCTTCAAGGTTGGCGATTACTTCTAGGTGAAGGCTGCTTGAAGGGTTTAGGAAAAGAGATTGTATTTTTTGTAAATTCCTTGAAGAGGTAATAAAATAAATTTCTTTTCAAATCTCGGTTGGGTAAGCAACCGGGTAGTGGATTGACGGCTATAGTATTTGCTATAGTTGGAACCACTCTAAACCTTGCGTCTCCTTGTCCAATATTTACATTGTGGTTGCTTGAGTTCAATAATTGTTAAATTATCTATAAAACTCTATTCACCCCCCCTCTAGTAGTTTTCAATTGGTATCAGAGCCAGGCTTCAAGGAACCCTAACCAGGTCTTGAAGAATGGAGGGAAATGGTGAAAAGTGCTTGAACGAAACCACTACATGCTGCAATTGGTGTTTAGGAACAAACCACAAAACAACCGGATGCCCATGGAGATCAAAGGAAGAGGATAAGCGCAAAGAATGCTTTATTGCTACAACTAGTGAAGAAGAAGAAGAAGAAGAGGTAAGTCTTTTTTATTTATCTAAAGAAGAACTAGTTGCTATTATTGAAGAAACACATAATAAATATGTTGAGTGCAAAAGGAAATTAAAGAAATCAAATAAAGAAAATGATGATCTAAATGTTAAACTTCTTGCTCTTGCATCTGAAAATGAAGATTATGTTCTTAAGTTAAAATCGGTAGAAGCTAATTGTAATCTTCTTTCCTTAGAAAAGTCAAATTTGCAAACTCAAGTGAATGATCTTCAGAAACAACCTATTCTATGTTCACATTTAGATTATGATGAGGTTGTCAAAGAAAGAAACTTTCTAGTATTCAATTTAGATCAGGCAAAGAAAGATATTGCTAAGTTACAAAGACATGTAAATGAGTTAAGAGGAAATGACATACTTGAAAATATTCTGAAAATTTCCTCTAGTTATAATGGAAGAAGAGGATTAGGATACGATCCAAGGAGAATAAAACCCAAAAGAGTCCAAGCATCCAAGACTAAGATTATGTTTGTACCTAGGAATACAACTCCTAGAAATGAAGTTGACTCCATCAGCTGTCATTATTGCATGCGTCTTGGACACTATTCATTTTCATGCCCATTTAAGAAAAAGAAAGATGAGTTAGCTTGGATTCCTAAAACTTAGTAGCTTAAAAATAAATTGTTGAGATTTGACCTAAACTGATTCTTGATATCATAATGTCTTATCTCAACACAATTGAGCTCTACTTTGTATATTTCTTTTTGCTTGAAAATGATTTCTGAACAGTTTTCAGAAACTTGGTCGGTCGAGGTATTGTCGACCGAGTGAACCTCGGTCGAGAAGTTGTCGACCGAGCATGTCACTGTTTTTCAGAATGTTGTAAAATTGCTATATTCTTGTAAAATTAATTAAAATTGTTGTCTATTTGTGGTTAATGACTGTACAATAAAGCATAAGATATGGAAATTATCTTTGAGAAATTATGTGAAATTAATTTGGTCAAAGAAAACTAAAATTATGCTTAGTTTTAAAGAAAATTTCTGTTTTTACATGCTTTTATTGTTCTATCATTACATAAGCAAGCAAAAGGATTTATTGATGTTTTATATCTTAGAAATGCTTGCAAAGAGTAAAATGTTTTCAATTAAAATCTTTAAAAGACTTGAAATATTCATTATGATTTCATGCTTAGTATCACTTAAACATGCATCAAAATTGATTGGAAATCTGCAATTTTTGCCTCTTGGTTAAAACAAAACTTAGCCAAGGGGCACTATGGTCGTAGTCAAGGGCGACCTAAAATAAGCTTTGACAAAATGCTTATTTGGACATCAATTTATTGAACTTAATCTTAGTATACTTTTTATAAAGGTCAAAATCAAAAAATTTATCATTTGTGACCTTAAAAGCCTTAAATTGCTTAAATTGTAAGATTAAGGGGGAGCTTATAAAAACAAATTTGATTATTTGATTATGAAGCTTACAAAAACATTGTTAACATCATTTGGAGTTTGTTATGACCTTCGGATTCTTAAAAGTAATTTGTATGGAAAAGAATTTCATCAAAATAATATATGTTGCTCTTAAAGGAATTCTCTAGACAAATCAGGGCTTAACATCCCTTGTATTTGGTTAGAGACATCTTCATATATTCTAAGATTAAAAGGACTCTCATCTCATTTTTTTTGAGGGCTTAACATCCCTTTCAAATAGATAAGAAATCAACATGTATTATGAGCTTAAGGGAATCTCATATCATTTTCAGGGCTTAACATCCCTTGTAAAATGGGTGAGAAATCAATATACATATGCCATGAACTTAACATGATCTCATATCATTTCAAGGCTTAACATCCTTTGCAAATGATTGAGAAATAAATTGTGGCTAAATTGGACAAAAATAATATAAAATCCAGGTTCCTAATAGGATATCTAATTAAGGGGGAGCATAATATAAAATTAAGGGGGAGAAGAAAAATAAAATATTCAAATTGGATATCTTTTTGAAATGACAAAGGGGGAGAAAGAATATAAAATCAAAAATATAAATGAGTTTCATCTTGATGGCCAGCACTCACTTGCAATACAAGAAAGGCTACAAAAGGTAATCTTCAGGTATGAAACTCACATATTTTATATTTCCTTATTTCATATTTAGGAAATGTTTGTCATCTTCAAAAAGGGGGAGATTGTTGGATAAATTGGATATTATGATAAATCCCTTTGTTTCGATGATGACAAACATTTCATTCTTATTAATCTAACGAACTACTTTAGTGTGCAGGAACAAGGTGATGACAAAGTTCTAGGGAATCCATACGCTTGAATGTTTATAAATGTCATGCAATGTAATCATTTGTAAACTTGTACAAATATATAATGTACAAGTACTTAGACTTCATGTAAATCAAGCGTTAGATCTCCCTAGCTAAACACCACACTTAGTTAGGTCATCTCCTTCCAATAGGATCACATAATGTACACTCATGCACACACTTAGTATCTAAATTGAAAGATTGAAAATAGAGTCAATCTCGGTCGACCACACTCCTCGACCGAGACACTCTCGGTCGACAAACTTCTCGACCGAGAAAGATCCAAAGTAGCCGTTAGACACAACAAACAAGTTAGTTGGTAGTTGAAGAAAGACGTTGCAAATCACTTGTTCCAGAGAGCCTGTCGGTCGACAAAAGTTCGACCGAGTAGGTGTCTCGGTCGACCATTTGTCGACCGAGATGGTCTCTGACAGCAACTGCAGAATAAATTAATTATCCGTTGTTAAAGCAACAACTTTGTACCTAACGGCTAGTTAAGCACTTAGAAACCCCTAGAAGTTGTCTAGAACGTCCTTAAGCATACTTAGGCCATTCCTATAAATAGGACAAGCCATAGGACACTAGTATTCACTTGTTACACTTGAGAATACACTTGAGCATACTTGAGCAATCTTTTGCAAGCAATTTGAGCATTGTGATCATTGGCCTACTTTCTCCTTAGCTCAATCTCGTGTCCTATAGGCTAGATTCTCCTATCCACAGCAATTACAAGTTCACATACTTGGCTAGGAGATCTTACGCTTGATCTAGGCATATCAAGCCTCGGGCTTAAAGGATAAGTTGTAATTTCCGTTTCCTTTCTTGTTCCTGTTTATCTTTTGTACTCTCCTTGCTACTCCTAGGGTTGGAGGCTGCGGATTGGAGAGGGTTGACTTCTCAGGTGGAGAAGGGGACTTCAAGCTACTTCAAGAAGGCTATCGCAAGGGAAGCTACTTCAGAAGGCTGGTGCAACGGGAGTTGGTGCATCTACTTCAAGGGAAGGCTGCTTCAAGGTTGGCGATTACTTCTAGGTGAAGGCTGCTTGAAGGGTTTAGGAAAAGAGATTGTATTTTTTGTAAATTCCTTGAAGAGGTAATAAAATAAATTTCTTTTCAAATCCCGGTTGGGTAAGCAACCGGGTAGTGGATTGACGGCTATAGTATTTGCTATAGTTGGAACCACTCTAAACCTTGCGTCTCCTTGTCCAATATTTACATTGTGGTTGCTTGAGTTCAATAATTGTTAAATTATCTATAAAACTCTATTCACCCCCCCTCTAGTAGTTTTCAATTCCTAGGACAATTAGGAACCAAGGGTAGTAATGGGGAGGTGAAATTAGGGTTTTGGACCTTAATTCCCCCACATTCTAGCCTTGATAAGGCTCCATGCTGATTGCACTAGAATCATCTAATCTAGCTTCTTAGATCTCTCACTTAGGCTTAGGGAGATTGATTAGGATGTAGGAAGATGGGAGGCAACCTAGGGATCCAAGAATTATACCGAGGGGCAAATCCCAAAATTCACATATATAAGTAATTTCCCTAAATTCCTAGGTGATTTCACACACAAACCAATAAGCAATTCATGGAGAATGGGATAGAAATAGAACATTATCATTAACAAATGGAATTACAAAGTTTACATATCATTTTCCCCCAACATGGTATCAAAGTAACATTTTACACCCCAAACAACCCACAAAAAGGGGCATAGCTACTCATGGAAATGGAAAATACAAAAAGAAAGGAGAAAGAGGTAGAAGAAGCCATGGAGCTCGGTGTAGTTGAAGAAAGCCTCCACTTAGCTACTGATGGGCATCCTCCTCTCTCCTCTAAGGTGTAGGGACATGGAATGATGGTGAAAGTGGAGGGAAAATAGGGTTTTGATGGTGGAAATGGTGAAATGGAGGGGATTATGGAGGTGGAATGCAGGAATAACGAAATGGAGTGGTAGGCGTGAGCTAGGGGTGGCCAACCTTGTGCTAGAGCCACCACCTAGGTATGTATAGGTGTGGGGGAAGCACTAGGTCAAGTGGGGGTAGTATGGGAAAAATAGTTGAAAACGTAATTGGGTTCTGTGAGTAGCACAACTATGGTGGATTACCACGGCCATGGTGGGTAAGGGTGAGCGCGCTCGTGGTGGGGTAAAATGAGTCATGTCAATTAAAATGTCAAAATCATAGGTTGGTGGTCAATTCTGTATTGAGGTTGGCATGGCTATGGTGGTCACTACGACCGTGGTGGAGTTAGGGTAGCACAGCCATGTTGGTCACCACAGTCATGGTGCCACGGCTGTGGTGGCTTGAAATGATGAGGTCGTTCTCTGCTCCACGGTTATTTTGTCTCTGCTGTTGAACAACTATTCTGGGTAGCACCATCATTCTGGGTCAGTTCACCACGGTCGTTTTGGGTGGCACGGCCGTGGTGCCTCCAACTTCAATTGAGTATGTCTCTACAAGTGACCTAGAATGACCTTTCTATGGTACCACTGTCGTGTTGGGTTCTGAATTAGCACTTTGACTTTGTTCTTTAGATTTTCTTGGACATCTTTGCTTCAATGGATTTTTGGCCACTAGGGGTAGGTTGAGGGAGCATTGGGAGTCACTTTGGGTCTCTCCAAGGGTGGAGAGATCCTAGGATCACTCCTTCTATCTCTCTTCCATCAAGCGTGGTCCAAATTCTTGAACACAATGAAAATAATGTCCACAAGTGCATTTTACACAAACATGCATATTGGGGAAATAACATGTAATCTAATAGGTATAGGTGTGATTGAAATGCAAAATGAAACAAGATGAAGCCCTAAAATAGGACTAAATCAGTCCAACCCGACTGCTAACGGTTCATGAAAAAATAATTTTGTACTTGGACTTCACATATTTGTGAATTTTGTCAACACCCATCCCTATCTGGTAAATAGTCAGAAAAGCGTGGTTCAAGTGGTCAAGCACAACCTCCCATCACAAAGGGACTTAGGTTCCATTTGCATCTATTGTCTTGGATTTACCACCCTCCCATGCACCCAACCTTCGTCATTGGTACAGGGAAGGGGTGAGAAAATCTACTCTACTAACCTTAAATACCTAGTAAATCCTTCAATGGTTGAAAAAAAACCAGCCAACTCATTTTTTGTTGTAAGGAGTGGGACCCGAGGGGGGATCTACTCCCTACTAAAAATTTGAAGAATAAAACATCCATTCCAAACACACTGAAAGGTATGCTGGAATAAGTGCAATATTTTCAAACTTTAAAAAATGGTATTCAAAACAACCAAAGTGTAGCAGCAGAATTAAACAAATGACTATATTCAATTTTCACAAAAGATTACAAAAGTACATCATAATCTCCCATAAGGGTTTACATGTATGATACAACATAATGATCTAAGTAGAGGGAACTCTAAACTACTTCATATCTATCTCCAAGAAACATCTCCAAGAGCTAGGTCCATGTATTGTGTTCTCATTGATCATGTTCAACACCTCGATATAAACTTGGGTGGTTTGGAAAACACCCAACAAAAGAGAAACAAAAACAAAGTATGTGTCAACAAATATGAATATGATATCAAGAAAAAGAAAACATGTAAGTAAAGGCTAGTTTTCATCATAAGATGAAGATTTCAAAAGTATGAGGCTATTTTTAAATAGATGCTTGCATAAACAAAATATAATAAAAGGGTTGCATGCATGATAATTATGACTACCTTAACTAAGTCGGGTTGAGGCACCTACCAAACCTCAACCTATAGGTGAGGGTAGAATTAATACATTCCCAGTCACCTACACATATTTTTATGGGGGAGAATAAGACATTCCCTAGGGTGAATTGATACATTCCCTATGTATTGGTGGTTGTACATAAGTACCACTACTATAGCTAAATAGTCCATTAAATCAACATGCTAGAAAAGAAATCATGGCATGTAAAAGCATCATATATTTGAAACATGGCACTGGGGTGTAAGACTCAAGAAAAAGAATATCATTATTGATTTTGAGGCAATTTAAGAAAAGAATCATGAACAGAGGATATATGATTCATATAGTGCCTCATTAGGGAATGTAGGGTTTGGTTTGCAAATATCCCAACTTAAGGTGTAAGAATGCCCATACCTCTATTAATGATATCAATTACTAACTTTCACCACTTAGATTGATTACAAGTTCCTCTTTGCCTATTTTCAATGTGTTAACATGTATTAGAGTACATAATGCACATTAATGTATAGAAACCTTAATTTTAGACCTTTTTAGGAAAACTTAGATTTAGACTCTAAAACCTCACCAATGAATTTATTAGGTTCTCCTGATCAAGAAAATATATTTTTATGTTATCTTTGGAGTTATGATGATTAAGATGTAATTTTTATTAATTTTATGCCTTAAATTCATTTCCAAAACAACCCTTGTAAAACCTCAAATTCAGACCTTGGAAATATTTATATTAGAAATAGAATAATTTTCCAATTCCAAAACATATTTATTTATCAAATTTGGACAAGCGAATTAAAAGATATGAATTTTTCAATTTGAACTAATCAGGAAATTACAAGTCAGAAATGCTTTTGAGTGAGAGGAAGGGAGAAAGTGAAAGGGAGAGAGAGAGAGAGAAAGAGAGAGAGAGAGAGAGAGAGAGAGAGATAGGGAGATAGAGAGAGAGAGAGAGAACACCATTTGACCCAAGGTCAGGGTTGGATATGCATAGGTAACCAAACTAGATCTTCTAAAGAAGGTAAAACAACAAGAAACCAAAACCCAAGATGAACATGGTAAATAGAGATGGAGATCATCCATTTTAAACATAGAAGCATGAGTTTTCAGAATCTAGTAAGCATTATATGAGAAGGGGGTTATAAAACTCACCTCTAGGTAAGTGGACAGGTTCAAGAAACAAGGTTTCAGAGCCAAAGAGGCTGGTTTCTCCAACAAAGCTCCTATCTCATGCAAGAGGTACCTTCTCCACTTTAGAGGTGAAAAACCCTAGAAAATGAACATGGAGATGAGATGTTTAAGGGTTCTAGGTGGGATTTTACCATGGAAGGTCATGGTTATGACCTGGAAGAAGGTGGGAGGAAAACGAACAATAGGAGAACAAGGAATGAAAAGAGGAAACTTACTAGTTTTGGTCTAAATCACCAAGAAGGAGCTTTAGAAACCCTAAATAGAGCAAATTTGGAACCCTAGGTGCCTTCTTCACCTAGGTAAGCACTCTCTTTTAACTTGAGACAACACCTTCATGGCCAAACAGAGTAGGAATGATGCTCTAAGATGGGGGAAATAGAAGGAGAGCAAGAGTTTTCAAATTAGGAGGTGGGAAGGGGTATATATGGCTTTATAAAGAAGGGGGCAAGCATGAGGTGTCTATGGGACTTTCCATGTGTCCATAGCCTAGGGCTTCATGGCCATTTAAGAGGATAGCTCATAAAGACTTATTGTATATCAAATGTCAGTTATAAAAGCCCATGGAGACTTCTAGGCCATCTCCACCATCCTCCAAATATAAGAAATAACCCGATTAGTTGATAGCTTTTAAAGATAAGGTCATTTATGAAGAGGGTAATCCCTAAAATGCCCTTGGAGAGAAACACCTTCAAACCAAGGTGCAACTAGGTGTCCCATGGTTCAAAATCTTGAGAATGGTAAGGAATTATATAAGGATTATAATTCATGTGATAATTTGCATAGAAGACCTATCAATTGGGTAAATTGCATAAAAGTCCAGAATGTACCTAAAATTGCATAACTTGTACAAACAACATCAAAATTGAACCAAATTCGAAACTTACACTCATTTTATGATTTAAAAATAGATAAATAAGTTATAATAAGGTTTAGAACACCTAAATTAGGTCCTTTATTAGACTTTCACTGAGGTATTTGTGCATAAACCCTTTTATTGGTACAAATATTGAATAAATGTTCACCAAACCACTATAAATTCCACAATTTAAACATCAAGCTCATAAAAGGACATAAAGGAAAGAAAAATATTAGAAGAGGGTCAAAAATAAAATATGTCGAAGTTTTGGTATGTTACAGTTGTTGTACAGTAACGTGTTAATATTGTTTTTTAATAAATGTCTTCTCTAAGTAACTATATCTACTTTTAAGTGTTCATTATTATTTATTTTAATTATGTATTTAGTGTCAGATGCCATATTGTGAGTTTTCTTTATCTAGTTACAAATCTAGCTTATTGATCTACACTATAACTATATTTTCTTTCCGACTCAAATCATTCTAGACTCCACTTGTCCAACATAACAAACTACTATGAGAAGTATTGTCCAAGGTGACATTACAAAT
This sequence comes from Alisma plantago-aquatica, assembly GCA_963693085.1. Classification (NCBI taxonomy): domain Eukaryota; kingdom Viridiplantae; phylum Streptophyta; class Magnoliopsida; order Alismatales; family Alismataceae; genus Alisma; species Alisma plantago-aquatica. The sequence continues at coordinate 46,254,044 of OY856411.1, forward strand.
GTTACCAAAAAATCTTGTCTAAGTTTAGAGTTTAGAATTCAAAAAACTAAACCATTTATATGTTGTTGAATCGCCTAAATTAATAAAGCAGAGAAGCATTTGTACACAGAGAACCGTAGGGACCATATGGGTACGGTGTCCACATATTGTGTTGAATTCAGTATGAGATGATAAAAACATGAATTGAGATGATGCCATGATGGAGAAAAAAATAAAATAAAATTGAATACATTATCAAAATGATGGTCTGGTCAGTGATCGAACCATATAGACCTAATAGGAAACAACAGATCGTGAAAATTGTATAATGGGAGGCCGAGTTAACTATACACGGTATAAGTGGTTACAAGGGGCTGAGTTACAAAAATATGTCTATGAAGGGATTGAACTTGAGAAACTAGCTTAGAAACAAGGTATTTTTACCAATCCATCTACCAATTTTCCTTGTCATGTATCTTAAAAATACATACATGTATTGTTTTTATAATGCAAAATAGATATAAATGTACATCTTAGATTTTGGGACGGGGGGATAGAGCCCTAATATGGATCATTTGCACACGAATTCATAAGAATAATTATCCTAGAGTTTAATCCTTCTTTTACTCTCTAGTTAAGGCTAGTATAGAAGGGTCGATCCCAGAGGAGAATGCTTTTATGATTGATTTTCTTTAAATCTTGATTGTTTTTAAAATTATTTCTTTTTGGTATTTTTGAACGATTGACAGAAAGTAAAATCTGATTTTGAGGGGGTTGATTAAACTAGTACAAGAAATTAAAGTGCAAAAAGAATAAAAGATTACACTAAGCAAGGAATTGGACAGATCTAAGCTAGGTAAGAAAAATTCAAAAAGAAGATGGTTAGCATATAATAAAATATTATCAAAGGTTGAGAACATAATTACAAGAATTAAAAGGAAGTGTTTGAAACAAACATTAGAATAAATGGTTGAAATCAGATGGGGAAAACATTGAGGCTTAGGGGTTTTCACCACCTTAGCCAAAGTGAAGAAAAAATCAAAGAATTCACGATAATTTAAGATAGAAGTGGGTATCTAGTTCATTTGTAAACAAAATGCAAAAGGCAAACTTCATGTGAACCGATTGGTCCTGGCGTCAAGCTTCATAGTTTATCATCCCAATTGGGATTTTTCCACAATCACATCCAAATTCCCATGAAATTGATTTAGTCATTCTTAATTCCAATTTCCACATTCTCATCTGCTAGAATTAACTCACAATGAAAATGGGAGATCACCTCATTTCAATTTGCGGTTTTCGAAACCAAAAGTCCCATGTATAAAGAAAATTGTATAGACTAAATCTGATCAACACAAGGGCCATGGGGATATTCCCCATGCCTTGATTCGGAGACTACTCGCTACTAATAGCGAGGAAGGGAGAAACAAGGAGAGAAAGAAAGAATGTCATAGATCACAATTTTCAAATCTCTGAAGAGACCAAGGTGGTGACAATTAAATGGCTTAATTGCTTTATCTCCCACTTCATGAAGAAAAGTGAGAAGAAAGGATGAGAATAAAAGACTGAAGTGGTGGAGCCCTTGCTTTCATTTCTTGGACTCAAAGTAAAAACTCAAAATAGTCATTTGGGTAAATTGAGGCGTCCGTCTGGCGCCTCCGTGCACGTAATCAAAGGGTTGAAATCCTAATCTTGTGGCAGTGCACTTGAGAATTGATGTGAGTCTAGGTCAAGTCAACCTAGTCATGTAGGCTTGCTTGGATCCTTAGTTGGCTCCATGAGACGACTAACTCGCTAAAGTGAGATGCTCGTTTGGTGTGCAGAGTTGGATGATTGAGTCGAGGCTAAGGTGGTCATTTGGCTCTGAAATGAATGGTCTGAGGGAGTGATCCGACCATCTAGGATCAGTGAGGCAGCCGCCTTGCTGGCTTTGTGGGTCAATATAAGGTTTGGAGAAAATCCCTACAAAATTTGAGAAAGTAGATAAGTATTTGCAAAGTTAATCAAGTAGTGGGTAAATTGTAGTATAGTCCAGAAATGATTGAAAAAGAGATAAAATCTAATGAAAATAGAAAGAAGAATATTGAAAAAGATGGATGAATATGCATTCATCAAAAACCTTGAAAGTGAATCTTTGCTCGTCTCGAGCAAATTTAATTACAAATAAATTCCAATTTATACTCCCAAAATGTCATCCTCTCCTTTGTAACATCACTATTGTCCTCACCTCCAAAGTTTTGGTCAAGTTACAAAATTTCCTAGAACCACATTGCATAAAGTTCTAAATTTCCTATCAAAACAAATATCACATCTTGCTTCTAAAATGATAATTTGTAGAAAAATAAGCTTACTCTTACTTTCACTTTGACACACTCAATTTTTTTTTATTGTTGTTGCACAAGGACATGACGATTTTGAGGGATGCAAAAACAAATAAGAAATTGATAAAACAAATTGATCCCTTCTTTGTTCAGGTCGGGATTTGAATATGTGGAGTTGTGGCAACGTTGGCACAAGTTTTTTTTCATGTGCACTTTTGGCATGTTTTGATGATATGCCCCTTTGTGGGGTATGCAATTTTTATTTTGGGAAGCTTGCCACCCCAGACTTGATTTTTTTTCCGGTGGTCATTCTTTTCTTCTATTTTTCAAAAGAAAATTAGAGTGAAGGAAGAGATGTTCTTGTGCTTGTAACTTCAACATTTTTGTTTCATATATATTTTTAGAGAGTGTCATTTCTCAAGTTAGAATATTCCTATAAATCACATCATGCAAATTTTATAAAAAGACAATCCATTTTTCAAATATGAGGAAATTTTATGCTTGGTTCTAATCAATTCCTTATGACTTACCACTATTCTAAGGAGTGATGTTATTAGGGGTCCTAGGTGACACAGTAGTTCCATACATGGCAATTTATAATATATTTTGCAAAATTTTTTACTAAATTCAAGGGGTACAATGATAAATGTCTACTCAATGGGCCAGCTAGATAATGACCATTACAACTAAATAAAATAGAAAGGGATGACTGATTAGATAAAGGCCATAAACTAAAACAAATACATGCAAAACAATAAAATGCAAAATAAACACTACAACAAAAATACCCATTAGTGGCCTTTCTGAAATGCCACTGAAAAAAAGCCAGTAAACAGGTTTAGCGGCATTTGTTGACATTTAAAAAATTGCCTCTAGCGCCAATGCCACTAGGAAGATAGTGGCTTAAGTTGTAAAAGCCACTAAATGTTTGTCTTTAGTGGCTTCGAATAAATTCCACATAAAGGCCACTAAACCATCATTTGGCATTTATAGAAAAGCCACTATCCATCATTTGGCTTATATACAACTGCCACTGTTTTGTATAATGTTGTTGTATACAACGATTTTGATTGAATGTAGTGGCTTATGAAAAAAGCCAGTAATGACATACTAGTTCTGCATTACTATTTTTTATGGATTTTAGTCAGTCAATTTGTAGTTCATGATCAAGTTTTCTAATTGAATGCCAATTGAAGTCGAACACATTTTTCCAGAAGTATTGAACTTTTTTATTTATAATCAAATGACAATTATATGGGGAGGACATTTTACCTTGCCCCTTATATTCACTACAACACCATCACATATGACTATATATGGTACATATTCTAGACATGATCACTAACTAGATATCAACTCAATTTGCACTTGGAGACCCCCCAAAGGAGACAAACTCATTTTCTTACAAAAACATACAGCTCCATTCTAGCATTCCAAGTAGTTGTGAGCTTCTGCAGGATTAGACCAGCTACACTGCAATGAAGGTTCATCCTTCTTCTCAGCTGCAGTGATATCATATGATAATTTGTCCATAAAGTCATCAGATTCCTTAGTAGGTTCTTCCTTCTTCTCTTCCACCTTGGTAGAAGAAGCCGCAGGTGCAACTGCATAGCCTGAAGCAGCAGCAGGGGCAGCAACAACTACAAACTTGCTAGGATCCTGCCATGAAGTGAGCAAAAAGTTGAGCACTTGCATGCAAATGTAAGACAAAAAAACTTACAGCACTGGCATGCAATAAGATTGTATCAGGGAAGATAGTACCATTGCCAAATTTATAAATAAGATCATCTTCAGTAAGGTCAAGGACCTCAGGGCTGAATACAGATCTACTGTCATAAACTAACATCACAACCAGTCCATATGAGAAGGGCCTAATGCCGAGCTTTTCAAGAAGGGCAGCCTCACAAGAACCCACCTTCTCACCACTGCTAATAAGTTCGAAAGGGGGCTAATTTCAAATGTACCATTCACATTATGTCAGCTGAATAGAGTTTGCCACATAGCAAAGCTTTAGACATTTAGATAAGCACACAACTAAGCAGATTATAGAAAGGGGGCAAAGCTGACAATCTTGACAATTATGTAAAAGCAAAAGATTATAATCAAACTCAATCTCATCCAGTGTTCTCATAAAACTATAGTCTATACATAATAAGTTGAAAGAATTTTAGTAAGGTAAGAAAGCATAAAATTATTAATAAGAGGAGAACCTGGTGAAGGCCTTCATGTTGTTATAGATAGATATCCCTTCGTCAACTGCAATAAATATTGTACTGAAGCTATCATCAGCAAGAACCATGTCTGAAGCCTCCTTGGCAACCTGAACTGACACATAAAAAGAGAAGAAACATCATTATCGATAATAATTACTAAAAGACAAGAAGATAGATATACAAATTCCCATAGCGAATATAATCACCTCAGTTCTAGAAATTCCCATGGCAATACCAATGTTTGCCATTTTTAGAGTAGGTGCATCATTGACACCATCACTAGTCATGACAACTACCACATGTAAAAAACAAGAAACTGCAAAACATGAAAGAAGACTTTCCAGAGTAGGAAGCAAACAGACATTTACAACCATATCTCTTGAGAATGGCCTTTAATCTTTTAGAGAAACCATTCTTCCTTGAGGCTTCTTCGTAGACTTCTCCACCAGAGCATAGTTCTGACATGTTGACAATGACTTCATGTACCTCTGCAGAGAAATTAGGATGCAAAACTGCAGAGGTACATGAAATTGTTGTCAACATATCAGTAACAGCAGAGCTAGCAACAGTGTTAGTGAAGAGGATTGCGTAAAAATGAAGTATGATTGCATACACCTACATTAAGGCAAGGAAAAAGGTGATCATCATTGTTAGTAAGTATAACATCAGAATTTAAGCAGAACATACTACTTTAGATACTACTTTTACATACTACTTTGGCTAGGTTGCAATACATCAACATAGCTGATCAGACAACCTTATCTCTCGAGAATGGCCTTTAATATCTTGGAGAAACCATTCTTTCTTGAGGGTTCTTCATAGACTTCTCCACCAGAGCATAGTTCTGTCATGTTGAGAAAGACTTAATGTACCTCTGCAGAGAAATTAGGATGAAAAACTGCAGAGGTACACCAAGTCATTGTCAACATATTAGTAACAACAGAGCTAGAAGTAGTGTTAGTGAAGAGGATTGCATAAAAATGAAACTCTGATTGCATACACCTACATTAAGGAAAGGCAAAAGGTGATCATCATTTTTAGTAATTTGGACATCAGAATTTAAGCAGAACATACTACTTTAGACACTACTTTTAGATACCACTTTGGCTAGGATGCAATACATCGAAGGAGCTGATCAGACAACCTTCTCTCTCAAGAATATGCGAGATAATCCAACACACATAGAAGCATGCGACTAAAATATGTCAAATACATTTTAGACAGTGGAAACTTCATGCCAACGAAACAGGAATGTATAAGTCAAATAATAACGACAAACTAAAATAAACATTGGTTGCGACTTTGTAATTTTCTCATTCAAAACTGTCATCCTCATCACTTTGATATACACTTTCGTCATCCTGCTGAATTTGGGATTGTTCTTTCTCAATTCTTGAACTATCAATAGTAATTCCTTCCATATCCAATGTAACTATGTCACAGTCTGCATTTTCATCCTCTGTTGTCATTGATGGCCCATTTCTAGGTTCACCTTGCATATAAGCTTTGATAGTCTCACTACAAGATGGATCTTCCATGTTGAACGTATCTCGTGGGGGAATCTTTACAGAAAAATGCCACCCTTTTGCAGTGACATGTTCTACATAAAATAATTGTCCAACTTTAGATGCCACTACATACGGTTCTCCAGTTGATTGAAGTCGTCTCAAATTAACAACAGTCAACCCATGTTCATCATGCTTGATTGTCCTCTTGGAGTAGATGTCCACCCAATCACACTTAAATAATGTCACCTTAAAGTGTTCATAATAATTGAGCACAATAACATCCTTCAAAACACCATAGTAGGTAACATCTCTACTAATTGGATTGCGGTCAGTGGTTTTAGCATAACAATCAGTCTTAGCTACCAGAAAGACTCCACTATTTTGTGTTGTAAGATGTCGATCTTTTGCTTTGGTATGGAATCTGTGACCATTGACAATGTAGCCCTTGTACTTAATGGCCATTTGATGTGGACCTTGACAAAGAAACTTGATTTTATCATCCACCATCTCTGTTCTTAGGAGCGTCTCAATCTAACACAAGAAACATTTATTAGTATTTAATCATGAAACATAAAATATTTAATTATGAAAAATTAACTTACATGTTCCTTAAACCATCCATCAAATGAGTTACTATGTATTCTCTGCACCTCCTTTAAGGACTTATGAGTATGTTTTAGCCTAATGATATCATAGTGCTTCCTGAAAACAAAATATGTGCAATATGTAATTGGAATATGTAATAATATTTTAATAATAGAAGACAATTGTCACTAACTTACTTAATGTAGGGTTCAATTGCATCACAATTGAGTAGTACATGTTTATGGGCTTATTGCAATGTAAGTTTGTCCAAGACACATGCTATCATTTTACCAACACCACGACCTACTGTCGAGAAAATCGACCAATCATCACTGTCATGTGTTGGCTCATTTTCCAAATTTATTTCGTCTGTATCGTTTCTATTTGGCCAATTTAATTTTGTTTCAACTCCATCCAAGTATCTTGAACAAAAAGTAAGACACTCTTTAGCTATATATCCTTCTTCGATTGATCCTTCTGGATATCTTTTATTACGAACATATCCTTTTAGGGTCTGTAGATACTTGATAATAAAGTTGGTGAAAATATTATGACAAATTAAATTCCAATAGGTGAAGTCATCACGACGTATGAAAAGTTACCTTTCAATTGGATACATCCAATGATACTAAACATGGTCGTCTATCTTAGCTTCAAAAATGAGATCGACTGATAGATGCACCATTATGTCAAAAAAACATGGAGGGAAAGTCTTATCCATCTCACAAAGTGTCACAGCTATTGAATTTTCCAATGCAACAACATCATTTGGATCTATGACTTTAGTGCACAACCTCTGAAAATAGTGACAAAGATTAATAATACATGACTTAGCATTCTTACTAGGCAACGACACAGTGACAGCTAATGGCAAAAGTTGTTGCATCAACACGTGATAATTGTGGCTTTTCATTGGTAGCATCTTCTGATCCGCCGACCGTGCACATCTAGATATATTAGATGCATACCCATCTGGAACATTGACAAATTTTAGGAGGTTGCAAAATGATATTTTGTATTCTTTTCTCATCATATAGCAAGATGGAGGTAGTATGGAATGTGTGCCAACAGTTTGTGGATGAAGCGGAAATCTAATTCCCATATCCTCCAAATCCTTCCTTGCATTCAAGTTGTCCTTACTTTTATCCTTCAGACCTTGCAATGTTCCAACAATACTTTCACATATATTCTTCTCAATGTGCATGACATCCAGATTGTACCTTACAATGCTAGATTTCCAATATGGTAGATCGAAGAATATGCTTTTCCTATCCTAGTTATGTGTCGAATCTTTACCTCGTAGCCTTTTCTTACCAATTATAGTGCTTCCACCATCCAATTGTGATAAGATTTTAGCTCCAGAAGGAGGTTTAGGTGGACTCCTAAATCCTTGCTCACCGTCAAATGCCCTAGCTTCTTTTTGGAATCTGTGGCCAGCTGGAAAAAACCTACAATGTCCTCTGTAACAAACTTTACGGCTATGTGGCAACCAATGCGAGATAATATCTTTATTACAATAAGGACATGCTTTGTAGCCTTTAGTACTCCAACCAGATAGATGTGCATACCTAGAAAATCACTAATAGTCCATAATAAAGAAGCACGCATCTGAAAGAATTCCTTGGCTCTAGCGTCATATGTTTGTACACCAGTACTCCATAGTTCTTTCAGCTCATCAATCAATGGACACAAGTAAACATCTATATTTTGTGGCGAAGATGGTCCAGAAATTAGTAGGGAAAACATAAAATATTGTTGCTTCATGCACAACCAAGGAGGTAAATTATATGGAATAATTACAATAGGCCATGTACTATGAGAATTACTCATTGTCCCAAAAGGATTAAATCCGTCAGTGGCAAGAGCCAATCGAATATTTCTAGCATATGCAGCAAATTCTAGATGCATAACATCAAATGTTTTCCATGTAGGTGAATCTATCGGGTGTCTTAACTTGTCATCTTTTTCATATTCTTCTGCATGACACTTCATTAAGGAAGAGGTTTTTGATGACATGAACAACCTCCTCAGCCATGGTTTAAGTGGAAAGTGTTTGAGCACTTTGGCAGGTGTTCTTATGGGTTTGTTTACTAGCTCTTGATCATCATCATCTGGTGTTGAAGTCGTTAGCCATCTTGATTCTCCACATGTATCACAGATGTCTTTATTAGCAGACTCCTTCCAAAACAACATGCAACCATTTCGACAAACATGAATCTTCACATAATGTAATCCCAACTCCTTTATTGTCTTCTTTAGCTCATAAAAGGAATTAGGTAATTGTTCTCCTTCTGGTAGCATTTTATAAACAACTTAAGAAACATAGATGATGCTTTCTTACTCAAGGCATTAAGACATACCAGGTGATAGAATTCTAGGATGCAAGCAAGCTTGGTAAGTTTCTTACACTCCATATATAATTATGTCTCAGATTCCTTTAACAAGATATAAAATTTGTCAACACTTAAATGTTGATCAGTAGCCGACTGTACTCCTTCCTTATTTTCATCTTCAGTGAAACTCGGAAAAACATCATGCAACATATCTTGTAAATTTTCATCATCTAGACAATCACCCTGATCAGTTGGAGCATCCATTTCAACATCGACATCTTCTTCTTGAAAATCCCAAGAAATATAGCTTTGTAAGAAGCCATTCCACAATAGATGACTCAATGCAGTCTGTCTGGTAACCTGGTATACATTAGTGCACTTTTTACAAGGACATATCATCTTTTTTTTTTGAAGGTGAGACTAGCCATTATATTAAGAAAGCCATACAACATCTACAGACATAGGGTACCCATAGAACATCGCCAATAGAGTAGTTAAAGGAAGAAACACATTATACAAATAAGATCGGATGTGAAAAGGACGCTTCTGCATGAACTCCTCCCCAATATGCTGTACTAAGAAGCTTTCAAATTAAATCCTTCCACGATCAAGGGTAGCATTTCCATAAGAATAACTCCAACTACTAAGGCCAAGATCATATGGATATTTGTCCTGATAAATGCCATCACTCTCTCATACAAGAAGTAGCATTAACAAGCCTCTCACCATGCATCGAAGGACATAAATAAGTAAAGGGAACTTGCTATTAACCAAAATAAACAAAGGAACCAGACTACCTAACCCAACACGCAACACATAAATAAACACAAACAAGTAACTAGCAACTATGTGGCACCGACAGACAAAACAGCCAAACGCCATCACCGGCGCGCAAGCATAGAGACAAAGAAGACTAGAGGTAGGAGAAGGGGGCACAACTCAGGGAACCCCACAACCATGACCAGACACACCACAGTTCGCCACCTACTCAAGCAACAACTCGAGAGGCAAAACGCCAAATAGGGGAGAAGGAAGTGTCGACCTCACAGACTAGGACCCCCGATGGTCCTCTGCTCCGACAAAACAATGACCGAGATACACCGTAAGTCTCTTCTAGCCATCTTGTCTCCAATCGTTGAATGTTGAAAAGAGAAATCCAAAATGTTGGATACTCCACATAGGTATTTACTACTCGTCCGGTCATCCTCTGCTATCCAAGACTTATCCATTCTACAAAAATAGTAAAAAATATAACATCAAGAATTGTGACACCTGTTTGACTGGTGAATTGTGACAAATACTGTAAAAAATACATTTATTGGTGATTTCCTTACTTAAAAGTAACAAAATTTCATTCTACAAAAATAGTAAAAAATACATTTATTGGTGATTTCCTTATTTAAAAGTAATAAAATCTCATCAAGAATAGAGACACATGTTTGACTGGTGACTTGGCCATTTTGTTGATGATGCTGTGTCGCAGAGGGAGTCCCTCGTTGATGAATCCAATTAGCATGTTCGGAAGCCAGACCTGGTCCTCTCGGCCAATTAGCATGTTCTGAATGCACGCAAGCCAACTGGTTGTGGATACCTTAAAGTGCATTTTCCATCATACTGAACATCAATTACAGTTGTCGAGGTTCCATACTTTAAAGTCACTTGACCAACCGTGTAGCATCTTCCGTTCAAATGATGACACTGTCTAGTAATGGTGAGTTGTGCTAGTGTACGATGGTCTAGGGTGATGTCCAGCTATTCTGTTTCAGGGAAAAGGACAGGGGGAGTCGAGGCCCAAACCATAGTGATTGTTGTGGGTGGAAAGAGACTATAAAATATTATTACTAACAATTGTAAGTATATATAACGATGTTATATATTTTCAATAACTATATATAACAATGTTACATATTTTCAGAGACAACTTGAGAAATACAAATCAGACTTAGATGGAAAGTAAGACGAGTGTCATTATACCAACAATTATCGTAGTCTACATTATGAATTATTATGTATGTTTTTAGGAGATCACTTATGAATTATTATGTCTACATTATGCTTTTAAATTATACTAATCGTTGCATTTCACATCACCTGGTTTCTCAAACGATTTTGTGGGTAGACCATGTAAACATCGAATAGAAAATACCAATCCACCATCTTAATAGGGAACTGATTAATTACATGTGATGTTTACATGAACTCAAAAACTCATATTCTATTAACATCTTTGAAGTGCTATAGTTTCTTCATACTTGTCTTTCTTCAAAATTATAACACAGTAGATAAAAAGTACTAATAATGTATGTAGAACAAAAGTCAGATCCAAGGAAAATACCTTTTAAGTATTATCAATTGAAATGGCTGGAAACAAGAGTGGACTACTATTGGTAAACAAGTTTTTAGTCGGAATATGTTTTTTTATTCTTCTACAAGGTTTCCCATTAATAGTTATTGATGATTTAGGATAACCTGCAGATGAACAACAAATTCCAAGTGGCATTGCATTCGATACCTACAGATTTTTCATCCAAGCATGATAATTGTTGACACTTTACATGCCTATTAGCCACCGATCACAAAAGAGACCTTGAAGGAGGTATGTAAGCTACATCTTAGTTAACAGAATAGGGTGCAACGATGGTTACCTGAAGAGGATTGATCGAAGTCCCTCACTCAAGCTCACCAACCCCAGAGGGGCATATTGAGTCTGCGGCGGTCCTTCGGCTGGGCTCGGTCCACCAAGGCAGATGAGGAAGAACGAACGGTGCCTGAGTATGCTTCGGTTGGGCTCGGTTCAAATAGTTGGAGGAGGAATAACTAACGCTCGCGATCACAGGCAAGGTGTCACTACGACACCGACAACTTGGCACTCCATAGCCAGCAACTATTGGCACCACAGACGGTAATTGGCGAACAGCAGGCACCACCGGTCTCTCCCAGTCTATAGGCGATCGCGAGCCACCAACAGACTTAGGGCACGATGGGTCAGGGAGCGAGGAAGTCACGTAGGGAGAGAGGGGGAGATCGGAAACGTCAGGCTGAATGAGCAGAGAGTGCAGCGCAAAGGCAAAATTTAATTTGGAGTAGGAAGTCAATATAGTTTAGCAAAATATTTCCTAATTTGGTATGGCAATTTAAGATTGCCACTAATTAGAAATAAAAATGCCTTTAATGTTATGTCCTTTTCAGAAATCCTATAATAGGAGGTTCAGTGGCATTTTAATTAAAAATGCCTGTATATTACAAAGATAGTGGCTTTCTTTTATAAATGCCACTTAATAAATGCCACTAATGGGCTTTTTTTCTATAGTGAAAGTGAATAAGGGAAAGATAGGGGGTGGAATAGAATCATACCACCCACCTCCACCCTAGACTTAGACTTTTGTTCTTCCTAAGAAAAACCTAAATTAGAGATGGAGGGAAAAAAACCATTCTTGCGGTGGATAATTAGGTAGTGAAGGAGCGGAGAGGAGGGTAGGGTTGCAGTATTGATTTCCGGGGAACCACTCCATCATCTTTGCTTGAGTGCTTTGAAACATATCCCAAAATTCTTGGCATACATCTGTATACCAAGGAAATTTTTTTGGAACAATCTTATTAGATTCTCACAGTTTGGGATGTGGTGGAGGATAGTTTTAGGGATGCAAAAGATGATCATTTATGGGAGGCGAGGATGGTATTAAGTATGAATCTTCATTTATTTTCCTATAATGGCCACTAATGTCAATGGAAGGTGGGATGTAGGCAGGAGAAGGGAAATATCCATCGACAAAATTTGGTTGCACCACTTGATTTGTTATTTCCAATGATGAATCAGAAGGAGTTTGATGAGTATCATAGATCGGAGACTCAAATGGAGAGGGAGGAGAGGAATGGGGTATGGTTATAGATGGATAGGGGGTTGTGGGAGGGAAATTTCTTGAGTGGTGATGTTGGTTGTTTTCACAACATGATCAATTGAGGGGAAATGGCCATCTTAATACAATTGGTAGGGCAACTTGAATAGAATGTTGGTTGTCCACCATAAAAATTTTGGTTTTGATAATAGGTGGTGGTTCCGAATCCAAAAAATGTTGTTGCATTTGATTGAACTGGTCCATGCAGTCAAGGAAATAGACTTCTTTTTCTTGAGTATACTCCATTATACCCCCATACTTTGAAATTGATGAATTGTGTTTCCACACAGAGTGTGAGAAGTCTTGCATCAATATCGATGAGTGCCCTGGCAGTGGCAAGGAAGGGCCTGCCAAAAATGAGAGGGTAACGACTATTTTCTTTTATATCGAGCACCACAAAGTCATAGGGGATGTAAATGTTTTTGACTTTGACTGGGGCATCATCAATAATGCCAAGTGGTTTGGTGATGGAGAAATTTACAAGTTGAATACGCATAGAAGTGAGTCTAGCATGTGTGAGGTCGAGCCTCCCACACATACTTAGAGGAATGATGGATATAGCATCCCCAAGATCTACTAATTCTGAATATCTAGTTGAATCTCCTTTAGAACAAGTGATCCTAAAAGATCCTAGTCTTTGTGTTTCTTTGGCATCTTACTCTAAATAATGTCAGATGTGGTTCTTGCAAGTTTTATAGTTTCAGATTTTTCAATCATGTACTTACGGTTCAGAAGAGCCTTGAAGAATTTCTTCCACTCAGGTAGGTCATTCATGGTATCTAGAAGCGGGATGTTGACACATAGTTTCCTAATGAAATCCTTGGAGTTATTGAACCTAGAGTTCAACTGGGTTTTTTCAACATGCTGGAAAAAGGTGTACGCGGCTTATAATAGAAACTTCTTCTTGTGTGATGGGAGTAGTGAAGGGTTGTGGCACAATAACCTCGTCATCTTTCCCTTGGTTAAAATCTATGGAGGGGGGGTTTCCCTTTCTGGTGTGGTAAGGTCGGATATGGTAGTAATAGCCTGAGTTGTTCCACGTAATTGGGTTTGGGTTCAGGTTGGCCAAATAATGTGCCAGTAGGAGGTTTTGGTTGAGCAAAGAGACGGGCAAATTGATCATCAGTTGACTTCTGATGTGCTATTATGATTTTCTTGAAGGCAGCTACCTAATCATCGGAAGAAGGTGTGGGTACATTCTATTGTAATTAAGGTTGAGGTGTAGGTTGATGAAGGTTTTGATATTGTTGTCCCTGGTAAGGTCCACGATTTTGGAAATTTCCCTATAATTTCCTTGATTTCCTGAATTCCATTGGTTGTTATAATTGTTGGGAAAACCTGGAGGTTGATGAATGCTGGATTGAGGATGAGGTGGTCTTTGTGGGGTGTTTTGAGAGGAATTTTTGACTCTTGAAGGGTTTCCATATTGGAATCCAGGATGATTTCTAGAGTGGTTGGGAGTGTAGTAAGCTTGACCCAGAATACTATGGATGGAGTTTAGGTTTTCCATTGGCTGGCCAACTTTTGACTACATAGGAGTATTCACTACAGCAAAAATACCCATTAGTGGCCTTTCAGAAATGCCACTGAAAAAAAGCCAGTAAACAGGTTTAGCAACATTTGTTGACATTTAAAAAAATGCCTCTAGCGCCAATGCCACTAGGAAGATAGTGGCTTAAGTTGTAAAAGCCACTAAACGTTTGTATTTAGTGGCTTCGAATAAATGCCACATAAAGGCCACTAAACCATCATTTGGCATTTATAGAAAAGCCACTATCCATCATTTGGCTTTTATACAAATGCCAATGTTTTGTATAATGTTGTTGTATAAAACAGTTTTGATTGAATGTAGTGGCTTATGAAAAAAGCCCCTAACGACATACTAGTTCTGCATTACTAATTTTTTATGGATTTTAGGCAGTCAATTTGTAGTTCATGATCAAGTTTTCTAAATGAATGCCAATTGAAGCCGAACACATTTTTCCAGAAGTATTGAACTTTTTTATTTTTAATCAAATGACAATTACATGGGCAGGACATTTTACCTTGACCCTTATATTCAATACAACACCATCACATATGACTATATATGGTACATATTCTAGACATGATCACTAACTGGATATCAACTCAATTTGCACTTGGAGATCCCCCAAAGGAATACAAACTCATTTTCTTACAAAAACATACAACTCCATTCTAGCATTCCAAGTAATTGTGAGCTTCTGCAGGATTAGACCAGCTACACTGTAATGAAGGCTCATCCTTCTTCTCAGCTACAATGATAGCATTACGGCCATATGGTCATTAGATTCCTCAGCAGGTTCTTCCTTCTTCTCTTCCACCTTGGCAACAAAAGTAGCAGGTGCAACTGCATAGCCTAAAGCAGCAACAGGGGTAGTTGGAACTGCAAACTTTCTAGGATCCTGCAATGAAGTGAGCAAAATGTTGAGCACTTGCATGCAAAAGTAAGACAAAATGACTTACAACACTAGCATGCTATTAAGATAGTATCAGGGAACATAGCATCATTGCCAAATTTATCAATAAGGTCATCTTCAGTAAGGTGAAGGACCTCAGGGCTGAATACAGATCCACTTTCATAAACTGATAGCACAACCAGTCCATATGAGAAGGGCATGATGCCGATCTTGGAAAGAAGGGCAGCCTCAGAAGAACCCACCTTCTCACCTTTCCTAATAAGTTCGACAATGGTGATAATTTCAACTTTAGCATTGACATTATGTCAGCTGAATAGAGTTTGCCATGCAGCAAAGCTATAGACATTCAACTAAGCACACAACTAAGAACATGATAGATAGGGTGCAAAGATGACAATCTTGACAATTATGTAAAAAGCAAAAGATGGTTATGAAACTCAATGTCATCCAGGGTTCTCATAAAACTACAGTCTATACATAATAAGTTGAAAGATTTTTAGTAAGGTAAGAAAGCATATAATGATTAATAAGAGCAGAACCTGGTGAAGGCCTTCATGTTGTTATAGATAGATCTCCCTTTGCCAATTGCAATAACAATTGTACTGAAGTTATCATTAGCAAGAACCATGTATGAAGCCTCCTTGGTAACCTGGACTGACAAATAAAAAGAGAAGAAACAATCATTATCAATAATAATTAGTAAAATACAAGAAGGTAGATATACAAATTGACATTTAGAGAATATACTTACCTCAGTTCCAGCAATTCCCATGGCAATACCAATGTCTGCCATTTTCAGAGCAGATGCATCATTGACACCATCACCCGTCATGGCAACCACCACATGTAATAAACAACTAACAATAAAACATGCAAGTTGACTATGTAGATCAGCAAGAGGCTTCAGGTCGTCAAATATATACTAACATGGCCACCAGGAATAGATTTACTATCCCCTGATTAGCAAGAAGAGTTTCCAAAATAGATTCACTATCCCCTTCAACTAAAAAAAAAGTAAAGTGAAGTAGTGAAATATACCTTATCCAGGAATCCTTAAAACAACCCAAAGCAAAACTGGAAACCAATGTTGGCTAGGCTGCAATACATCAAGAACATGTAAGCATGCACCATTTTGTTGGATTGCATGTAAGACCAGTTCCAGGGTGAGGAATCCCATCTTTCAGTCCTAACAACAACTCTGTTCTTAGAGATTAAAGGCCAATCACAAGAGCTGAGTTGAAGCCTTTCACAAGATATGAGATGACAACCTTAGCTCTCGAGTGTGGCCTTTAATCTCCAAAAACATGCCTTTTTGAGTCCTAACAGCAGCTCTGTACTTGGATATTTAAGGTCATTCTCTGTACATGATCTTAGCAGAGGATCCTTACCATAGTTATTGTCTTTTAGGGCCTGCATCACGACCACACGTTACAGAAAGGGTATTATTGTAGATGTTGCAAGGGGTCAACCTCAGATACTCGACCGATTGTAGCTTTATCATCTGCATCTGCGATACTCAGCACATACACTTCCTATAAACAAAATACAATTTAAAAAAAAAATTATATATATGTAAAATGATGTGCAATTTACACAAATACAAACATACTTGTCCCTTATAAATTGTTGAATGTCTCGTTCCGATCTACACAATTATTTTATCTTTGTCATAAGGTCATCAAAATTCAACATGGAAAATAATTGATACCACACATCTCTTATAAAATGTATTCATACCTGGCCAGTGCATACATGTTGTGTTGATTGACTGTTTCCTGCTCTAGACAAGGCTATTATCTACTCTATTTTTGTATTTTGTTCTTGAATTTTAGCTTCAAATTCCATCTGTTGTTGTTCAAGCTGATCCTGGAAATGCTTCCTTTGCACTTCATCAGCTTCTCAGGATTTATAGTTCTTGCCCCAGATATCAGAAGGTGATGGTCCAAGTCCATAACTACAAACATATCCTGGTCTCTCTTCTCCCATAACCTGCCTATAAATTTCAGCTAAAGTAACATCAGGTTGGTTTCTTCGTAGCTCGTCACCTACCTCAGAAAATTTTTCCTACACACAACAGAACATAGGAGATGAATTTTATATCCATGTAGTAAATGTAACATAATACTATAGGATAGGAATCCTTGTACCAAACTTTTGGCGGATTCAATATCAACTATGCTCCCATCTTTTTTATGATGACTTTTCTCAAAAAACTCAATGGGATCAACTTTACTGCTTGTTTTCTTCTCCAATTGTATCATTCAAACAAGGTTATTTCTAACATCATTTAAACAGATGTCTCCAAATTGTCTAATTGGATCACAATATTGACTAACTTACATCATGTTTCAGACAAGAAAATGACTTGGTTCCTGTTGTGTGGCTAACCTTTTGAAATTTCCTGCTTGTCTTGTTAGTTATACACTTCCTCTATGAAAAAAAATTGCAGTATTTTCCATAGTTATTATCTGTGAGGTAAATTAAATATCAACTAATAGATACAAAAAATTACCTTTCCTTTATTGCTCCTCCAGTAATCCACAAGAAATTTCCATTGAGGCGTTTCCACGCGGGGAACAACTTGTTCAAGTTGTTGTTCATATGGACTATCTTCTACGAAGTATAGTTTCCGTAACTCCCACTTGTAGTTCTTCCATTTCTTTCCCAGTCTCTTCATTGTCCACTCCTTTAATTCTATGTCCATCATGAATTTACTCTACCGATAATAAGGATATCAATTAGAAGCTTCATTTAACCATTTAAAAATAAATTTTAATATTGTAGCTTCACAAAATTCCATATGGATTCTTTTTTATTTGCCGGAAATTGTCTCCATTACTCATAGTTTAATGGACAAAGATTGGGATCTCTTGCAATGGTTGTCAAAAAACTTGATAAGTGACATTAGTTTTTACCCACTGGTTGTCCAAATTTATTTATCTCAATGGGAATATGATCGCCGGGTTTTCTTTTCCAGACTTGCAAGCATTGTGTTCAGCCACATGTGCGATGTCATTGACCTAAGCATTCATTTATATATCATTAGATGCAGTACTATAAATGCAATTATATGAATAAACTGAATACCTAGCCCATCAGTAGGTGTTGGCGTAGCATTCAATGACTCATCATGGTGATCAGAGACGTCATTTTGATCCATGGCTTTTTGAAATGCATTTCTATTTTGGCTATTTCTAGCTCTACTCTCTACTCTTCTTGATTGATTGGACACGGGAACATTGACAGTAGGCACCGGGGGTCGATGTCTTTGACCTGACCATTCATTCATTAAGGATACAACATAAATGGAAATTATATATCTTTAGATGCAGCACTATACATGCAATGATATGAACTAACTAATTACCTAGCCCATCAGAAGGTGTTGTTGTAGCATTCAACGACTCTTGATGGTGATCAGAGAGGTCATTTGGCACCATGTGGTCATGAAATGGATGGCTGTTTTGGCTATTGGCAGCTCTATTGTCTACTCTTCTAGAATGATTGGACACTGAAGCATTGTCATTAGGCACCCGTGGTCGATGTCTTTGACCTGAGCATTCATTCATAAAGGATACAACATAAATTGAAATTATATATCACTAAAGGTAGCACTATATATGCAATGAATTAACTGATTACCTAGCCCATCAGAAGGTGTTGTTGTAGCATTTAACAACTCATCATGGTGATCAGATAGGCCATTTTACTCCATGTGATCATGAAATGCATGGCTATTTTGACTATTGGTAGCTCTACTGTCTACTCTTCTTGAATGATTGGACACCGAAGCATTGCCATTAGCACCCATTGTTGATGTCTTTGAGCCGAGCATTCATTCATAAAGCATACAACATATATAGAAATTATATAGCATTAAATGCAACACTATAAATGCGATGATATGATTACCTTGTCCATCACAAGGTGTCCTTGTAACAGTAGAGCTAGCAACAATATTATTCAACTTCCTTGGTCTATCATTTTGAACATTAGGTGGAAGGGAAGCTAAAATATTTTTGGAAGCTAGCAACAGTAATGCTAGGTAAATGAGTCCCCGTACAAGAGTCAATGATGTTGTTCTGATCATTCCTTATAGCTGTCTTATTATGGAAGTTGTCACTTAACTATTCTCTCATCCTGAGTATATCAAGTCACACAAAAATGAAGACACTTAAAACAAAATTGAACAACATAAAAGGTATTTACTACTCGTTCGGTCATCCTCTACCATCCAACAATTATCCATTCTTAAAAATAGTAAAAAATATAACATTTATGAGTAAGTCTGTCATACAAACAACATAGTTATAATAAGGATAAAAGTAGAACATCACTTTGAGGCAATTCTCAAAGAAAAACATCACTCAAAACCACACCAGAGAAAAACATCTGCAAGCCATCATAAAGATCACATTGGGTACCTTAAATTCACAGTACTTGATTGACTACTAATGTTATTTAAGTAATACAACACAAATTACATTTTTTGATTATTTCCTAATTTAAAAGTAAAAAAAAATCTTCAACAATTGTGACAGCCATTATGACTGTTGATAAATGTGTTTTCATTACTTTTATTTGCATCTTTTAGATATCTTATTATGATTATTTTGTTATTTATTTTCTTAGTTTTATAATTAATTACATTTTATTATATTTTTATCTTCAAGAAGAATTTTAATCATATTTTCTTGGATTTTGTAGGAAATGGGATAAATATTCTTGGACTATAATTGCACAATTTGCAGCAGTCCTGTAATTATTGTATATCTGTCACCAAAAGTGCCATAACTCTTGCATCCAAAGTCCAAATTGAGTGTACACATATTCATTGGAAAGAAAATTTAATTTCCTAAAAGCATATACTATTATTTGGACCGCTTTTGTGCATTTTACGGGAGTTAAATGTGTTCGAAATCGCTGCTGTGGGAATCTGCTTTGAAGAGAGTTACATGGTCAAGACAATTAAAGTCTATCAAATTCCTATTGACTAAATCTTGAAAATTCAAAAGGATAGATCCTTCTCTTTTTTACCCCTCTTTTTTTGGATAGCCTATCCCTCCTTCTCCTATAAAAGGAAGGACACTTCCTCCTCCCAAGAGCATCTTGGATTTCTTGTATTGGGATTCTGAAGCAACAAGTTTTGTAATCACCTTTTTATTATGCAATAAAGTAGTTTTAATTCAAGCACTATTCTTTTTTACTCAGCTCTAGTCTCTTCTTTCCGCCTTAGTTCAATCTTCTTTTCTCCATTCTTAATTTCTGGAGCAAGGAACAAAGAGTTAAACCATTTCATCGTCTCTAGCATAAGGATTAATTTCCTGATTTCTGGGCTAGACTATGGCTTCAATTCTTTCTTCCTCTGTCTCCCCTTTCTCCATGTGTGAGTAGTCTTTTATCGGGGCAAGGGGAATAACCCCTTAGCCATGGTTTTAACGACTTCTTATTAAACGATTAGATGGTAATCGATTTTAATTGAATGGTTGATCTTCGGATCACATGTTAATCTGGATGGATATGACCATGGAAATCCGGATTTAGAACAATAAAATTGATTACATAGACGTTTTGATATCACCGTGGATTTTCGTCTTTTAGGATGATAAACTAGGAAGCATGAGCACCAAGACCAATGGGCTCATGTGGAGTTTCTCTCTTGTGAGTTTTTAAATTTGCAAACCTTCATTGAATCGTCGTTTAAGATTTAGTTGTTATCACCTAGGCTAAGGTGGTGAAAACACCTACGAGCCTCGATTTCCTTCTCTTGATTTAATCACTGCATCCTTTGTTTGTTTTAATTCTTAGTCTTCCATTCATATAGTTTTGCTTATGTTAACAATCTTTTTATTATTTTCTTGTGCATGTTTATTCTTGTTAAGTACTTTTCTTCTTGCATTAGTGTAATCACACAAAACCCCAACTGGACTATACTTTATGCTTTAATAAAAAGAAAAATACCAAAAACAAATAATAAAGTTCTTCAATCTTTGGGTTCTAAAGAATAATCTCTAATAGTTGTCCTATGGGATCGACCCTTCTATACTGCCCTTAAAACCGGAAGTAAAAAAGGTTTAAACTCTAGGATTAACCATCTTAGTGATTGATATTGCAAAACGACGATTATCAATTTGGCGTTGTAGCCGGGGACAACGGATTGTTTCTTTCGAACCCCAAAATTTTTGAAAAAACTTTTTTTCCTTTTTTATGCCTTCCGAGTAACATTCCGAAAGTGCTACTCCTCCTTCTGCCGAGTTTCCATTCCGGCAGTCCGTTTTTTCTACAAATACGCTAGTTTGTAAAAAATTGTAATTTTAGTTAGTTTTGTAAATTTTAACCTTGAGTCATAATCCCTTAGCTTCTGTTTTTTTTTAATTTACGGTCTTGTAAAAAATCTTTAGTTCTTTTTTGAATTGTAAAAAAAAAAACCTTTCAAATGGAGTGGGCATTGCAATATCCCCCACAATGTTATTATTCTGGTCATTGCCACCATGCATCTCTTGCATGTCCAAATTTATCCCATAGCACCCCTCTCTATGAGCCCTTTCATCCTAGTGGGTACAATATAAATCCTTATTTTTCTGAGAACAAATATGGGGAACCTTGCTATCCATATTTTAAGAGAGGGTACGACCAACAAAACTTTGGGGGAAATAGACCTATTTATGATACCCAATATAATCCTCAACAAGAAGAGAAACTTAGGTCCCTAGAGAAGATGGCAGCAAAACTCATAACTAGACAAACATTGATGGCCACCTTGTTGAAAGCCCAATCCCAAAACCCAGATGTTCCAAATATGTTCCCCCATGACTCGGTGACACCTTGTAATATTGTATCTTCCCACCATGATGAGAGCAATGGAAATAACAATCCACCATCTTCTGAAGATTATTATGAGGAGAAACACCACAACCAACATACTGGGTACCATGACCAAGATCCTTATGGGGGGAATGGTGAGGATGGTAATTTTTTTGGGATGTATGAATCTAATAATGAAAATCAACTAAAAGAGAGACTTGGGGATTTAGAAAAAATGGTAGTAGAAGGACAGAAAAACCTAGAAACCAGCCAAGCCCTTTTAGCAACCTTACTAGAGGCCCAAGCACAAAAATCTATGGAGGACTTAGAGCAACCCAAGATGGTTCGTCATGATGATGACGATGATGATGATCTTTATTTTGTGTCATATATATCAGATCCTGAAGAAATAGCACAAACTATGGAGCCATATTTTGTGTGTGATGAGGACGTTGGTATCCCTATCTTTCCCAACCCAGCCTTTGTCGTGCACCGCTCGCCGGAGGAGTCTATTTTAGATAATGAGAATCTAACCCCCTTTATGATTCTTCCTGAGCCATCACAACCAATTTCCATCCCACACATGGCTTATCTAGAAGGGGAGATACCACCATTGGAAGAAGCCCACACACCCCCTTCTATTGTTTGCAAGGAAGACATCATCATCCCTCCTAAATACTTGGGGAACCCTTGTACAAAAAAAATAGAGACATATGTTACATCAACAATGAAACTTACCAAACGCAATGTTGATGGCATTAATTTTAAGGAGAAAAAAAACACTTTTGTAAATGATTTTAAATTTTTTGTATTAGCATCAATTCTCCCATATGCAGGTCATCATGATGGTGGAAAACTTGAACCAAATCCTCCACCTGACTCAGTTCATCATGCTCTACTGGCATTACTAGTTGGGTACCCGTCAACCTCCCCTTATCCACATCCATCTCCAACACTTCCCTTGCTGTCGAAGGAAGATCTATGGATATTATTGGAGGGAATGCAAGGTGAAAGAAAATATGAGCACCCCACTGAGCTTCTACAATTACCCTATCATAGGGTACATTATGAAGCTCCTCAGATAAAGGTCCTAGCACTCATACACACCCCCTTCAGCTGGACATTTTGTGAGCTACCTGGGCCACCTGGAAATCCTCGCTCTTCTCTTCTCTCCATCTCGGGTTTTGATTTTTCTCAGGACGAGCAACAATCTAAGTCCGGGGTGGAGGTGGGTGGTATGTTTCTATTCCACCCCCTTATCTTTTTTATTCTTGCATTATTTCTACCTTTTTTTGTTTTGCATACAGTTACTTTGTTCATGGCCATTATCTAGTCGGCCATGTTTTTATTTCTTTTGTTGCAAAATGGCCTTTATCTAGTCGGCCAATATGAATAAATGTTTATCATTGTACCCCTTTTAATTTAGTAAATCTTTTGCAAAAATTGTTACAAATTGTCATGTCTGAAACCACCATGTCACCTAGGATCCTTAATAACATCACTCCTCAGAATAGTTGGCAAGTCATAAGGAATCGATCAGAACCAAATATAATTTTCCCTATATTTAAACAATGGATTATCTTGTTATAAAATTTATATGATGTGATTTATAGGAATACTCTAACTAGAGCAATGACACTCTCTGACAAAAATATATGAAAAAAAAATTGAAAGTTATAAGAACAACAACATCTCTTCCTTCCCTCTATTTTTCTTCTAAAAAAAGAGAAGCAAAGAATCACCACCAGACAAAAATCAAGTCCGGGGTGGAATGCTTCCCAAAATGAAAACTCCATACCCCACAAAGGGGCGTACCTTCAAAAGATGCCAAAAGTGCACATGAAAACAAAATTGTGACCAATGTAGCCACAACTCCATAAATTCATATCCCGAGTCGAATAGAGGAGGGATTAATATATTTTCATCACTTCTTTCTTTGTTTTCACACCCCCAAATTCATCCTATTCTTGTGCAATAACTTAAAAAAAATTTGAGAGTGTCAAAGAGAAAGTAAGAGATGCCTGTTTTTCTACAAATTCTTATTTTAGAAGCTAGATTTGACAATTGTTTTGATAGGGAATATAAAATTTTATGCTATGTGGTTCTAGGAGATCGGGTCACTTGGCCAAAATTTGGAGGTGAGGATTGTAGTGATTTTATTAAGGTGAGGATGGCATATTGGGAGTATAAATTGGACTTTATTTGTGATTTACTTGCTTGAGGACAAGCAAAAGATTCAAGTCCGGGGTATTTTGATAAATATGTTTTCATCACTTTTATTTGCATCTTTAAGATATCTTTTTATGATTGTTTTGTTGTTTATTTTCTTAGTTTTATAATTAATTATATTCTATTATATTTTTCACTTCAAGAAGAATTTTAATCATATTTTCTTGGATTTTGTAGAAAATGGGATAAATATTCTTGGAGTATAATTGCACAATTTGTAGCAGTCCTGTAATTATTGTATATCTGTCACCAAAAGTCCCATAACTCTTGCATCCAAAGTCCAAATTGAGTGTACAAGTATTCATTGGAAAGAAAATTTAATTTCCTAAAATAATAACCTATTATTTGGACGCTTTTGTGCATTTTGCTGAAGTTAAATGTGTTCGAAATCGATGCTGTGGGAATCTGCATTGAAGAGAGTTGCATGGTCAAGACAATTAAAGTCTATCAAATTCCTATTGACTAAATCTTAAAAATTCAAAAGGATAGCTCCCTCTCTTTTTTACCCCTCTTTTTTTGGATAGCCTACCCCTCTTTATCCTATAAAAGGAAGGGCACTTCCTCCTCCCAAGAGCATCTTGGATTTCTTGTATTGGGATTCTGAAGCAACAAGTTTTGTAATCACCTTTTTATTATGCAATATAGTAGTTTTAATTCAAGTACTGTTCTTTTTTACTCGGCTCTTGTCTCTTCTTTCTGCCTTAGTTCAATCTTCTCTTCTCCATTCTTAATTTCTGGAGCAAGGAACAAAGAGTTAAGCCATTTCATCGTCTCTAGCATAAGGATTAATTTTCTGATTTCTGGGCTAGACTATGCTTCAATTCTTTCTTCCTCTGTCTCCCTTTCTCCATGTGTGAGTAGTCTTTTATCGGGGCAAGAGGAATAACCCCTTAGCTATGGTTTTAACGACTTCTTCTTAAACGATTAGATGGTAATCGATTTTAATTGAATGGTTGATCTTCAGATCGCATGTTAATCCGGATGGATATGACCATGGAAATCCGGATTTAGAACAATAAAATCGATTGCATAGACGTTTTGATATGACCGTGGATTTTTGTCTTTTAGGATGATAAACTAGGAAGCATGAGCACCAAGACCAATGTGCTCATGTGGAGTTTCTCTCTTTTGAGTTTTTAAATTCGCAAACCTTCATCGAATCGTCATTTAAGATTTAGTTGTTATCACCTAGGCTAAGGTGGTGAAAACCCCTACGAGCCTCGATTTCCTTCTCTTGATTTAATCACCGCATCCTTTGTTTGTTTTAATTCCTAGTCTTCCATTCATATAGTTTTTCTTGTGTTAACAATCTTTTTATTATTTTCTTGTGCATGTTTATTCTTGTTAAGTACTTTTCTTCTTGCATTAGTGTAATCACAAAAAACCCCAACTGGACTATACATTATGCTTTAATAAAAAGAAAAATACCAAAAACAAATAATAAAGTTCTTCAATCTTTGGGTTCTAAAGAATAATCTCTAATAGTTGTCCTATTGGATTGACCCTTCTATACTACCCTTAAAACCAGAAGTAAAAAAGGTTTAAACTCTAGGATTAACCATCTTAGTGATTGATATTGCAAAACGACAATTATCAAATGTGACATGTCCGTTTTGTTGATGATGTTGTGTCGAGGATGGAGTCACTGGTAGACGAATCTGAACTGATGTTCATCGGGTACAAGGCAGTACCAACATGTAAGGATTGCACCTCAGGCATGCAGAATTCATCGAATGACATCTCCTCAGATTCAGTACAACCTGGCTCGTGCATATACCGTCTCAGGTTAGAAGGAAAACTGTTATTGTAGTTATGTATATCAGCATGTATGGTATTCTCGCCAATCGGACAAAGCAAAACCTGGTTCGTACGACCAATTCCCATTTTCTCAATCCACCCACGCCAACTGGTTGTGGATTCCAGATTGCCGTCACCATCATACTAAACATCGATTATATTTGTCGAGTTACCAAACTTTAAGGTCATTTGACCAGCCGTGCAGTGTCTTCCATCCAGATGACGCCAATTTTTGGGAATGGTGAGTTGTACAAGTGTATGCTCGTCTACGGTGATGTCCAGCTTTTCTACTTCAGGGAAAAGGGGGGGGGGGTTAGACATCCAGGCCATAGTGACTGTTGTGGGTGAACAGAGACTGCAAAATATTAGTACTAACAATTGTAAGTATATATAACGATATTATAAATTTTCAAAACAAGTAGTATAAATTTGCAAAATATAGAGCAATATATTTTTTAAAGTGAAACAAGTAGTCCATAAACATATTTCCCATGGTTTCTATCAACATCGATAGGAATGAACCCATTAGAGAACATGCAACATCATTATCTAGTTTGATGAAACCTGGTCAGGGACCATACAAGTGTACAACTTGTATAAGATCTGAGTGTAGAAGACCCAGAACATGGAGGAACTGGTGTGCCAGCCAACTGATGGTTCCTGGCCCAAGGCAATATGTTGGAGTACATATATAGTAAAGATGTATAATTGGCTATAAACTTCTTGAGTAATAGAACATGCCATCAAAAGACAAAACTTGATTTAGGATATGGAACTGAAGTAACCATAATGCAATGTGTTTACATTAAAGCAGTATTGAGATAAGACGTACACTCCAAAAAAACATGAATCAACCATTATGTAAACATCACTGTATAGAAGCCATGCAATTCGTTCAATATAGAAATCAAGAGGGCAAACCAGACTTCCTATGGCAGAGAAAAAATTATTTGTGTTCCACAATGGAACCCCTGCATTTTGTGCAATCATAGCTTAGTGTTAATAGCAACATGTCTGCATGCCCTTGGTATCTTACTTCATTGTTGCTTAAAGACCCTAATTTTGAGGGATGGTGAAGTTTTTTGTCAATTGGTAGTGTAGAAGAATATAGACCATTCAAGTTTATGGTAATCAAAGGAAAACTGAAGAAACCACACCCAAAAAAACATGTATACTATAAGTAATTATACAAAGGTCTTATTCTTCCTTTGACATTTCTGAATCCTAGAATATTACACAAGAAATGACCATATCATAAACCTTATTCTCTCCTTAGCCTCTTCCTACATACATAAAGATGAGTATCTCTCCCCTTCATTAGCCCAATGGTGGGAACTCCTGTTCTCATCAGAGAGCACCAACCCACCAAAGGTGGTGGCCTAGGTAAGGATACATTACTTGCATATTCGTTAATAATTTACAAACAAAGATACATGAGATGTGTAGACATCACATGAGAACCTAAGCGACCACTTTTTAAAAAGTGGATGCTTCATTTTCCTTACAATTTAATACAACAATAAACACATTTTTGTATGAATACACTAACATTTAGCAAACTTGTATACATAACCAAAACCAATGCGACACTATAAAATAAAACAATGGAATCATCATATTTCAAGACTGTAACATAATCCAAGTTTAAATCTAACAAAGAAGGATGGTCAATGGCTTGATATAAATAATTAAGGAAGTGATTGTTGGATATAAAACAACATAATCATCATATTTCAAGACTATCTTCATAAACCGATTATCATATATACCTTGATAGAATGGAAACTACGAGAATGGATGGGAAAGACCATGTGTGTTTATTGTTTCGTGGGATGTACTTACCTATCGCGCGCCGAAGCAGCAGGGTACAAACTACCACAGTCCTCACCGGCAAGTTGGGACACCGATCTCTTCCTTGACGTCCCCTCCAACCCTTGGCAACATCGTTGGCATCTTGGAGAAGAGCAGAGAGCGTTCCAGCAGGTAGCGTCCACGGTCTGGCAGATTAGGACGAAAAAGTTAGCTAGGTCAACTTCGCGGGTTCTGCGAGCAGAGAAAATGTCGGGAGTAAATGTCTCTGGCCAACACATGGAGAAGAGGAACCGTTTTGCATGCCGGGAGAAGCCGCACGGGAATAGAAATTTTTTACTAATTGTGGCCCGCTCATTTGATTTGGCAATTTTAAAATGCCACTAATTAATTATAAAAATGCCTTATTTGGTAAGTCTTTTCTATAAACTCCATAATATGTGGTTTAGAGGCATTTAAATTACAAATGCCACTACATTACATAGATAGTGGCATTTGTTTAGAAAAGCCACTGGAATAAAAGCCACTAATGGGTATTTTTG
>OY856411.1:48090000-48245000 GCA_963693085.1 Alisma plantago-aquatica
TAATTGGAATGGTTTAGTCATCATCAAAACAATGGTTTGATCAATTTAAACGCAGAGTCAACATTGTGTAAGGAGTGGGATCCAAGAGGGGAACCACTCCCTACTAGAAATAAAAAGGAAACATCCCATGAACCAAACACCACATAAAATTTTTCACCAAAGGGATGATAACCAATTCATTCAACATGCATGTATCATAACACATAAAGTAGAAGCCGAAGAGAAATATATTTAGTATTACAAAGCTTGATATCTTTATACATTACTACACCATACATAGGTGAGTCAAAGGAAATATATCTTAGCAAACAAGGATCTAGTTGAGGATCATCTAACCACCTCTTTCACGTCTCCCAAAATCTCATCTACAAAGGTTGTCGTCCAAGTCCGCCTTGCTTATCCTCTCCTTGATCTAAACTGGGGGTTGGAAGCATACCCCATAAAAGGAGAAGAAAAGGAAACATCAAGAAAAGTTGGTATGTGTATACTAAATAAGAAACATTGAGCAATATATTGAATTAAAGACAACAAATATAAAGGCTTCCCATAAAAGAGAAAAGTACTGCCCAATCGGGCATAAAAGAAAAGAACCACAATAAAAGAGATAAGGGAAAGTAACGCATAAATCATCCATGTATTTCACCTGTGACAATACTAGACAATATAAACATGTAGGTAGGAAATAACACATCTATCAAATATAATGTGGGGTGAGAAGGGTCTTGTATACATTATCTCTAAAATATGGGTTTGTAGGGTCTTGTATACATCTACCTAGGCACGTCTTCCCTAATTATTTTCATATATAGGAATGTTCACATCTGCACACATATGTGGGAATTTTCACATCCACCTAAAATAACATGTAAAATTATGCTAGCAGTCACCACATGGTTCAAACAAAAGAATAAGCAACTATAAACAAATAAGGAGGATGAGAACATCCATCAAGCCTAAAGTGGGATCATATGATCAATGCCATCACATAATGTGTCATATATATACATCCACTACAAAGGCGGGAAAAGAAGCACATGTCACAAAAGAATATTCCACCATAAAAAAAGCATAAGAAAGAGACCAAGAGAATGTCAAATATGATCATATGATCACTAACAATATATGATACTTCACATGAAGCATATTTTTCAAAAGAACAAGATATTGTGTAGGCTAATGTCCATAGGACGAAGAGAAAGAATAATATAGGATAATTTCTCTACAAGAATAATATGGTTTGCAAAAATACCTCTCTTCAGAGTCTACACAAGACCAAGTCACTTCTAGATCCAAGTCTAGGCCTCCAAAGAACCTATTAAGCATAGATGTAGATTTTAGATCAATTTCACATTGATTATTCAAACCCTAAAAATTACCTTTTTAGTAACCTCGAGTTTTGGACTTAAAACCTAGACCAAATGATTCCTTGTGTTTTTCTAATCAAGAAAACATATATATTTGTCATATATCCTTTTTTGGAAATAGGTAAATATATTTCCAAAGAGAGGTAGAGGAACTACCAAGTACAAAACTAGAATAGAGAAATTGTCTGTATAGATGGAGGTATACAAAAACCCATCGTGTCTAAACTAGCATGTATACATGGTTATATATAAAATCCCCAGTATAACTTTGCACGTCTGGTTACACCTTTCAACAGGCTGTTCTTAGCAAGAGATAGATTACAAAGTGTAGCTGACACCTTTTTGAGTAGCTCCATTTCTGAATGGCTACCTTTAAGGTATAATCTTCTGTTCCTCTCCTCCCAGACGTAGAATCAAAAAACTATCAAACAAATGCCTCCAAAGGATTTTTGATGCTTACCCTTGAGATGGAGGTGCAACCAGTCCACCACTTCAAGAATATTATAGGACTGGTTCTGACCCCACTCATTCTTAAGGCAGATGGCAGACCATATGTATCTAGTATAGCTGCACTCCAAGAACAAGTGGTCATGGCTTTCATCAATTCTTGAGCATAGGAGGCACTGTCCATCAATGGGAATGCCCCAGCTCCTAAGTTGATGCCTGGTAGGCAGCCTCCCCAAAATGGTTCTGTAAGCAGTAGTGCTCCATTTCAGACAGTGTAGGGGACCCCACAGTAACTTAGACCACATGACATCAGGTGATGTATCAATGTTGATCCATGGGATGGCATGTAAGTTTAGACTTACCATCTCATGCTCATCAAGAGTGTACAAGGACCTAACCTCCAGCCATCTTTTGTACATAATCATCCAAGTCCTAGAGGGGTTAGTATCATGGTCATTGGGTATATTAACATATCTTTCATTCATCCACTTGGTCCACACATTCTCCTTGCCCCTGAGAAACCTGTCAAGCCTTTTGGTTTGCCCAGTAGCAATAATACTTTTAGGATGAAGCACATTGAGCCCACCCTTGGAGAAAGGACAGGCCAAAACCTCCCAGGAAACACCATGGTTGCGTCCACCCCAAAGGAAATTAGCAATAATTCCCCTCATAGAGTCAGCCACATTGCTAGGGATTTCACTAACCTCTGCCCAGAATCAGATACAGCTCTAAATAACATATCTGATCATAACCAATTTGCCCGCAAATGAGAGCATGATCCTAGTCCAGGCCTCCACCTTCAATCTTAAGCGATCAAGGCACAAGCTGAAATCAGATGAAGAGCCTTTTCCACCTGCAATAGGGGCCCCCAAGTATCTGGTAGGGAGCTGCCCAACTTTCAAATTAATCGCAAGTTTAAGTCTACCTCTACTATGATCACACGACTTAGAGAAGTAGATTCTGGACTTGATTGAGCTAATGTAGAGACCAGTTAATTTGCCAAAAGAAGTCATCAACCTCTTATATTATTTTAGATGTTTAGCATTGTCCATAGAAAAAAGCATCAAATCATCAGTAAAGATGAGGTGACTCTTGAATTTGATACCTTTGATTTTGAACACCTTGATCTTACCCATATTCTCTACCAAATAGATGATGTTAGTAAGTCCTTCCATTAGGATGGTGAATAGCAGGGGTTACAAAGGGTCACCTTGCCTTAGACCATTAGTAGTCCTAATGATACCTACAGGACCACCATTGAGCAGAATAGAGAAGGAAGGCGTTTGGACACGTTGCTTCATTAAATGCATCCAACTGTCAGCAAAACCCATGGACCTCATAATGGCCCACAGAGCATCACATCGCACATAGTCATAAGCTTTCATGAGATCGATCTTGATGCAGGCTTTAACATTGGAGCTTTTAGTGTTGAACCCAGTCAAGAACTCAGAAGCTAGTAGGGTGCAATCTACGAGTTTCCTTCCTTTGATGAAGGCACTTTGTTCCTCCGATATGACATGGGGCAGAAGGCGTCCAAGCCTGAGAGCGAGGAGCTTTGATAAGCATTTGTGGATAACATTGCAGCAGGCTATTGGATGATAGTCTACCATATCTTTAGTTTCTCTCCTCTTAGGTATGAGCTTTATGAAGGTATGGTTGAGGGCAAGGACCATATTCCCTCCATTCATAACCCATTTAATCGCTTCACCAACATCTTCGCCTATAAGATACCAAATCGAGTTAAGATGTATTAATTACAAATTTTAGTGTTGTTTATATTAATTAATTTTATCCTTGAAAATCCATCATTGGAAACATGGAAATCAGGCATTGAAACTATTTTTATAAGATAAAGCATAATTTCCTAATTCCAAAACATATTTTTACTTAATTTTTGGACAAGTGAATCAAATATATAGTTTTTATAAGATCCACCAATCATAAATCACCAAAAATCCAAGTAAGGATATTGGGCCCAGTCATTGGCCAACTCTTATTGAGTTGGACCAATCCCACATGGCCAACTGGCCTGGGCCCATTTTCTAGTGAGAATCCTACCTGCCAAGGCAAGAAACAAAAATAGGTGCAAAAGTCTTAAATATCCCTGTTGAGATAATGAGAGGAGGAATTGGAATGAGGGCAGAACTAGAAAATAACTAGGTTAGTCATCCCCTACCTCATGCGCATGCCATTGCCATGACTACAAGAAGCAACAACATACCACAAATTGGGAGAAGCCCAAAATGAACACAATCTAGCGATTTGACTATGCAAAAATGAAGGATTCACCCCCATGAACTCACATTCAAACCAGATCAAAGAATACTACAACCAACTCCATGCACAAGGAGCTGCAAGGGTAGGATGAAATCCAACTTGGTGGTGGCACCACACATAATGAATGAAGAAATTGGAAGAAGGGGAGGTTAGGGTAAGGTGTGATAAAGGTGGGGGTGAAGTCCCCTATTTATATAGTAGAGTCCTAGAGCAAAACCTTCTTGTCTTTAAGAGAGCTCCAAGCCTAGCTTTGGGCATTTCTTGGATCCAAAGAAATAGAATGTGTGCGAGGAATCGATGGGTGTGGAATTTTTTGACAAAACTGTAGTAAGAAAAATCATGAGTAAAGATAGAGAATCGGATGAGATATTCACAAATACTAGGACGCAAACACTGTAGCTTGACCGTGTCTCCTACCCAAGGTAAGAGACGAACTGCATGCCATATACTTGAAATCTAAGAGCCAGAAATTGCCACAAAATTGGGAAAATAGAAAAGAAAGGAAACATTGATGTGTGGCATACAAATTAGGAGATTTAATAAAGTGAAATTTATATTTGATTTCCTTTTTCTCTTTCTTCTTTTGAGGGCACAAATGAAACCCAAATCAGATGAAATTTTGCACAGAGGCTAATTAAAGCATGCGAATTCTAATCATGTAATTAGATTAGCCTTTTAGGAACTTTTAATGTGTTAAATAAACCAAATCCTATTTTCTATTTCCTCATGCAATAATGACTTTAACATTCTTCAAATTTTATGAAACTTCTATGAATTTTCCATCAATTTTACATGTTGGAGTTTTTGTACAATTATTTAATACTTTGAAGGTTCTACACACTTTCTCTCTCCTAATTTCATCTTTTAATCAAATGTTTCCCGAATTGGATGAAAATTTACCCAAAGGATACATTTATTATGTAGATTAGGAATCCAATATTATATTCCTCTTTTGAAGTCATTTATTATTTTATTTGTTATTTTAGGGAAAACATTATTATTATGTGAATAATGTGAAACTTGACTCCCAAGATAATTGGGACCCAAGGAACATGATTCTTAACTTAGATTCCACTTTTGGGATTCCTTTTAATGAGTTATGTCATAATTGATATGTGTGTATATTAATATCATATTATTACTTAGGTTATCATATTATTTTACTATTATCATTATTGCTCATATATATATATATATATATATATATATATATATATATATATATATATATGTGTGTGTGTGTGTGTGTGTGTGTGTGTGTTTGTTTGTGTGTGTTTCATAGCTTAATATTATCACCAAAAGAATTATTTGTGTTTATTTCATTATTACCTCATGTGACATGTTCTATGTGTCTATTATTGGATGAAGACTAATGTGAGAACATTAGGTTACATTAGGGTAATTTATGCATGCATTAGCTCATTAGAGTTATACCAAATATCTTTTGGGTCTAACCTCAACCTTGTTTGGCTATGTCCAATAGGTTAAAGTTCTAGGGTAGGGTTCGAGTTCTAGTATGTTACACATTGACCTTCAGTCAACATTCTCCCCCTTTTTGAAGATGACAAATCATTCCATAAATATATTGAAAGCATTGAAGTAAAATCATACCTTTGGAGAAACCAAGGGGTTTTAATGGAATTGAGTTCATATGCTCCCCCTCAATTGATGCTCATAGAGTTATCATACTCCCCCTCAATTTATGCTATTTCCTCTACATGGTTAGCTATGGTTAGCTTTCATAACATTTATAGAATAATATGGCTTTTACTCATATATGTCTTCTCCGCTTTACGTAGACATGATTCTCCCTCTACATGTAAGACATGGTTTCTCCCCCTGCTTTACAAAAGAAGACATGCTTTCTCCCCCTTTGTCATTTTAAAGGTGGGGGTATGAAGAGATAATAAACACCATTTGTTAAAAGAAAGGAGATAACAAAAGTTGTAATGGAGAGTAGAAGAGAAAAATAAGAGGCTTGTCCAAGCATAGAAAGAAAAGCACTTAAAGCTTGCACTTAAAAAACTTATAATGTGTAATTATAGAAAGGCAAGATAAAGTATTGTGGAAAAAATAATGAATCATAATTTTGACACTTAAGATGACATAATTCATCCAAAAAGCATCAGGGCTCATCACAAAGCATGAGTCATGCTCAGAAGGTTGTTTCTGCATAAAAACAAACACTAGTCTTGAATCAAAATATGACACTGGAGAAAAATCTACATAAAATCTAAGCATGATCCAATTTCTATATACAATGTATCTCTATATATCCTACATCATAATGCTATGTAAGCAACTCAAGATAGTAGATATGCAATTCAAGGAACAAGCTTGAACATGTATGAAGCAAGATATAAGCATAGCATATAGTAGAATACCACTTAATGAAAAGATAAGCAAGGCAAGAACTACATGTATATGAATGACTAGTAGATATTATCACAAGTTAGGGATATTAGTAGGATATAGATCATAGCAAGAGATATCAAAAGATACACAACATAAAGCAAGCTATGGGTAGATGTAGAGATATATCAAAACAAAGAGATAAGAAATTTCATAAGCAATTAAGGATATAACTCACTAACAAATATGCATCATTACCAAAATATGATTACCACTAAGAACCTCAATGTTGTATGAAAACAAGATATATGCCTAGATAGATGTAGTCAGTTAGAGTATAACAGAAGCAATTTAAGACACAACCAAGAGATACAAAGAGATCATCATCAAAGCCTGCAAAATAACTCAAAACAAGTAATTGCAAGATATAGGGATGCCACTAGTTTAATAAAAAATTTATAGAAATTAGAGAGATAGAGTTTTAATAAAGATAGACAATTTAAATCATGGCAATATGCATATAAAA
Organism: Alisma plantago-aquatica; assembly: GCA_963693085.1. NCBI lineage: Eukaryota > Viridiplantae > Streptophyta > Magnoliopsida > Alismatales > Alismataceae > Alisma > Alisma plantago-aquatica. Next base: position 48,096,967 of record OY856411.1, read on the forward strand.
ATACCAAGGGAGTGCCAAATAATAAGGCTATTGGTTGAAAAAATCTAGTTGAGAAGGAAATTCTCATTCAATAAGCCAAATGTGTATTCTGTGCACAGTGTTATCAGTTGAGTTACTGACAGGACTAACTCGACCGACAATATTTGTTGGCAACACCCATTGGTTCATGTCGGTCAAGTTTCTATCAAGACAAACTTGACCGACAAAACTGTTGTCAAAAATCACATATATTTCATAAAGACATATTTAGAGGCAAGATAAAAATACAAGCCATGTCCAAACATGTGCAAGCAAGTTAGTAATGCACTATGAAAGCATTAGAAATAGTTTTTGAGCAAGAGTGTGAAGAGAAACATAAAAATACCACTTTTGACTCAAAAACCATATGCATAGTGCACACTAACTTGGCAAAACACACTATGATTGGATATTAGCCAGCATAACATTAGCCTTGTTATTACCATTGCTTTTCCACTTGTTGTCATCACCTACATATCTCACCTTTCTTATTTCATGTGGATTGAAAAGACAATTTACAAATCCATATCTCATGTAAATGCTATATCAAGTACATACAAGAAAAAGATGAAATGGTCCCCAATCATTTTTTTGGGTCTGGAGGGGTTAGCTTAGCAAGCCAAGTCCTATTTCTCTTGGGTGATTTCCTAGAAGGGAAACAATTAGAATAATGACCAATTTCATTGCAATAGTTGCATGTGCCATTAGTCATGGAACTAGATGATTCTCCATGGAATAAGGAGATCCTTTACCTTTGTTGCTCCTTGGACTACCGTCATACCCTAAACCATGTCTACCCATTTGTTTAGTAGTATGGTGTAGGATATCATTAAGATTCTTTTTACCAACTAAGAATCTTTGCAAAGAAGATCTCAAACTATAATTATCATGCATAAGAGATGTAATAGTAGAAGACAAATGATTGATATTATCTCTAACATGCAAAAGATCATTTTCTAAGAAAAGAGCTTTGGTCATATAAGAATCTTTAACATTATGAAGAGCAAAAACATTATTATCTCTACTATTAGAACTAGAACAAGATTCAAGAACGTTGATTTTAGCAAGCAAGGATGTATTTTCATTTTCGAACATAGCAATCTTAGAATGATAGATCCTATTTTCATATTCTAAACCTTACAAAGCCAAATCTTTGTTCTTGTTTTCAAATCTAAGACCACCAATATCATGCATGAGACAATCAACAATTAATGTATGATCTTCATTAGAACTACTCATAAAAGGTTGAGCTTCTTAAAATCTACTCTTATTAAACAAACTAGAATTTTCAAGTTTAAGAGAGTCTACTTGACTAATACAAGCATTTTAATCATCAAGCAAGCAAGTATTAGCATGTTCAAGATCATCTATTTCTACATGTAAATTATCAACAATTCTAGCAAGCTTTTTCCTTTTATTTTTAGTAGACTTAAGAGAGGCACGAGTAGCATTAATAATATCAATAAAAGGTTCTTTATCTAAGGAGTTTAGATTGACCTCAATTGAGTCTTCACTTGTAGATGACATAAGAGAAAAACGGCATTCTCCTTCATTACTAGAGTTGGAGATAGATCCTCCACTTGAATCTTCACTTGAACTTGAGTTGGAGGAGTCACTTGAGGTTTTGTGCCATTTCTCCTTCTTCTTCTACTTCTCTTCCCTTCTATTATGATGATGGGTCTGTTTTCCTTGTAGACAATCTATCTTGAAGTGACCCTTCTTTCCACACTTGAGGCACTTGATGGAGGAGGAATTCTTTCCTTTGTAGAGTCTACCCTGGGACTACATGGCATCTTCTTCAATATGAGATGATGGAGAGGCTTGACCCATAATAGCCTCAATTTGAGCCTTGATTTTAGCCTCCTTCATTCTCGTTATCTCTTTCTCCTCTTATCTTTCAACTTCTTCTCTCTTGTCAAGTGTGACTTCATGGGCTTGTAGATTTCGAATGAGTTCTTCAGTGGGGATATCATCAAGAGACCTTACTTCTTCAATAGAATTCAATTTGGGTTCCCATCTCTTGGGTGAGTTCTAAGGATCTTAGAGTTGATCTCTCCTCTACTCATAGGATGGCCTAGGACAGAAAGACCATTTACAATTGTGTTGATTCTTGAGTACATGTTTGCAATCGTCTCCTCCTTTCCCATCTTAAAGTTATCAAGCAACCCTTTGATCATGTAGACTTTTCTTTCCTTCACTTGAGTTCTCCCCTTATAAGTGATGCATAGATTTCTCCATACCTCATAGGCCATCTCACAAGATGAAATTCGATTGAACTCGGTGGGGTTCATGGTGGCATAGTGGATGTTGATCTCTCTTGCATTAAAGGTGGATTTCTTCATTGTATCTTCATCCCATTCTTCAATCTTTGTCTCCAGTAGCTTGTATGTATGGCCCACCATTTGCCATAGCTCAAGACTTTATCCTTGTATGTAGAATTGAAGCCTTCTATTCCAATAGAGGAAGTTACTCCCATCAAATATTGGAAGGTTGACAAAGTATCTACCATCTTGGTAATCACCCATCTTCTCCTAGTTTTTTGAAGTATGCTTGGAGAAGTCTTGCTCTGATACCAATTGTTGGATCTTAGGATGGGTGATTGGATTCTCTAGAGGAAGGGTGAATAGAGCTCAATGCACTTAAACAAAATTCATTAGACCTTCAAGATATATCACAAGATAAGGTTGCTAAATAGGAAATTTGAGTATAATTAAAACATACATAGCAAGGGAGAGAGACATTGAACACAGACCAATTAACAAGATATGTAGAGTGGTCCCAGACTTCAAACTAGAAGTATATCAGTCCACTCCCTAGAGAGGTCAACCTCGAGGATTTCTCAACTATTAAACTCTTATATTCATTCATAAGACTTAAAATACATGACCCACCAAAGGACTTACCAATCCAATACAAAGAGTCTTCAACCTTACCAAGGACTCACCCAATTTGCAATGAGTCTTCAGCCTTCTTGAAGGACTTACCCACTCTTGCACAAATCTTCAAACTTCTAGGAATTACCCACTCTTCTTGTATCTTTAGCCTTTCACTTCACCATCACTCAGAGAAGCTTTCACCAAGGACTTACCCACTTGAGCAAGGAGTCTTCTGCCTTCACTAAGAGCTTACCCACTCTTACTCTAAGCCTTCAGCTTTGATCTTCACCAAGGGACTCCTTCCCTTATTATTCTTCACCTCTCTTAGCCAAGAGAGAGAGAGCCTTCATCTTCATGGTTGAAATGAGAGATAGGGAGGTGGTTGAAGTGAGAACCTCACAAGATATACATGTAGGACTAGCTCTCATACAAATCTCCTACTCAGTCTAATGGACGATGAAAGTCATTAAGCTTAGAGAGAGAGAGGAAGCTATAGGATCACTAAACTATAGATTAGGAACCTCATATAGAGTTTTGCATTGAATGCTCAATCTTGGAATGAAGCCCAAGGGGTCCTATTTATAGTTTGGGGATGCCTATTAGCCTTTGGGAATACTTAAGAACAAAAATTAACCATTTTGTGGCTTGCAATGGACATATTTTTTTTATTTTTGCAACTCCACAATGGCTAGAAACACTTTTCTACACTTTTCTATACAATGCTATCGGTCGAGTTTCTATAAAGATAACTCGACCAAATACATTATGCGACAAAGCTAATTTGACCAATCAGTCGAATTTGTCCTGGTAGAAACTTAACCAGTAGATTAAATTAGTTTTATTCCAGTGAAGTGTCGGTCAAGTTTTGAGTATGGGAAACTCGACTGAACTATGATATTCCTAAAATCCATCAAGGATCGATCGAGATTGTGACTCAATTGATAAAGTGCCTGTAATGAATTTTAGAAAATGTCATTAAAGTGCTCAAATATTTGATTTAAGTGCTCCTAAATTTTATAAGCTTAATTACAAGTCATATAATCATTAAAAGTGATTTACAACATGATTTGAATTGATTTACATCATATTCCAAAAATATGCACTTGTATTGACTTTGACTTGTCTTTTCTCCAAGTTTAGATGTGCAAGTTAGGGCATTTGGAGTGTGTCCATACCTAATCTGAAATCACTCAAGTAGAAACATTAGACACAAGTAATTGGAATGGTTTAGTCATCATCAAAACAAGGGTTTGGTCAATTTAGACCTAGACTCAACATTGACCTAGAGTCAAAAATAACATCATGTCCCTCTTATAGGAATTTTGTCCTCAAAATTCAATTAGTCATACAAAATGTTCAGGATGAGACTTTTCCCTGCCCATCTTCAGCTCCTATATGGTTCATCCTCACCATGGTGCTTCCAAAGAACCTTTACCATCTCAATCTTTTTATTCCTAAGCTCTTTCACCTTGGCATCTAGTATCCTTATAGGTGACTCAGAGTATATCAACCTCCCTTGGAGTTCTACCGGTTCAATGTTCAACACATGGGTGGGATCTTTCACATAGTGCTTTAGATTGGACACATGGAACATATCATGTATCATACTACAATGTGGCGCTAAGGCTAAATAATGAGCACTCTCGCCAATCCATTCTCAAACCTCGAATGGACCCACATATCGGGGATCCAATTTTCCTCTATTCTTAGATATGGCTTGGAGGGGTTGGATTTTCAGAAACACATGATCACCTATATTAAAGTGCAAATGTGTCCGCTCTACATTACAACTTCTATCAATCTTGGGCTCTCTTCAGTCTCTTCTTGATCAAAGTAACCTTGTCAGCATTTAATTGCAGTTTTTTTGACCTAAGCATGGTATATAAGTGACTTCATCCCAATGAAGCAGTGACTAACACATCCTCCCATAAATAGCTTCATATAGAGTCATCCTGATATTGGCTTGGTAATTGTTGTTATAGGCAAACTTAGTTAAGGGCATGTATTGTTCCCATGATCCACCCTAATTGAGCACACATGCTCTCAACATATCTTCTATGGTCTGGTCATTCTTTCTGACTATCCATCATTTTGAGGGTGGTAAGTTGTGTTGAATTTCAACCTCATACCAAGTTCTTCGTGTACTTGCTTCCACAACTTTGAAGTGAACTTAGGGTCATAGTTAGAGATAATCAAACTCATAATACCATGCAAATGAACTACCTCTCTAACATATAGTTCAGCTAAGTCTGACACATTGGCAGCTATCTTCAGGGCAAGAAAGTGTGATGTTTTAGTTAGGTTGGACACCATGACCCATATTACATCATGACTTTTTCTTATCTTAGGAAGACCCACCACAAAATCCATGGTGATCTGGTCCCTTTTCCAGTCAGGAATCTCAATCAATTATAGCAACCCACTGGGATATTGATGCTCAGCCTTCACCATTTTTCACATGTGACAATGAGCCACATACGAGGTCATGTCTCTCTTCATTCCTGACTACTAAAAGTACTGTTGTAGGTCCTTAAACATCTTAGTGGTAGCAGGGTGTATGGTGTACTATGATCCATGATCCTCTTGCAAGATATGAGTCTTCAAAGGTGAATCATCAGGAACCCAAATATGACTTTTATATCATATTCCATCATCCACACCCATCGAGAGGTGTGTCTGAGGCTTCTCAATCAAAACCTTCATCTTTTCACTCTCTGGGTTGGCCAACTAGATTTCTATAAGCTACGTCAAAATGTTAGGTTTGATCTAGGCTCTTGATCAAGAATATAAGTTCTAAATCGAAATTTATTAGCAAAGACAGAAGGAATATTCTTTAGAGATGCTTGTCATGGTGAGTATGCACATATATAGGTTTCCGGACTCAATGGAGAGATTCACCAAAATTGTAAGGACCCTAACCTGCGTTTAGGGTTTACCCTATTTGTTTTGCTTGATCTTGGTGCTTTGGTGCTTGCTAATCACCTCTAAGTGGTGATTAGGGTTTGGTTGTGCTTTGTTGAGAGTTCGAGGGGCTGCTTGCAAATAACCCAAGTCTAGGGTTTTGTGTGAAAGTTTGCCATCTTGTGAGATGTTTTCCCCTCTTTGCTTCCTCTAGGGTTGAGAGGAAGGCTTGGGCTTGTTTTTTGAGTTTCTTGGGCCTTGCTTGAGCTTGTTTGGGCCTTGAGGTGTCTTATTTGGGCTTGCTTGAGCCTTGTGTCGGCCAAGACCAGCTTGTGTCGCCCAACATGGTGGTGTGTCGCCCAGGAACCTTGGTGTGTCGCCCAGTAGAGCTTCTAGTTGTGTCTCCCATGTTGCTTGGTCCAGCTTTGACCATGTTTGGTGGACACTTGGTGTATATCTTTGACAAGTGTCTCTTGGTGTGCTAGAGTGTTGGCTTGAACCCTAGGACAAGTGTCCCTTGGGTGGATGACACTTAGCATGGATCTACCTTGGTTTCTCCTCCCCTTCTTTCTATATAGGTAGCTCTTTCCCTTGCCTTAGCTTCCTTTTCTCTTTTGGTCTCTCCTCCACCTTGAGTGCATGACACTCCTCCCTCTCTTGCTTGTGTCGGCCGAGACACTCTCTTGGAGTTGCAGTGGTGGCCGATACCCTCTCTTGGATCAGCTTTGGTGGACGACATCCCTTGGAGCTTGAAGTGCATCTTCTTCCTTGGAGCTTGGAGCTTAAGGCGGGTTGCATAACTTCTAACCCTAACTTATTTACCTCTTGTTCTTGTTCTTGTTGCATGTTAGTAGCTTAGCTTAGTTCCTTGCTTTTATACCTTGCTTGTGTACCTTTGGTGGCCGATCCCCCTCTAGGGTGTAGGGTTCCTTTCTGCACCTTGCTTTCTAGGGTTTGAGTATCCTTAAGTTGGAGGTTGAAGATGACCCTTGTTCTTGTGATGGGCGACATCCTCCCTTGCTTTGGGTGTGTTGGGCAACATCCTTTCCTTGTGTTGAACGATAGGTTGAGTTGGTAGGAGTGTTGGCCATCATGGTGACCATGTTGGGCGATATGGTCCTTGTGGTGAGCAATCCCTTTGTTCTTGGTGTCAGGCGAGATGAGTACCTTATGATGGGCGACATGGTGAGTGCTCTTGTATTGGGCGATAGGTCAAGCTAGTGAGGGGTTGGCCGATATGGTTGAGTTGGCCGATGGATGTTGTTGGGCGATACATCTTGTTGTGTTGGCCGATATGGTAAGCATGATGGGCGATATGGTTGGATGACACCCTCTTCTTTGTGGTGAATGACAAACCTAAGTCTCTTGATGGTTTGTTGGCATTAGCTACCACATTGGCCTTACCGAGATGGTGAGCTATGGTGAAATCAAAATCTTTCAGGCATTCCAAACAACATCTTTGTCGCAAGTTCTGATCCTTCTGAGTCAAGAGGTACTTCAGGCTCTTATAGATAGTGAGGATGTCAATGGTAGTCTCATACAAATAATGTCACCAAATATTCAAAGCATAGATGATTGCCGCAAGTTCTAGATCTTGGGTCAGAAAATTCAAGTCATTGGGCTTGAGCTGTCTAGAAGCAAAGGCAGCCACATGCTTGTTCTTCTCTAACTCACATCCTAGCCCATCTTTGATGCATCGGTGAAGATGAAAAACCCTTCATTATCTGAGGGTATGGTTCAGATAGGGTTGAGGTAAGATTTTCCGTTAACTCCTGGAAACATGCTTCACATAGGTCAGATCAAATGAACTTCTCATCCTTCCGAGTGACTTGGTCAAGGGCAAAGCAATCCTTAAGAAATACTTAATGAATCATCAATAATACTGAGCCAATCCCAGGAAGTTGCGAATCTCTAATGCATTCTTCAAAGATGGCCACTCTCAAACGGTCACTACTGTGGCTGGGTCCACCGAATTGGTTCGTCCCAATACAATGTGCCCGAGGATCATAACTCGGTCTATCTAAAACTTGCACTTCAAGAATTTCCTATAGAACTTCTACTTTATTTGGATATCGAGGACCATAGATAGGTGTTCATAGTTTTGGCCTTGTCTATCAGAGTAAACTGGGATGTCATCTATGAACATTATGAGAAAGATATCGAGCAAAGGATGGAATACACTATTCATGAGGTTCATAAACACACTTGGAGCATTGGGCAATCCAAAAGGCATAACCAAAAACTCGTAGTGGCCATAGTAGGTTCAAAAAGTGGGTTTTGGAATATCCTCATTATTAACTCATAACTGGTGGTATTCGGATCTCATGTCATTCTTTGAGAAAACTCAAGTAGTTTTGAGTTGGTCGTATAGGTCATCTATGTGGGATAGAGGATACTTGTTCTTAATGATAGCATGAGTTATCATCCTATAGTTTATGCACATTTGAAGCAATCCATCCCTCTTCTTTACAAAGAGGATCGGTGCTCCCGTAGGGATGTCTTGGGTCGGACGAAACCCTTGTCTAGTAGTTCCTGCAGTTCCTTCTTCAACTCAAGCAACTAGGTGGGAGCCATTTTCTAAGGTGCCCTAGAAATTGGGTTTGTCTTGGGAGCTAGCTTTTTTGAGAAGTCCACTTATCTCTATAGAGTTATGCCAAGAAAATCATCTGGGAACACATCAACAGTCCCTGACTACCTCCATTTCCTTTAAGGGTTGCACCTTTGGCTCTAGCTCGGTAACTACTACTAGGAACACTAGAAATCCTTTAGATACCATCTGTTTCGCTTTCACAACTAACACCTATAGGTTGATGGTAGCATCCTTCCTACCTCTAATGGTAAAGGGTGCATAGCTTGGCTATTCTATTCTTATGTTTCTTTTCCCTACAGTCTATCTTTGTATTATAGGTATAAAGCCAATCCATTCTTATAATGACATAAAATCATTCATATCAAGAAGAATAAAATCAGTAGGGAGTTCATTGTTTATATATTTAACATGGATGACTGGTGTCTTAAAGAGGGATGACAAGATACAACCACTTGTGGTAGTGACCTCCAAGACATATCCTAAGTCCTCAAAGTACAAATAAAGAACATTCACAAGATTTATCGATATGAATGTATTAGTATAACCAGAGTCTATAAAGCTTTAACATTATGGCCCCTCATATCAAGCATTTCTACATCATATTTATGATATACACCATGGTGAAGGATAGAAAATGAAGTTCTTGGGATGGTTTCCTTCTATGAGTTTGTTTCCATTGGCCTGAGCTTCTTCATTACCAATGGAAAAGACTCAGGCCAGTCTCTGCTCTCCTGTAGGTGTGCTTCTCCCTAGAGTGTTGCACCCACTGGTTGGGCTTCCACTAAGCCCGGACCTTTAGGGTCGAGGAGAGGACAATTGGCTATGAGATGTCCTTTGTGCTGACAACAAAACACACCTGCTTCTCAAAGAGACACTTCACATGGTGATTCCTCCCACATGTGTGACATAGGTAGTTGTGATCCTCATGAGGGTCCTTTCGCTTTCATCCATTTCTACCCTTGCCATTGTTACAACCTTGGCCCTTTCTATTATCATTCGTTAGAGTAGAGGTGCCTTCAATGAACCCTAGATATCCCTTAGGTGGATTCTGAGCAGGCATGACAGTCTTCTCCATATCTAAGGTGAACTTAAGGGCCTTAGTGAATTTTGGGGTTTACTCACCCTTACATGAGGTTTTATTTGGGTGTGTAGGTGCTCCACAAAATGTTTTACTCGCTACTCTTCAGTCAACATATAGACAAAGTGCTCCAGGATTGGAATCTTCGAGAATAATCTTCATTGTACATGTTGCATTGATAAAGGAGCATGAATTGCTTCTCTTTCTCCTTCCTGGTAGAACTGGGGATGAATTTTTTAGAGAATATGGTGCATAAATCCACCCAACCCATTAGTTCCTCATTCAGATCTTGACCCATGATATAATTTTCTCATCATAACTTATATGCTCCTTTAAGAAGGTGAATGGATAAGAGAAACTTTTTGTTTGGTTGCACCTCCAAAATGTGGAAGTCATACTCTACCGCAAGGATCCAGACATTTTCCTTGTCAACAACCTCAGTTTTTTCTTCAACCTAGAACATCTCTATATTCATCTTGATGAAGTCAAGGATAGTGGATCTAAGATGAGGGAGGATAGCTAGGGGTTCACCATTCTCATCTCTGGAAACATCCTTGAGAGCCAGGATACTAATGGATACAGAAACCTTCCTTTGTTGCTCTATACAAAGTGCATCAAGGGTGTGTACTACCACTTGCCCGACAGATGATCCAGAGCCAAAAGCATGGTCGGGATCATCCTTGGGTCATCTTCCATAATGGGATCAAATTTAGAGTAGGGTCCACCTTGAAGGTTTGAGATGTCAAAGGACACGAGCTTGGGCATGGAACCTTCCTCAGTGGAGGCCTCCTTTGGCCTCTTCCGCTTCTTGGAGGACTCCTCCTCTATAGCCCTCCTCTTCTTCTCTGAGAACCTCCTCTTTCTGTAGGAGTGCCTTCTTTCTGGGTGAACTTGGGGTGTCTCGTCAAGGATGGCAGTGGTCTTTTTGTAGGCCATACTATTTCACATAAATGCATTATTAATCTCAATTTCATCCTTAGGTCATTTAAAGCATCATAAAAATTATGTGCATGACATCTTGTTACATGCTTTTTATTATTTGAAAGAGGATGCCTTAATCGCTAATATCCATAACCCTAATACTAGGAAGTTAGAGGAAGCAGTTATCAGGTCCCTAGGGTTTTGGTGAGTGAAGCAGGGAGGTTGACAAGGGGTGAATTAAGAGGAGAAGAAAACATAAAGGTATTTTATATCAGTCAAAATCTTTTGACTTTGGTCAGGAAGGAAGCATAGTCTTAGAGTCCTCATAAATTGAGTTGTGGTGCAAAGGAAAGTCTTTCTATCTCCCAGGTCATGGTCCCTTCTAGACACCATTGTCATTATAAAATACCCAAATAATTTCATTGGGATCTACAAAACTTGTAAAATTTAATAATTATTAAAGGTTAAATGGTTAACCAGGTTTTGATACCAAATGTAACGACCCCATCCCCCTGTTATCCCCTATTCAGTCAGACTTAGAGAGCAATGGCCATATCATATTTACATGATCGAGGTTTAGCAATTAACCAAAATTAATTATAAATTTCATTAAATGGAAAAGATTTGATAACATTATGAAGACATAATTTCCAATTAGGAGTTACATAAAAAGAGAAATCTATGGTTTGCAACATGAAATAAAAATTATCAATGTAAATCTTTTAGAATAGCTTTAGATCTTTTCATTTGTTTTCTTCTTCTCTAGATAGCCATCTTTCTTCATTACTTACAATTTAACCTAAAATGGCGTGAAACAAAAACATGGCCAGTATATTGAGATAAACTTGTATGTGGGAGAAACAAAATATTTGCATGTAGGTGTAGAACATAATCAGCTATAGAAACAATTGGACATGCATTTTATTTCTAACTTCTCAACTCTTATTTACTCAATCTCGATGGTACACTTCCACACTGGAGTTCTTTCTATGGGGTACCATCTCACTAGGGTTTTGTCCCTATAGTGGACTTCCCGTAACCTTCCTATTCCTAGGCTTGGTTTGTTATGGCTTCCTTTCCTAGCTTGGCCTAATAATGACCATCCTATCCTGGCTTGGTCTATTGGTGATCTTCATATCCCAGCTTGATCACCTGGCATCACAGTGACATTTCATACATCCCACATCTATCACTAAAATCCAAGAGAGATAGTATAGTTGAGAAAGTTATACATATATAATGTGATACTCATAGGGGCTTTATAGATTGCATAAAGTATACAAACAATCAATCAATTTTTTTTGCAATCCATTTGAAAAATCTTAGAAAATCACAGAAGTCATTTAAGGCAAGTAGTCATAGGCTAACCACAAACCTTTATCTAGGATGATCGAAAGTCCAAGTAAATATGAGCAGTTTAATCAAGCAAGCAATCACCCTAAAATTAATGCATAATACCTAAGTATTACTATTCTATCCATAAATTAAAATTAAGATTGACTTAGGTTCCAAGTTGGTGTTTTAGAGTAAAATTTGGGTTTCATTACAATTTTTGCTTACTAAACCCTAATCATCACATTTAATGTTTTTTAACTTACAAACCCTAAATTTGGTTATATGAATCCTTAATCTCAAATTAATTCCAAGATACCATTTTTATCCAAAAAGATTAAACTTTATCCATCAAAGTCATTAAAACAAATTATGATCATTTTAACTAAAAAATTAGGGTTTCCATGCTTTTAATACATTAAAGTTAGCAACTTCTAGAACTTTTGGAATTTGAGGCAGAACTTAGTCTTGAAATTGCTTTTGTTAAATTTCTTGTATTTTTATGATCAATTTTTCATATATTACTTACCATGTTTGGATTACGCTACAAATTTCTATCATTTTTGCAAAGTGTATCATTTTTGGGCCAATCATAGACCAACACCTTAGTGGTTGACTATGAAGCCAATGTGTCATGTGGACATAGCCAAGCCAATCAGCTCACACTGGGTCATATGCCCATACTCGTGTGTCTAGGTGAGAGAGAGTTCATGAAAGTGACGGAAAAGATGGATATGCCTCTTACTTCTCAACAGAAACGTTGGGGCAGAAAAGTCGATTCACCTCAGGTCGTCTTCCTCCTTGTTGCTTCCTCCTTCACGAGTAGGGAGTCAACTTGGTAGTTGACTTTGACCACTATAACTCCTGGGTGGCAATAAAGGGAACCACATCTTTCATCACACCATACCAGACTTGAAGGTGGGATTTGATTGCTCTGGGGTGGCTTGAGCGAGGAGAACAGCAAGGGCAATTTTCTACGCTACTTGGATCAGAGGTAAGGCAGAGAGGAAATGCTTAGAAGGGAAATTGGAGGTAGATGTGAGATTATAGGGTCAAATTGAGCCTCACAGATGCATTGTTATTCTTGTAGGGGATGGTTACCCCTATATATAGTTGTGGGAAATGGACTTTGGGTGTAAGCCAAGAACAACAATTGGGGAAACCCTAGATTGCTTTTCAAAGGTGATGAAACCAAGGGTTTCCCTATTTGGAAAAGCCTCTCAATCATAATGCCAATATTTTCCAAGATTACTCATGGATTAGAGAGAGAGGGAAATGAGAAATCAAAAAGGAACTAACTATTCATAGTTTCCTTTCTCGGGTCAGGGTAGACAACAATCAATCAACATCGGATGTCAATCCCATGGCTGTGATGCCATGTGAATAATCAAAAGAGACAATGCTATTACTTTTTTTCTATTCAATTGTGTGATTTAATTCTTATTCCCATAATCCCTTCCTCTTTAGGGAAACTAATAAAATTCATAGATGTCTCTCATATTATCCTTTTAATTGCAAATTTCAAAGGGATGTCTTAATCACTTATTTCTAGGTGATGGCTATACTTTAGACCAAAATAAAATTTAATATTACTTTTTTTGTCTCCAAATCTCTCTTTGTTTGATTTATTGAAAGCATCAAATAAACCCTTTCCCTTTCCAAACTAGGCAAGATTCCTTATATTGATATCATTTCTCATTAAGTACAAAACGGAACCAAAGCCAATCTATTAGTTGCCTTCAACATCACTTTTCTAGAAAACTCAACATAATTCCAAATGAAAAAATACTAATTATCCATTACATCTAGTAATTCATTTCATATTGGATTTTCTCTCTTTATTTTCCCCATTGGATTATTGAAAACAGTCAACCACAAAAACCATTGCAAAGGAGAATTTGCAAATTAAATCTATATTTTTAAAACAAGGCATACCAAGTTTCTAGTATATCCTTATAAATCAAATATTTGCACTAAAATATGTAGATACATGTGATAAACCATGTTATAACATATTGGAAATAAATATAATGTTTTAACTTGAATTCTATGTAAAGATGCATAAAAGTATATTTTTAATAGAATCCCTCCACAATCTTAATCTTTGTAAATTCTATAAGTACTTGAATTAACCATACATAAAAAATAACAAGAACTCTTGATTATTCACCTTATATCTTCCTCCAATTATATCCCAATGTTGATACAAAAACCCATTCTTTTAAATAAATTATGTGCTCAAGGGAAACCCTTACACGGAACACAAGTATGGTGGAAAATCAATACATATCATCCTCCCCAATAGGAAAGGACATCAGCAAGAATGGAGGAAGAAGGTCATTAAGTGGTGTGAAAGGGATAGTAATCTGCATGATAAGAGCCAAAAAATAAATTAGTAACCAAAAGAAACAAAAAAGGTTAGACTAAATGGGGGAGTCGAGACTTGACCTAGGCTAGATTCACATCCAAAGTAGGGTTGCATTAGATTCCAATTCCACATAAATATGACTGAACACCGCTCTAACGACATTATCACTACCTTTCTGCTCAACTTCAATATTGTCCCACAAGATCCCTACAACTGAAGTAGGGAAGAAGAAAATGGTGATTTAAGCCCGAGTTTGTAGAAATGATGCTCGATAGGGGCCTCCAATCGACTCTGAAGCACACATCTTGACAGGGGTCATGGTGAGAAGGTTTTAGGGGGTGATGAGGTGTGCACATTGACAAACACCTATGCATAATGTGGAATCCCTATTCTGCACTACTGATCTTAGAGTATATGAAAGAACTAGAGTGGGGTGGATAGAGATTTTTGATAATTTAAATATAATTAAAACTCTCAACCAAAGAAGGAGGAGGAAATAAGGAAGACACTTCGGTTTAGAGTGGTTCCTACCATTTAATCAAAGGTTGTCAGTCTACAACCCAATTGCCTCCAATTGGGATTTAGAAAGTGATTAATTTTATTTAACTTTGAAGGATGTTACAATAAAATACAATCAACTTCCTTGAAGTAGTCTTCTCCTAGAAGTAGCCTCAAACTCCTTGAAGCAGCCTTCTTTGAAGCAATTCCAAGCTCTTGGAGCAGCCTTCTTCTCCTCAAAGTAGCTCCACCACCTTGAGATAGCCATCACTTGGAAGTAGCTCCAACCTCCCTTGAATCCACCTTCTTGAAGTAATCTCAAGCACCCTTTGAAGCAACCTTCTCCACCAAGAAGTAGTTTCAAAGAAGCTCCCTCAAGCAGCCTCCACAACTTCGAGTAGCCAAGGAGCACAAGTATCTTTAACCTATGAAGGGAGATTGGAAGAAAGGAAGTACACCAATTGTGTATTGCACTTTGATCCTATATCAAGTGCTAGACCTATCAAACCCCTTAGGATAGACATTGCTATTAGGTAGATAAGAGGATATGGAAATAGAACACAAATTTGGAGCTTGTAGAACAAGATGGAAAGTGTTGCTTAGCTTGGTTGCTCACTAGAATGTATTCTCAAGTGTAGCTTAGTTACTTTAGGTGTCCTAAGGCCTCTCCTATATATAGGAATGGTTTGAAAGTACTTAGGGACGTTCTGGGGAGTCTCTAAGGATGTCCCTATTTTAGTCTTTTGAATCACCTACTAAGTGTGTGTTTCAATGGGTGACAGTGACTCTAACTTTAGGAGGAAACCTATGTAAGGCCTATAAGTGGATAGGTAAGATCTAACACTTGATTTACATGATGTATAAGTACTTGTACATTATATTTTTGTATAAGTGTTAACATTTGAGTACAATCATGGACACATATATAATTAAGAGCATTTGATCTTCAATTTGCATTGATCTTCAACTTTCTACTTAGTAGAATTTCCTTATTAACTTGAATCCTAAAATACTCAAATAGCATGTTAGATCCAGAAGTATGAACTATTTGTCATCATCAAACCAAAGGGTATATTAATGTCTAATTTAGCCAACAATCTCACCCTTTTTGAAGATGACAAACATTACTCAAAAATATAATCAAAATAATTTAAATAAGATGAGTTTCATACATGTGATTTACCTGAGATGAAAAGGTTCTCTTGTTTTCATAAAATATGTGCAAATTATTCCTAAAGAGATATGGAACATGGTATCCATCTATTAAGGAAATGTATCATCAATTAATGTCAAGCCAAGAGATTGTGAGACTCATTTATTTGGTTTTATATTATTTCTCCTCCTTTTTCATTTCAAAAAGTTAGCCATGTAATCATTTTAAACTGACTCCCCCTGAATGTAATACTCCCCCTCAATATCATACACAAGTTGTAAAGAGAAAACAAAGTGATGAAAAATGTCCTAGGAAAGCTACAAGATAAATTTTTATTATCCTAGTCAAGGGAACACAAACAAGCTCAATTTCATTGATGACAACATAGGATAACAACACAAGCTTCATAAAGTGATTACATAAGCTTTACTACTCACTACATAAGACAAAATCACTTGAAAGAGTTCAAGATTACATCAACCTTAGGATCTTTCCCAACAAATAGAGCATCACCATAGTACTTGACAAGTGTTTTCCAATCAAGTGCACATGTCTTGGTAAGAGCATATGCCTCCAGAATTGTAGGTGTCTAATCAAATATGAAGTGAGTAGCTATGTCCTAGAGTTTCATGGGTGAGTATTGGGTATGGAAAAGATCATATGAAGGTGGTGGTGGAACTTGGGTATATTGGATTGAATGGTTAAAAGGATAGAGGCTCCCATGATAGAGTGCATAAGGGTATGTGTCGAGAACATTGGAAGACAAAGCTTGCATTCTTTAGTTTAGATATGGAATGGCATGGTGGTTGTAGTCTAATTTTCTCCCAAGGTGATAGGTGGCCCCTTTTAGATAACAAACATCACTGTCTAGATTTTCTATGGAGTAGCTAGGAGTAGTAGGAGCTGGAGGATTTACTTCAGTGGATGTTTCCCATTCAATCCTAGCTCTCTTGTATATAAAATATCAATTCCCATTTCATCCACAGTGCTTTTAGTAAGTCTTTGAGGACGCCCATCACACTTGTAGCCTAACTCCTCTAGGTTTTTGTCAAGAGAGTATTGGATAATTTGGCACACAAAATCAGCATAGGGAGGATTTCCAAAAAAGTCAAACATATTGTATAGGATGATGCAGATAAATTTCACAAGAATTCTTTCTAGTATAGCATAGATGAGGTGCATCCTAAATTGTGGGATATTAGTTGGGTTGGCTCTAGGGTAGATGTTATGGTAAATAATTAGGTTCACTACCCATGCTTTAGCGGTTAAAGATGTAGCATAATAAGTTCCCCTATGCTCATGGGATGAGGTATTAGGAAGGAAAGTGGTATTTTTGATGTCACCTAGGCTAATGGTGTTATCATCAATGGAAAATTTAGATATAGGATTTCCGGTGGTTAGGTCTATGAATTCTCCATACTCTTCCACATCTATATCTGCATTTTAAGGATGTCAATTTCAGATAAATGGAAAGGTAATCTATCAAACATGAAGGTGAAAGAAAATGGGTCATTGGAGTCCCTAGTAAGGTTAGCATAGAACTCATTGACAGCTTGGGTGGACCAGAAATGGAAGGATGGGGTAAGGAAGTCCGTCAATTTTTGCACCTTGAACAGCTAGAAGAGGTCAAGAAGTGTGATGAAGTCATTGAGATCCACTGTGCGTCGAGGAAGAGGGGTCTTTGAGGTGAGCTTTATGTAGCATTCTCTAACAGCAACATCGTTGAAGGGAATGTCATTAATGATGCTCAAAGTTGGAGTGATCGGTCTTCCCTTCCTCACAACAACTTGCTTCTACCCATCATGATTGAAGAGGAGGCCATCTTGAGCAAAGTGAGGTGGAAGAAAAGCTAGAGATGTTGGGGAATGAATGTTGCTAGAGAAGATATCTAAGAAAAACTAGAGAAGGGATGGAGAAGAAAGAAATTGAGGTGTGAAGAAAATGGGCAGATTGGGGTCCCTTTTATAGCAAAATAGGGACCTACTCGGTCGACAATATTGTCGATTAATATCCAAACGTCTCTTTTCCAATGACTCTTTGTAATGGCTAGTCGGTCGACGTTAAAATTTTGAATTTTTTGGCACAACGTTTGAGGATTCAGTCAAAATATTTTTGACCTAGGGACTTTTGTGCAAATTTTCTAGTTCATGAGGTTCATTGAAGAAATTCGATTGAGATTTGCATAGTCGTCCAAGGGTCCCACCAAGTGAAACTAGGTTGAGATATGTATCGATCGAGGACTTTCTTGGTTTCCAATTTTGTCGATCAGTCCTGATATTGTGAGTAGATTTGTTGAATTGATTTGAGCTTGTTTAAGTTCTTGTTCATGATAATAAATTATTGTGACTAAGCAAAAAATAGTTATAAAATTATATACACCAAAAATTGCATGAATTTCAAGGCAAAAAATTTCAAGAATTTTATGCACATATATCAAAGAAATCATATCTTCTAGGGGAGTAATGAGTAACCTCTTTCTTATATATTAAAATCGATCAAGAGAAAGTGGTTTGGTAAAGATATCAGTTAATTACTCTTCAGTATCAACATGATGAGAGATATATTATTTTTAGAAATGTGATCTCTTAACAAATGATGTCTGATCTCAATATGATTGGCATGACTATGTAAATTAGGATTATAGGCCAAGTTTATAGCACTAGTGTTATCACATAAAATTACCATAGAAGAAAATTCAAAACCATAGTCATTCAAAACTTGTTGCATATAGAGTATTTGATCACAACATGAGCCATCAGCCATATATTCAGCTTCAGTGGTTGATAGGGAAACTGTGTTTGTTTCTTACTAAACCAGGACACTAAGGGTCTTCCTAGTAAGAAACAACCACCACTTGTTCTCTTGCGATCAAGTCGACAACCAGCATAATCAGAATCAGTGTAAGCTTCTAAATCCAACGATTGTCCTTTGGGATACTACAAACCATAGTCGATCGTACTGATGAGATATCTTAAAATTATTTTAACAGCTTGAAAATGAGGGTGCATTGGTATTGATTGAAATCTAGCACAAAGTTCGTTAGAAAACATGATTTCGGTCTAGAAGCGGTCAAATACAGAAAACAACCAATCATGGCCCTATATAAGGAATCATCAATGGGTGCACCATCTTAATCCTTGTCAATTTTGGCAGAAGTGGTTGTGGGTGTGGTAGAATGTTTGCAATTTTCCATACCAAATTGTTTTAAGAGTTCCTTGGTGTATTTCTCTTAGCTTAGAAAAATTCCAGTGGGTGTTTGTTTTATTTGAAAACCAAGGAAAAATGTTAATTCTCCCATAACACTCATCTCAAATTCTTTTTGCATAATATCACTAAATTGATTACATAATGAATCATTTGAAGCACCAAATATAATGTCATCAACATATATTTGAACAACAAGAAAACCTAATTCATATGTTTTGAAAAATAATGTGGAATCAAATTTTCTAATGAAGAAACCATTATCAAATGATAGTTTTTAAGTCGTTCATACAAATTTTGTGGTGCTTGTTTTATACCATAAAGATCTTTCTTAAGTTTATATACTTGGTCAAGCTTGTCAGGAATTCAAAACTAGGTGGTTGATCAACATAGACTTCCTCTTATATAATTCCATTGAAAAGGGCACTTTTTACATCCATTTGAAATAGGTTAATGTCTTTATGGGCAGCTAGAGTTAATACCATTTTAATAGCTTCAAGTCTATCCATAGGTGCATAGGTTTCATCAAAATCTATCCCTTCTTGTTGGTTATATCCTTGAGAAACCAATCTATCTTTGTCTCTAACTACTTTCCCGGCTTCATTAAGTTTGTTTCGAAAAACCCATTTAGTTCCAATGATGGTTTTGTCTTGAGGTCTAGAAACTAAGTCCCATATGTTGTTTTTAGTAGATTGATTTAGTTCTTCTTGCATAGACATTATCCAATACTCATCTTTTCGAGCTTCATTTACCTTTTCAGGTTCAACAAATGTTACAAAGGACATGCTTGCAACATCTCTAAATGATGATCGAGCTTTTACTTTATCAAAAGGATTTCCAATGATTAAGTCTTTAGGATGGTCCTTAATTAATCTAGGAATAGGTTGTTGTACCTCATTATTATGTTGTTCAATTTTAGTATTTCGATCTTCTTTTGTTGATATGATTGGGTCCTCAATTTGATGAGTAATATCATTTAAATTTTCATTTTCATTTCATTTTCAGCACTTTGTATTGTCATTTCATGAAATGTGATATGAATTCACTCTTCAACAAATGTGATATGAATTCATTCTTCAACTTTTCTAGAGATAGTATTATAGATTCAGAATGCTTTACTAGAAGTTGAATATCCCAAGAAGAATCCTTTACGTGATTTAGGGTCAAATTTATCTTTATCATCCTTTGTATTTAAGATGTAACAAGGTATACCAAAGGTATGAAAATAGTTAACTCTTGGTTTCTTGTTGAAGATGAGCTCATAAGGAGTTTTCTTAAGATGGGAGTGAATTGTTACATGATTTAGTACATAACATGCCATATTTACTACTTCAGTCCAAAAGGTTTTATGTGTACTGTGTTCAAGTAGCATTGTTCTAACAATTTCTTATAAAGGTTGATTTTTACTTTTGACTATCCCATTCTATTATGGGGTGTGTGGAATTGAAAAGTTATGAGTGTACCCTTGTGATGCACAAAATTCTTCAAATGTGTGATTTTCAAATTCCCCACCATGATCACTCCTAATTGTACATATTTTTTTTGTAGTTGATTTTCAATTTTAGAACAAAATTGAATGAATATTCTAATTGTTTCATCTTTTGTTGAAAGAAAATGAACCCAAATGTATATACTATAATAATAAATAATAACAAATAAATATCTTTTACCACCAATAGATTGAGTCCTCAAAGGGATAAATAAATCTATATGAATGAGTTCTAATGATCTAGTAGTACTAAGCAAGGATTTGTATTTGAAAGAAGTTTTACTTTGCTTGCCTAAAGTACATGGGTCACAATTTGCAAGTTTATCACAAGAGAGTTTAGGTAAACAACGAACAACATCATATTTAATCAACTTTTGATAACATGTCAGCTTGCATGGCCTAATTTTCTATGACATAATTGTAAAGGTTCATCATTTGCAAGAAGACATTTTCCAATAATAGCTTGCATGGAATTAGGTCTAAGTATATATATTTCCTATTCTTTTTCATTCATAAACAACATCATTAGTGTTCTCTATGAGTATCTTGCAACAAGATTTGTTAAATAGAACATCATAGCCACTTTCACATAATTGACTAAAACTAATCAAGTTGTGATGCAATCCATCAACAAGAAAGAATTTTTTATTTGAATATTTGTACCAATATTACCTATTCTGATAATTTTACCTTTGGCATTGTCTATAAATGTGACTGTTCCACTCTTATTTTCTTCAAATTTTTGTAAAGTCTCTTTGTTTCCAGTCATATGTTTGGAGTAACCACTATCAACCACCCAATCCTACAAAATTAGATAGATTTTGGTACCCATGTGGTGGTCCTTTTGGTTAGGAACATTTATGAATTGTTTCACTTTTTAGAGTGGCTTATTGCGAAGATTTTTATAGATTTTGAGGCACAAAGGTAAATATATTCACATGTTTATTAACAATTTCTTTACAGAACTATCGTCGGTCGACCATTTCCTTGACCAAAAATTTTCTTGGTCGAAATATTTGTCGACCGAAAAGATTTGCTAGAGAATGCGAGTTTTGACATAACTCCCCTTGGTTTATTATTTCTTCGACCGAAGGAGGTCTCGGTCAAAACTTTTGTCGACTGAGATGAGGTTCTGTGTGTTTTCAGTAAGTTTATCAATTTCAAAAAAGCATGTTATCATTTCCAATCAAATCATACAAGAATATGCAAGTTGAAGAATAGTTTAGTTGAGATACGACAATAATATTTTCAAATTAAGATTTAGGTCTAATCTCAACTAAGTATTTCATGTTTCTAAGTTTGTGGTTTTGGAACCCAAACTGAATATTTATCCCTATTTTTCTTATAAGTGCATGAAAAGGAGTAATGTCCAAGACATAAACAGTAATGGCGGCAGATGAAATCAATTTCATTTCTCTTTTTAATATTGTGGTAATGATCTAAAATATTTTTATGTACATACATGACCTTGTTCGTGGGTAGATGTATCTTTCTAGCTCTCTGTTTTTGATAGGGATTATTTTTGGGCATATAACCTAGGCCTCTCCTCCCAATTTGATCAGATGAATCCTTTAAGATTTTATCAAGAATGTCATTATATTTCAGGCTACTAATATCTTTTTGCAACTTAACAATTTCATCCATTTTCCTTTTAATGTCTAACTTTGCTTGATATAAATTAGATAAAAAACTATCTCTTACTTTGACAATAACATCATAATCCAAATGAGTATATAGAATTGGTTGAGTTTGAAGATCATTTATATTAGCAAGCAATTCAACCTTTTCTTGACAAAGATAATTATAGTTTGTCTCTATAGCAAGCAACTTGATATTATGCTCATTGATGGAGGATTTTATAGCATCTCTTTCAAATATGAGACTTTCATTTTCAGAAGAAAGCATATATAACTTAGCATGCAAATCATCATTTTTTTTGTAAGCTTCTTCAATTTCTTTTTACAATCAACATATTTATCGTATGTTTCTTGAAGACTAGTAACTAATTATTCTTTAGATAATTCAAGAAGGCTTACCTCACTTGAGTCTTCATTTTCAACTTCCTTATCCATAATACATTCCACTTCTCCCTCTCCACTTTCACTGTCATTACTTGATTCATCCCAAGAAACTTTGTAAGCTTTATCTCCCTTGTCTTTCTTTTTGAAGGAAGATTTCTTCCCTTTCTTGATTTTAGAACATTCACTCTTTAAATGTCCTTTCTTTTCACATTCAAAACACCTAAGGGAAGAAGAGGAAGAAGCACTAGAATTTTTGTTAGATTCATACCTTCTATATTTCTTACCATTTACAATGAGTGCATATTCTTCATCATCTTCTTCACTTGTTTCATCACTTTCTTGTGTGATGACCTTTGATTGAGCCTTTGTTGTAGACTTTAAGGCAATATTCTTCCTTTTTCCTTTTTGAAGTTTGGCCTCCAATCTTTCTTCTTCAAGGGTGACTTCATGAGTCTCTAGATTGCCAATGTGCTACTCCATCCTCATTGTGGTGAGATCATTATTTTCTTCAATGGTTGTCACCTTTGGCTTGTATTTTGGAGGCAAAGATCTAAGGATCTTGGACACTTGATCTTCTTCACTTATATACTTACCTAGTACACTCAAACTATTAATATAGAAGAAAATCTTGCATATTTAAGTAATGGATTCATTTGGTTGCATACAATATTTCAAACTTTTGTTTAAGCATGTTAATTTTGGTATTTTTGAATTGGGTGGTACCTTCATGTGTTATTGAAAGTTTATGCCATATATCATAATCTATATCACATGAATATATCCTATTAAACTCACTTACAAAAATAGAGCAATATAGTATGCTTATATCCTTTGCATTTAATTGAACTTGTTTTACCTTATCTGGATTCCATGGTGCATATTAAGTAGTAGGAAGTTCATAAGGTGTAGACACTATCCTCCATAGCTCTAGGCTGATCCCTTGGAAGTAGAATTCGATTCTTCTTTTTTAATAGGTGTAGTTTCTTCCATCAAAGGGTGGTGGCCGAGTCACGTGAGTTCCTTCAAGGTTGAGGTTGCTAAGCACATTGTCCCCCATTCTTCAAGACCTGTTAGGGGTCTTTGAAGACCTACTTTGATACCGATTGAAATATCTAGAGGGGGTGAATAGAGATTTTTGATAATTTAAAGATAATTAAAATACTCAACCAAAGAAGGAGGAGGAAGTAAGGAAGACACTTCTATTTAGAGTGGTTCCAACCTTTGAATCAAAGGTTTTCAGTCCACTACCCAATTGTCTCCAAATGGGATTTTGAAAGAGATTAATTTTATTTACCTCTCAAGGATGTTACAATAAAATACAATCACTTTCCTTGAAGTATCCTTCTCCTAGAAGTAGCCTCAACCTCCTTGAAGTAGCCTCTTTGAAGTAACTCTAAGCTATTGGAGCATCCTTCTTCTCCTCAAAGTAGCTCCACCACCTTGAGATAGCCTTCACCTAGAAGTATCTACAACATCCCTTGAAGCCGCCTTCTTGAAGTAATCTCAAGCTCCCTTTGAAGCAGCCTTCTCCACTAAAAATTAGCTTCAACCAAGATCCCTTAAGAAGCCTCCACAACTTTGGATTAGCCAAGGAGCACAAGTAGCTTTAACCTGTGAAGGGGGATTGGAAGAAAGCAAGTACACCAATTGCATATTGCACTTTGATCCTATATCAAGTGTTAGACCTCTCAAACCACTTAGGATAGACATTTCTATAAGGTGGATAAGAGTCTATGTCTATAGGAAACGAATTTGGAGCTTGTAGAATAAGATGGCAAGTGTTGCTTAGCTTTGTTGCTCACTAGAATGTATTCTCAAGTGTAGCTTAGTTACTTTAGTTGTCCTAAGGAATCTTCTATTTATAGGAATAGTTTGCAAGTACATAGGGACGTTTTCGGGAGTCTCTAGAGTGTTCTTAGTTCTTAACTAGTTGTTCGGTGTACGTTAGTTAGCTAGCAATAGCCAATTTGTTCATTCTTAAAAGAACAATCAAGAACCCTGCTCAGTTGACAAGTTTGTCGACCGAACTATGTCTCGGTCGAGAATTACTTCGATTGAGCCTGGGTTTAAGGAAAATGTGATGCAATGTCTATTTTCAACTCCCAACTACTAACCACTTGGTCTAACAGTCACAAGCTCTACACCGAGATTTGCTCAGTCAAGAATATTTTTGACAGAAGCCCATTTTACAGCACACATGTGTAAATTATTGAACAGTGCTCACAAGTTGGACCGAGGTGATTCTCAGTCAACAAAAATTTTGACTGAGTGTGTTTCATTCAACAAGTTTCTCGATCGAGGATGTTCCTATTTCAGTCTTTTGAATCACCTATTAAGTGTGTGTTTCAATGGGTGATGGTGACTAACTTTAGGAGGAAACCTATCTAAAGCTTATAAGTGGACAGGAAAGTTCTAACACTTGATTTACATGACGTCTAAGTACTTATACATTATATTTTTATACAAGCTTTTACATTTGAGTTCAATAATGAACACATATATAATTAAGCACATTTGATCTTCAATTTGCATTGATCTTCAACTTTGTACTTACTAGAATTTCCTTATTACCTTGAATCTTGAAATACTCAAATAGCATGCTATATACACAAGTATGAAATGTTTTTCATCATCAAAACAAAGGGTATATTAATGTCCAATTTAGTCAATAGTATAAGCTTAACTTCTTATTACGTCTCTAATGTTTCCCAATTAAATTTAGATAAAATTTATCAATCCATTATGATATATTAGACTCATGTGCCATGGGTATATTATGTTAGCTCTATAAATATGTAACCTTTCTTCATTTAGGCGATTTCCATTTGGCTAACATCAATGAGAACGTTTTTTCATGTGCATGTGTATGTTCTTCAACCTTTCTTAAAACTATGTTACTAAAATTTAAATGTCAAAATATTGGCATATTGAGATTCATTCAATACATGCTAATATATTCAAATTAGTGGGAATGTTCTGCACTCTTCTATTAAAAATTCTTAAGAAAAGAAAAAATGTATGCCACCACTTTAGTATCCTACTTTGCAATACTTAATGATGACACTACATTTATATAAAGACCAAATAGTTTCATAATGATATGGTTGTAATACCATTAAAGATTTTCTTAGTTCGGTTTAGATTTCACGATGTGCTTCAACATGTTCTAGATAAAACATCTAATATTTAAATTACTAAAAGATGCCCCATTGTCATCTTCTAGCATAATAATGTGAGACATGGATAAATCAAAAATTTATGTCAAACACAATGCATCCACATTTATACTAGTATTATATTTGGTTTACATAAAGCATAAAATCCTCAAAATTCTCATTGGGGTGAATACTTCAATCATGAACCTTACACTTCTACAAATTTCTAGACATATCTCAAAACCTAGATTGTGCATAGGTATTATGTGTAGCCAGCCTCTTCTATCATGATTAATCCTTGGCCACAATATAGAAAAATATAAGGAATGCATATAGTCATTGAGGTTTACATCCAAATGAACCAAAATCTCTTAGATATGATATCGTCATTCTCAATCATACATTCATAAAGACAAATCTCAAATGAAAAATCATGCTCAAGAACCCAATAGAATGGATTTGCCTCAATCTAATAGCTAATAGACACAGTAGTCATGTGAATGTAGTAACTCAGTTCTAAGATGGGAGCTCAAATACATCATACGGACACAACATGACCAGACCATATGACTTGTTAATCAATGAGAATGAAGATGTTACACAAAAATTCAAGTTCCCCCTATGACATAGAATGAATCAATTTGATCAACTTGGCAAACATCTAGCCCAAAAAATCTCCATTTCATGACTAAATAAAGTTGCATCTGGATAAACATAAAGATGATACCAACATTCAACCCAAGAGGTGAATGAAAAGATAGACCAAGACATCCCTCTTATATGGTACTTCTGTCTTGACTATAGTTCATATGCATTCCCTAGAGAAAACATGTATACCCTTCATATGAATTCCCAAATTTAAAAATAAACCCCTTGTCACATATCTTAAGGTTCAAAACATTTCACCTCTAGAGATCCACCCACACTCTTCTTCTGCCTATATCTTCAAAATAACGTGTCATTTTCACATAAACCTTGCCATTAGTACATACCATATATGGTCAACCACATACTCATTTTTAATATGTGTGTTCCAGATCTAAAGGACCTTGATGGATCAAGAACCAAGAAAGAACATGTAGCAACAATAGTGCAATGATCCCCATTTCGCATCAATGGTTCCTTTTTCTCCCTTGACCACCTTCTTTTATAAAATGGAGATGGATATTTTCTATACTATAGTATTCTATATGGTCATCTTAGTCATAAGTGGATAGTTTTGTCTCTAGATTGGGAAATATTCCTTGATAATGACATCAATTTTTAATATTATAGTATTATACAGAATTCAATTGTTTTTTTTCTACTTATTTTCTTCATCATTTAAGTCGATCTAATGTGACCATGATAATGGAAATTTAGAGTAAACTCAAAGATCATAACATTCAATTTAAAATTTATAAAAGTAGGTCAAATTGAGTTTTTTAATCAATGGAAGATAAATGCAAATGTATAGTGGCAACTTCTATTTTTAGGAATTTATAACAAAATGTATAACTCTAAGATTTTTCCCCACTAATGGGATTTCATCCCTCTATGATGACTAAGTAACGGTGCTTAAAGAAATAATGCACATATATGGATTAAAATAGGAGAGAGAATTTTGTAACAGTGCAGTATATGTGTGATAAGGAGCCTATTATAGAACTACTTCTTAGAAACTTAATGATGCTAATAGAGCATGAACAATAACTACACCAAACATTAGTCACATGAATAAAAAATTAATGTAACCATGCATCTCAACCCTAGAAACTTGATGAGTTGTCCTTTGTGGACTAAATTTACTTAGTCTCTTGACTAAAGCCTAGATGTTCTATTATTAGGTGTAGGATTGTGTAATCCCTAGAACATTTCTTTTATCCTCCTTCTATCCAATAGTATGGGTTGTAGGCTTAGGAGGGTGAGAAAAGGGAGATCCTACTACAACCCTATACATATATTCACGGCATGTGCTTAGGGTAGCTACACGGGTGCACACCATGTTCTTAATAGTTCTCTAGGTGTAATGTACTAGATTGCCTAATGAGTGTGGTAAACTGATGTGGGTCCTTTAGCACACCAATCAGATAGGAAAATTATCCTAGGGTTTATCCTTTTTCTACTTTCCAATAAAGGCTAGTATAGAAGGGTCGATCCACAGAGACGGGGATGAAGATGGTTAAGTTTCAAATCCAATTGCGAGAACAAAAATGTAAAATCTATTTTAAGAGTTTTTTATTGTTAAAACTAAAATAAAATAAAATAAAGTTGTTGAATTAAAGATCAACTAATCAAAACAAACAAATATCAAAGCTAAGGGATTCCACCACCCTAACTAATGTGAAACGATACCAAAGAAATTACATGACAAGAAAGATAAAAGAAGGTATGTGAAACATTTATAAATGATTCACAAAAGATGAACTCCCCATGAACTCATTGGTCCTGACGTTCACAAATCCTAGTTCTAATGGGGATTTTTCTGAGGTCTCATCCAAATTCTCATAAAATTAATTTAGTTGTTCTAAATCTTGGGTTTTACGGTCACATCCGCCAAGATTAACAAGCGATAAAAATGAGAGATCACTTCATTAAAATCGTCGAGATCCAAATCAAAAACTATTTATCTAAAAATTCATGTAAAACTTTGATCAAATCATCACATGACTAAGGGGTTACTCCCCTCACATCAGTAAGATGGCTAGTGTACATCAGTAAGAAGACTGATCACTAGCCATAAGAGGGGAAGCAAAAGGAAGACAGAAAGAAGCCATAGACCACACGAAGAAAATCTCCATGGAGATCTAAGTGGTGCCAGTTAAACGACTTGATCCCTTAATCCTCCATTCCAAGAGATCTAGATATGATGAACTGAATTTATATTGCAAAAGTGAAAGATTACAACTATGAAAGAAAATGTGTGTATAAAATTGAGGACTACAAACTAAGACTCCATTACAAGTAAGACTCGATTTATAACTAAGACTCGATGATTTTTCTTGTAGAGTCCCCCCTCATTTTATAGAGGAAGGAGGGGTGGAAAACCTAAAAGGGGAGGAGAAGGAAAGGAAGCGGCAGCTTCTATTTGTCTTGATCAAGAAAAATCTCTTCCTCAATAGGCAATAAAGAAAATCATTAATTGTCTTATTTTGACCCTTCAAAATTTGACACTCTTTGTAGATTTCCGTTCCTGAAATTTCATAAGAATTTTTGATATTAATAAGCTTTAAAGTGTGCCTAAAAGTATATTTTTCCTATAGGCCTTTGAATTTTCTTTCAAACGTATATTTAAACATAAAATTCCACCTTCGGATGTGAGAGTTATGCCGATTTTGGTGCAAGGTATATATCTAAATCAAGCACTGCGGGAAAACGAAGAGTAACGTTTACTGGTTGGTAGGACAGTCAAATGACTGACAAAATCATTAAAAATATATATTTTTCTTGTAGAAATTTAAATTACCTTTTTAAAACATATCTAAACTCTAAATTTGGAATTTTTATGTGGGAGTTATGACTATTTTGGTGTTGTCTATATATGAATTTTAGAAACTGCGGGAATTGTACAAAACATCTCCAAGAGAAATTAATTATTGGAGTGATTAGGCCATTTTCCTACAAAAATCTAACAAAATATAATTAAAAATCCAAATAAAGAGAGAAAATATAAACTAATACAATTAATTACAAAACTATGAATACAAATAACAAAACAATCCTTAAAAGATATCTAAAAGATTAAATTAAAAAAGCAAGGCCACAACGAACAAGCCCACGTCGCCTCCTGTGTTGTGGATCTCCAGGAGAAAAACCATCACATCCTCCTTACCAAAGAAGCAGACTGGAAGCAGAAGGCGCATATCAACTGGATGCAACATGGGGACTGGAACACGAGCTTCTTCCATTCGTATGTCCAGGCCAGACGACACCACAATAAGATCTCATGACTGAAGGACAACGGGGGGGTGTTGGCTAAATGGACATCTATAAATCCCTTTGTTTTGATTATGACAAACATTTCATTCTTATTGATCTAACGAGCTACTTGAGTGTGCAGGAACAAGGTGGATGACAAAAGCAATTAGGGAAATCCATATGCTTATATGTTTGTATTTTCATGAAATGTAATCGCCTTGTAAAAACTTGTACAAATATATAATGTACAAGTACTTAGATTTCATGTAAATCAAGCGTTAGATTCTCCCTAGCTAAACACCATATTTAGATAGGTCATCCCCTTCAAATAGGATTACATTTGCACACTCATACATATAATTAGTGCCTAAATTGAAACATTGAAACAGGATCAATCTCGGTCGACAAACTCCTCGACCAAGACACTCTCGGTCGACAATCTTCTCGACCGAGAAAGATCCAAAGTAGCCGTTAGACACAACTGACAAGGTAGTTAGCAGTTGGAGATAAACGTTGCAAAACACTTGTTCCAGAGAGCCTGTCGGTCGACAAAAGTTCGACCGAGTAGGTGTCTCGGTCGACCATTCCTCGACCGAGATGGTCTCTGACAGCAACTATAGAATTAATTAATTAGCCGTTGTTAAAACAACAAACGTGTACCTAACGGCTAGTTAAGCACTTAGAAACCCCTAGAAGTTGTCTAGAACGTCCTTAAGCATCCTTATGCCATTCCTATAAATAGGACAAGCCATAGGACACTCAAACACACTTGCTACACTTGAGAAATCCTTGAGCATACTTTGAGCAATCTGTTTGTGAGCAATTTGAGCTTTGTGACAATTGGCTACTTCCTTCCTTAGCTTGTAATTCGTGTCCTATAGGCTAGTATCTCCTACCCACTGCAATCACAAGATCATACACTTGGTTAGGAGATCTATACGCTTGATCTAGGCAAATCAAGCCTTGGGCTACAAAGGATAAGTTGTAATTTCTTTTTTCCTTTCTTGTTCTCTATTATCGTTTGTACTCTCCTTGCTACTCCTAGGTTGGAGGCTGTTGATTGGAGAGGGTGGAGATCTTCTTGGTGAAGAAGGTGACTTTGAACTACTTCAGAAGGCTGGTGCAATGGGAGGTTACTTCTAGAGAGGAAGGCTACTTCAACGGGGAGCTTGGAGTTACTTCAAGAAGGCTACCTCAAAGTTGGTGCACCTACTTCAAGTGAAGGCTGTTCAAAGGGTGTAGAGGAAAGTATTGTATTTTATATAAATCCTTGAGAATGTAATAAAATAAATACTTTCAAAATCCCAGTTGGGTAAGCAACCGGGTAGTGGACTGACAACTTTAGTATTTGCTAAAGTTGGAACCACTCTAAACACCTGTCTCCTTCTTCCAATTTTAATTGTGGTTGTTTGAGTTTAACAAATTGTTAAAACTATTTTAAAAACTCTATTCACCCCCCCCCCCTCTAGTGTTTTTCAGGGTGGATCTCTGATCCAGCGTTGCTCCGAGCCTAAACCTGTCAAACTGGGTCAAAATCTGCGGGTGCCCATGGGTCGACCGGTTTAAGTTGGGTTTGGGTCATAAAATTTACCACCCGCTGGAAAAAAACCAAACCCGTACCCACATGTTTAATTAGCGGGTTTCATGGGTAATCCACGGGTACCCGCGGGTGACCCGCATAATTGTACTAATTTTATTCATAGATAGAATATTCAGTTGACACAATAGTGTATACGTTAAGAAGTTTTACGCTTCTCGTTGGCCGCTAGTGTCATTGCGCCCGTGCCACTTAGTTGTAATATGCAATATAAAAAAGTTCTTAGTTTCCTATCACAATATTACATATTAGAAATAACACAAGTTAGCAAAGAATGAAAGCAGGAGAGTCCCAAATTAAATCGTGAATCTGAGAAATCAAGCCGAGGGCAAGCAGCGATTGTGCGTGGTGTGTACCCTAACCTATAGGAGATGTTGGTTGAGGATAGATTGGAATTAGAGAATTGATGTGGATGACCTACACAGAGGAAAGAGTAGCGCTCGTAGCTATCCTTCCCACATCCGGTATCCCCTCTTCAACTTCAATTGCCCTTCTCCTGCCTTCACTATGTTGATAGGTTGTAGCATCATCAATGCCTATTTCTCGATTGTCAGCTGATGGTCGTGATTTTTGGTCTTCTTCTTGACGTGCTCCTCGGCACCTACATCACCTACTTCGGCGATGCTCCCTGTCTCGCCATAAAGGAATTGTTGGCAAAGCTCACAACCTCACAGTCATGTACATGGCAAGCCCATTCTTTCTTTGAAATTGAACAAAACTTGTTGCCTTTTGTTTCTTTATTCTACCTGATCACCACCTTAATTGAGTGAAGGGTGGAAACACTATTATTGTGCTTCTTGTCCTTTATTATTCCACATATGTTTATTCTTCTTCTTCCTTACACAACAGCAGAGTGTGGATAGCAACACATTTTTTAATTGGCCACAACATCTCAAAAACACTCAAGTCGGAATTGTCAATTCTAATGTGAATTTAACTTTGAGAAGTACATTACACAGCCATCCACACATTTATTATACATTTCTTCTAGTTTGTTTTCAAGTCATGCTATGTATATTCTGCTTCTCTTTTAGCAATCTGTTTTTGTTTTAGGGCATGGAGGTGTTGTCCAAAATAAGACATACTTTCAGTTTTTGTCTTAATTCTTCATATTTGTACCTCGGCTCATTTGGATCCCTCTTTTATACTAGATATTTTTGTATTGTAGTTTAGTTGTTTGTTGTAGGTGGTACTCATTAGCTAAGCCTAATATGTATGATTTTGACTTAAACGTTTGTAAAATACAATTGTTGTATCAACATTTATATGATTTAGAAAGTTAATTCAGCAACTGGCTACTCTTCTTAATAGATGTGCATCCTTATTCATGGGTGCATTGTTGTTTAGTACTCTTATGGAACACACTTTTGGAAACATAAATAAATCTTCTATGACAATGTACAATGTGATAGGTTTGTGCCACATCTAATGTAAACAAACAGTAGTAACACTTTTTTGTTAATTTTATATGGGCCCCCACGGGCAACCCGCAACCCACTGGATCGGGTTTGGATTTCTCTTTGTTCCACAGATTTAGAACTGGATGTTTTTGACCCACACCCGTGAGACCCAAACCCACAATGACCCAACCCACCCACCCGTTTGAAAGGTCTATCTGAGCCCATGTCCATTCTTTCTATCTCAAACTGCTTACTACACTCTCTCCTATATCAGCTGTATACGCTAACGCCTTTGCAGGTGTATTTCAGAGATCCCAGAGTCCACGCTTACTTCTCTGGAAACCACCCCATCGACAGACGAGATTTGTGATGTCATCTTCTCCATGGCACCCTCGAAAGCACCTGCACCAGATGGAGTCACTATCGACTTTCTATAGCATTTTTGGTCCCATGTTGGGCCTTTGGTGGTGCGCACCATCCAACAAGCCTTCCGTTCAGTAGTGGTGGAGCCTACACTTGCAAACTCACACATGATGTTGCTGCCAAAGATCAAAACACCACAAAATTGTGGCGACCTTAGACCGATCTCCCATAACAATGTGGTGTTCAAGGCCATCTCAAAAACCATTGTTGAGCGCATCAAACCTCTCTTGGATGATTGGATCTCGCATTGTCAAGCCAGTTTTATCCTGGGACGTAAAATCACTAACAATATCCTCTTAGTACAAGAGGTTATACACTCCATGAGGACCAAGAAGGGTGCAAAGAGATGGATGGATGTCAAACTGGATCTCTCCAAAACCTTCAATAGGATGAATTGGACATTTATTCACAACACCCTAACCAGAGTGGGCCTTCTGCAACGTCTGATACAGCTGATCATGTCAATTGTCCACTCGGGAGAGACATACATCTTCTGGGAGGGTGCTCCTATGGCACCATTCAAGTCAGTTCAAGGGGTGAGGCAAGGGGACCCTTGAGCCCCTACATCTTTGTGCTTTGCCTAGAATGATTCAACCAGGTGATCCAACTGTCTTCCACTAATGGTGACTAGAAACCTATGATACTGACAAGAGGAGGCATGCCCCTGACACACATCTGTTTCACAGATGACATCATCCTTCTAGATAAAATATCATCTGTACAAGCCATGAATATCAAGAAGGTTTTGTGGACCTTCTCCTTAGCCACCAGATAGGTGGTTTCCACAGCCAAGTCACGATGCTTCTTCTCCACCAATGTCCCTCAATCGGATAGGCATCACATCAGTAGGAAGCTAGGCTTCCAAGTCATGGATGATCTTGGAAAATACTTGGGTGTCACGATCCTCCACAAAAGAACCAACAAATCTACCCACTCAAGCATCCTAGACTCGATCCAAGGAAGGATGAATAGTTGGTCTGTCTAACACCTTTCACTAGCCGGAAGAGTCACCCTGGCCAAATCAACTCTACAGTCCATCCCTACATATACGATGCAGATGGCACTGCTCTCGCCTTCCCTCTGCGATGATATCAATAGCCATATATGATGGTTCATTTGGCAAGGCTCAAACGCCCAGAAGAAGAGGTCCTTAGTCTCTTGGAAGAAGGTCTCAATGAGTGAAGATCGCGGAGGCCTAGGGGTCAAGGATGCTCGAGATTAGAATGTAGCACTAATGTTGAAGAACGTATGGACATACCTGACTGATCCGAATAAGCTATGGGTCAGGATCCTAAAGGAAAAATATCAAAAAAAAGAGGCTACATCTAAGGCTTCATGTTCACCAGCCTGGAGATTCATCAACTCCAACTTAGTAACGATTCAAGACTTGTGTTCCAAGTCTATTGCTAATGGTGAGGATACCAATGTGTGGCATGATAAATGGCTCGTCAGGAATGATGTCCACACCTTAGCACCTAACCACCATATCCCCATAGAGATCGGTGACCAACAAGTCTCCTCTGTGCTCCTAGACACCGGTGAATGGGATTGGGATTTCATCCACACTCATATTCCTGCAAGCACATGGGAGGTTATTCGAATACCGCCCCCGCCCAATGCTAAAGTCAGCCCTGATAGATGTTTCTGGCCACACCAACTGAGCAGAAATCTTACTGCAAGATCTATGTATCAATGGTTACATAGAGACAAAGAACAAAATGTACCAAGTGACTGGGCATCAATCTGGAAGAAATAGGTCCCAGAGAGAATCAGGCTCTTTCTATGGCTACTCCATCATCGAGCACTCCTTACCAATGTTGAGAAGTGTCATCGTCACATTGATGTATTCGATATCTGTCTGAGATGTAACTCAGGGGACGAAACCATCATTCATTGCCTTTGGGGTTGCCCCAGAAGTGTTGCAATCTGGCATGCCCTCCAACCTACTCCTAATTTCTTCCTTGATGATGAAGATCTTTGGATTGCTAAGATAGTGAAAGGTGAAGACACCATCATACATCCAATAACATTGGTAGTCATGTCGTGGTACCTTTGGACCCTTCGCAACAATGAGGTTCACAGTGGTAACATCACACCCATCCCTGTCACCCTCCACTTCATCCGGCTATGCTCAGAGATGCTGATGGAGCTTCCTAGTCCTATGCACCCTACTTCAAGGTAGAGTTCTTATTCACTTCAGCGGTGGAGAACACCAATGCAACCCAACTACATAATCTTTAGCGACGCCTCTTACATACAGTCACCTTTGAGGTCGAGCTTTGGTTGTGTGGCATTGAACCCCGTAGGGAATCTCCTCTTGGGGAAAGGTTACCCGACCAAGGTCAGGTCAGTAATTGAAGTTGAGATCATAGCAGTCCTGCAAGCTGTCGTCTTAGCTAAATCCCATGGCTAGAATAATGTGATCATCATCACCGACTCAACCTCAGCCTTCCAAACATTGACATACAGGACATGCACTAAAGCTCGCTTCCGTGCCCACCACCATTATTGGAAGAAGCTATCCTTCAGCACTCCCTCGTACTACAATCTATGCAGCCCCCGGGAGTTCATCACCATCGCTGATACAACTGCCAAGTTTGTCCTTAATAACAATGTTAGTGTTGATTTTTTTTCTTGGACTCCATGGCTAGTTTGTAATGGTCCCATACACATGTCTTTCATTCCAGCATTGTATTCCATTGATTATTAAATAAAGGAAGTTTGTTCAAAAAAAATGATAAATACACATTTATCATAAATCATTTTGGTTTTGGTTTTTATTCAAATGGAGTATGGTGGTTTCCATTGCCTGCTTCAACATGGGAGAAAACCTATTTCAAATATTAGTATATATGTACATTTGAAAAATCTTACCACATTATAACGCCCCTCCAAGCACATACATGAAAATGGAAGCAAACTCTATGTTGTCCATAACATGAGTCACTTGGCTTGGAGGAACATTATAAAACATGATATTCATAGTAAAAAGATAAATGAAACACCATGCATTAAAATTGAACTTGATTCATACACTATTCACAATTGATTTTTTGAATTGAAACTAACTACCAAACATGATTAACCATCATTTGTACATGAAGTTATCAATAAACATTAGGATCTTCTATTGTAGATGGCACCCCACCATATATGTCTTTTGGAAACCCTTGACCTATTCCTTAGCGGACCTTCATATGGATCTTTCTTGGAAGTTGCTTTGATCCTGTGGGAATCACGCCCCCAGCCATGCATGCAATAAAACCATGTTAGAGTAAGAAGCATTGAGTATTATTATAACAACACAATAACTTGGCAATAAGGAAAAACATGTAACTAATTGAAAAGTAGATTTGGATTCACATAACTCAATCTTAGTGGCTGATTAAAGTATCCTAGATACTTATGCACTAATGGTGCTCATAAGGCTCATAGGCTCAACATTTACATGATTAGGATAAAACAATACAACCCATTACATGATTCATCATTATCTTAGAACAATTACTTGAATTGATTCTACATGAACATGATATGAATTTTTGAAAAATCTTTGAAGCATAATATTAAACAAATACCTTTAGGGGATCTTTTATGTAGTTAAGATTTAATTTTATACACATAACTATGCATATAATTCATCTTGGTCATCATCATAATTATAAGACGATAAAACCAATACTAAACACTCAAAGTGCATGAACCCACTTACCTCTCTCGTCGAGAAGATCTTAGTTGTTCTTCTTAGTTTGATGAAATCCTATCATGTACATGGGGTTAAGAAACTCTAATTATCTTGTTCAACCCAATAACATCCATTAAAAATAATATTCATCTTAGATTCTTGGGTTTTATGGCTCTTTAAACCCTAATCTTATGTCACTAGGAAAACATAGTATGACACTCTAGAATTTGGGTTTGAAAACTTGAAATTTGTGTTCTTCATTGAAAATTCATTTTGAAACATATTTTCTCCTTTTTTTTTGACTAATCGTTGATTTACTATGATTTTGTGAATATTCGGCCAATAAGAATTTAAAACAAATCAATGTAGGCATGATTTTTATCCATTGGAAAGAAATTAGCATTCTGTGGGACCCGTTGACTAACTGGCCCAACCAGGTCTGGCCATGTGGTCTAGGCATGATCCAAGACTATAGGACAACAAATTAAAACATGAAAGGACCACACTACCATGGGTGAGCATGACATAAGCACCTTGACGTAAGGGACAAATAGTAAGCTTGGGCATCTGGGGGCTTCTTTCCCCGACCCACTTGCAAAAAGAACACAATCAAGGAGCAGAACAATTTGAAGAAACAAAAACTGAGATTTTGATCTTTTCATTGGGGACCGTGGCACTAAGCATCTTCACCTTGCCTAGACGGACTTGACGAGGTCAGTCTTGGGTTGCCTCATGGTCAGGGAGACCACACAGCTTCCCCCACTATGGAAGAAGATGCCCTCGAGAAGGGGATAAAACAAAGGAGTGAATCGATATAAAAGATAGAACCCTGAGCGGCTTCAGAACATCATGGAAAATATAATACTGATGAATTTGAAGGTGAAAATTTCCTATTGCTCACAAATTGATGAACTGATCCATAATAGGAAAAAGAAGAAAATCCACATTACCTAGAATCTCGATCAAATACCAGTGTTTGAGGATTCTTGTGGGTGTTGATGATCCTTCTGCGCTTCCACTATTGGTGGAAGAGGTTGGAGGAGTGTTGTGGAAGCCTGTCGTGAGGGGGTTTTGCCACAGAGTAGGGAAAATATATTTGAGGGTGCTATAGGCCAAACGGACTATGGTTTTGGGTTTGTGGATCCCCCTCGATCATTTGTGATAGTTCCCTATATAGGTCAAAGCCAAGGGAAAGCATGGGTTCACCTCAGAGTCCAAAAGAGGGGAGGCCTCCCACGGCTCTAGGAGTCTGGAAATTCTAGGTCACCAAATCCCCTCAACATAGGGATGGGAAAGTCCAGGGGAGTGAGGAGAAGGCATTGGAGGCCTTTACTCAGAGAGAAGTTGATCGAGGAGAGATCTATGAGAAGAGAGAGATACATGGTACTTTTTGGGATCAAGACTCCCACTCAACGAGGGAACTGGGTAAGGGAGAAGGTATCCCAGCTCATAGATGACTATGTGAATAGAGTCTGGCCAAGATAGGATACCTTCATATCTACATGACATCATTTAAAACTGGACTATAGCTTGTTCAAAATTTTCCCTCAAATATTTGAATCATATCTCACTTAAAATATATACAAACCTCCCTAATGGATTTGGAAGGTCAAATGAAGTCAAAATGACTTTAAATTTG
The DNA here is from genome assembly GCA_963693085.1 of Alisma plantago-aquatica. Lineage (NCBI taxonomy): Eukaryota > Viridiplantae > Streptophyta > Magnoliopsida > Alismatales > Alismataceae > Alisma > Alisma plantago-aquatica. The sequence continues at coordinate 48,135,212 of OY856411.1, forward strand.
AGCCAAAAATTAAACAAGGAGTCTACAATCTCCACATCTACTTAGATTTCAATTTTCATAAAATTTTCTCAACAAACTAAATACAAGTCATTACCTTAATGTATATTTTTTCCCACTACCCGGCTAAACTGGTTACAAGGCGGCCTGATGGGCTAAATTGGCAACAGGAACAATCTTGAGTAGGTTTGTATAACTAATCCTATTCTTTTCATAAGGCTCATCAAGAAAGGATGGGCAAGTTTGGAAATTTCCTACTAGGTCAGGTTGTTTAATACACTACTTTGCCAGTTGATCTGTGAGGTTATTCGATTTCCTCTTCACATGAATTAAGGAACCTCTGGGAAGCTTTGACCATAGGCACAATATAGCTTGGACAATCAACATGTATTTTGTTGGTGGTGTTGGGTCCCCTTAATCCATAAGACAGCTAGCTGACAGTCACTGATCATAGTAAAATTGAGAATGTTCCTTGTTCGGATGTGCTGGAGACCATCCATGATTTCATAGAGCTCACCCCCCATGGGGAATGTACCCTGCATGAAGGTTGTGCCTCCCGAGATCCAAGTCCCTTCTACATTCTAGAGGATCATGCTAGTGGAAAGGTATTCATTTTTAATATTTTTGTTGTGTCTACGTTCACCAACACTATGTCTTGGGCAATCTCATTTAGGTAGATGGGATCCTTAGTTTGAATGCTACGGGGTTTGCTGGAATGAATAAAGGCTTTAGTAGTAGAGGCTACTTCCCCTCGACAGGAAATGGCTAGGGACTGTGGTAGTTTTGCAATTTGCTCAAAAATTCTATGATTTCTGTTCTTCCATATAAGCCAACATGATATGGAGAAAAGGACTGGCCATCCTTTCACTGGATTCAGATGCTTGATATTGTAACCAAGCCAATCCTCAGTTGTGTTGAAGATGAAGAATTCTATGGCTTCTTAGGGAATAAGGAGCATCCAGGTGCTATGGGAAATGGAGCAGTCTCTAACGGCATGAAGGGTGGATTCTGGGGCATTGCTGCAAATAGAGCAGACGCTGGAGTCCATCATCCTCCTTCGGTATCTGAGAACATTTGTGAGAAGTCAGTCTCTGTGAATAAGCCATAGGTTGGCTTTGACGTGGTTCAGAATGGGAAGAGACCATAGAGTAGCAAAGTGACCAGTTGGCAAGGAAGATTTGTGTCACTGAGGGCTCTATATGCTGTATTGGCCGAGTAATTACCGTCCATATACAAGGTCCAAACAAAGTTGTTGTGGCCATATTGAGAGAGGGGGGCGGCATCCTTAAGATATCATGTGTGGTTTGGCATGTGAACCAATATTGTAGGAATTTAGAATCCCAGGAGCCATCGTCTTTGACCAGGCTTGCCACTGTGAGGTCCTTGATATCCTCAGGCATGATGCGTGATGTGCGGAGCACCGGTGTATAACCTTCTTCAACCCAAGCATCATTTCACACGTTTGTGCCCTCTCCTGAAACAGCTACATGTTTCAAATGTGTGAGGAGGAAGGGGAGAGAGCCCTTTATACTTCTCCATTATTGAGAACCAAAACAATTACTCACTAATTGGGATAAGTATTTAGCCTTCATAAGTTGAACCCATGGGAGTGGTTCATTCTGCAAGTATTGCCAAGCTTTCTTCATCAACAAAGACATGTTGAAATCTTTCGCCTTTCTGATGTCTAACCCTATGACATGGTATGGTAATGTGATTTGCTCTCATGCGACAAGGTGTAGCTTCCTGGGTTGGATTGAGCCACTCCAAATGAAGTTTCAGATCAACTAGTCGAACTTATCACAACATGCAACCAGTAACTATTTCATCTGCATTGTATAGCACGGTTGGTCAAGTAAGGTAGACTTCGCCAACGTGACCCTCCCTGCCATAGAAAGGAACTTGTTCTGCCATTTATCAATCTGATCATGAAGCTTCTCAATTAAGAATTGGTAGTGATTTTTGCTTTTCCTGGTATGAATTATCAGTATGCCCAAGTGCCAACCCAAGTCAGTAGTCTCTTTGATGAGGAGTTTCCTACAGATGGACGAGCGCACGGCTCTGGGAGTGTTGACAGAAAAGAAGATAGTAGATTTTTCATGAGAAAGAAACTGTCCAGATGCCTTGCTAAATAGTTTGAGGCATCACATGATGGATTTGGCCTGAGAGGTAGAAGCCTCCCCGAAGAGCAAAATGTCATCGGTGAAGCTTACATGTGTGAAAGATAAATTTTGCCTGGTGAGCACAATAGGTTTCCATCTTCCAGCATTTGTTTCCACAGCAATCAACTGGCTAAAGCGCTCTAGACAGAGCACGAAGATGTAAGGAGATAATGGATCCCCCTATTTGACACCACAGGAGGGAGTGAAGGACCCAACAGCTTCACCATTCCAAAGTATGGTGGTCTGTCCAGATGAGATAATCTGCATGATAATTCTGGTGAGCTCGCTCAGGATAGAAGTCCTACGCAATGTATCTTCAATGAAAGGCCAACTCATCTTATCAAAGGCTTTCACAAGATCAAGCTTGATGGCTAAATGATGTTTCTGGCTATTATTCCTCTCCATTGAGTGGATGATCTACTGGACTAAAGCTATATTATCTCTGATCTACCTTCCTAGAACAAAGCTAGATTGCATAGGCGTTATCCACTCATTCAAATAGGGTTTGATACGTGTTGCAATAATCTTGGACAGGATTTTAGTTCACACATTGTTAAGGGATATGGGGCGCAGCTGAGAGCATCGTACCTTAATGTATATTAAATAAAATGAATTATCTTTTAAATTCATTTAAAAGGATATATATCATATTTCTCCCTTTATTTCTTATTTCAATTAATGTATCTAATATTTGGGGTAACTTCCTTCAATTAAAAAATGAAAATTTGCACTAAACACCCTAAACCTATTTTATTCATAATTTGGGATGGTACAATTCTACCCACCTTAAATAAATTTTGTCCTCAAAATTTCCTTAGACTACTACCCACCTTAGGGTTTTCTATTATATGTGATTTTTAATTATATAATATCATCATGGAGTCTCATTAGCATACTTAAGACATGACTTACTCATAGTTAACATAATTTCATGAGAAATTGGCTAACATGACATGATTTCATAATAAGATGAATTTTTACTTGTGTTGATATAGTCACTCTCCTGAATGCACCCATGATTCTCATAAGGCCAATTAAGGATCACATAATGCTCCCACCGAGCTCATAAGGACGATTTAGGCTCACATAAGGCCGATTAAGGATCACATAATGCTCCCACAAAGATCATAAGGCTGGTTAAGGCTCACATAATGCTTCCATAGAGCTCATAAGGTTGATTAAGGCTCACATAATGCTCCCATAGAGCTCATAAGGCCAATCAAGGCTCACATAATGCACCTACAGAGCAAATAAGGTCGATTAAGGCTCACATAACATGATGGAGAGGACAATATCAACATAACATGAATTCTTATACTTAGACGTGATTTTCATAATTCATAAGCATAGCAGTAATACATGATGTTCATTTGAACACATAATCATAAAATAGTAGAGAACATTATTTATTGGTATCTACATGATGTTTTTCTATTATCAACCCCTTGTATGCATGCTTGGTCTTATTATGTACCTTATAAGTTTTAGGTGACTACATATCTCAAACTTTTAATGTCAGCTCTTGTTTTCTTTGTCGCCTTTGAATATACATGTCGAACACTCATATATTCAAAGGTGACATATTTTATCATACTTATCTCAACAACTTCCTCATGCACATGTCCCATACCACATGAACTTGAAAGTACAAGACAAGCGTGATTATACATATAACATTCTCTCTGTAAAACCCCATGAGCGTGTGTCCCTTACCACAAACACGTGGGAAAAAGAGAGAGCATGCTATATACAATTCTACAGTTAACATAAAAACTAAAAACTCCTAGACACATAACCCAAATTCTTATTTAAACATATGTCTCTTAGCTAGACCCCAACCTTGAATTCTAATATCTTTTAAATTATTTATCTATGCACCATAACCCTAATACCTTCACTTTCTTATCTATAGTAGGGCTTAGAACAATGTGAACCTTTAATTTTGTGGCCATGTACTCATTGCTCTAATACCATATTGTAACGCCCCTCCAAGAACATACATGACAGTGGAAGCAAACCCTATGTTGTCCATAACATGGGTTACTTGGCTTGGAGGAACATTAAAAAACATGATATTCATAGCAAAAAGATAATGAAACATCATGTAATTAAATTGAACTTGATTCATACATTGTTTGCAATTGATTTCTTGAATTGAAACTGACAACCAAACATGATTAAACATTATTTATACATGAAGTTATCTATAAACTTTAGGATCTTCTATTGTAGATGACACCTCGCCATATATTTCTTTTGGAAACCCTTGACCTATTCCTTAGCTGACCTTCATATGGATCTTTCCTGGAAGTTTCTTTGTTCTTGTGGGCATCGTGCCCCCATCCATGCATGCAATAAAACCATGTTAGAATAAGCGGCACTGAGTACTATTATAACAACATAATAACTTGCCAATAAGGAAAAAACATGTAACTAATTGAACAGTAGATTTGGATTCACATAACTCAATAAGCGATACTTATGCACCAATGGTTCTCATAAGGCCCATAGGCACAACATTAACATGATTAGTATAAAATAATACAACCCATTACATGATTCTTCATTATCTTAGAATCATTACTCGAACTGATTCTACTTGAACATGACATGAATTCTTGAAATAAAACTAAAGCATAATATTAAACGAAAACATTTTGGGGGATCTTTCATGAGTTAAGATTTAATTTGAAACACATAACTATGCATATAATTCATCTTAATCATCATAATAATTATAATATTATGAAAACCAATACTAAATTCTCAAAGTGCAAGAACCTACTTACCTCTCTCTTATAGAAAATCTTAGTTGTTCTTCTTAGTTTGATGAAACCCTATCATGTTCATGGGGTTAAGAAACCCTAATTATCCTATTCAACTCAATAACATCCATTAACAATAATATTTGTCTTTGATTCTAGGGTTTCATGGTTCTTTAAACCCTAATCTTATGTCATTAGGAAAACACGGTATGACACTCTCAAATTTAGGTTTGAAAACCTAAAAATCATGTTCCTCATTGAAAACCCTTTCTGAAACATATTTTCTCATATTTTTCTAATTAACTATAGATTTACTATGATTTTGTAAACATTCATCCAATAAGAATTTAAGAGAAATCCACGTAGGCATGACTTTTATCTATTGGAAAGAAATTAGCATTGGGCGGGTCTCGATGACCAGCTGGCCCAACCGGGTCTAGACACATGGTCTAGGCATGATCCAAAACTATGCTCATGATAGGGAAACAAATTAAAACATGAAAGGACTACACTACCCATGGTTGAGCATGACACAAGCATCTTGGCGTAAGGGCAAAATAGTAAGCTTGGGCATTTGGGGTCTTCTTTTCCCAACCCACTCACACGAAGAACACATGCAAATAGTAGGATGCTTTAGAGAAGAGAAAACTGAGATTATGATCATTTCATTGCTGACCGAGGTGCTAAGCATCTTCACCTAGTCTGGACGGACCTTACGAGCTCAGCCTTGGGCTGTCTCATGGTCAAAAAGACCACACAACTTCCCCCACTATGGAAATAGGTGCCAATGAGAAGGGGATACAACAAACGAGTGAATCAAAATGAAATATAGAACCCTGAGCAGCTTTGGAACATCATGGAAAATCTAATAGTGATGAATTCAAATGTGAAAATCGCCTATTGCTCACAAATTGATGAAACGATCCATAAATAAGAAAAAGAGGAACATCCATGGCACCTAGAATCTCGACCAAATTTGAGTGTCTGAGGCTTCTTTGGGGTGTCGATGATCCTTCCGTGATTCCATTATTGGTGGCAGAGGTCAGAGGAGCATCGCTGCAGCTGACCGTGAGGGGGCTTTGCAGCGGACTAGGGAAAACAAATTTGAGGGTACTATAGGCAAAACTGATGATGGTTTTGGGTTTTTGGATCCCCTTCGATCGTTTCTGATAGTTCCTTATATAGGTAGAAGCCAAGGAAAAGCTCGAGTTTTCCTCAGAGTCTGGAATAAGGGAGGTCTCCCAGGGATCTAGGAGTTTGGGAATTCTAGGTCACTAAATCCCCTCAACATAGGGATGGGAAAGTCTGGCGAAGCGAGGCAAAGGCGTTGGAGGCCTTTACTCAGAAAGAAGTTGATTGAGGAGAGATCTCTGAGAAGAGAGATATTCACATAACTATTTGGGATCAAGAGTCCTGCTCAAAGGGGGAACTGGGTAAGGGAGAAGGTCTCCTGGCTCACAGATGACTCTGTGAACAGAGTCTGTCCCATATAGGATACCTTCATGTCCACATGACATCATTTAAAACTAGATTGTAGCTTGAATCAATTTGTCTCTCAATTATTCTAATCATAAATCATGTAAACTATATATAAACCTCCCTAATGGATTTAGAAGGTCAACCAAAGTCAAAATGACTTCAAATTTGAACCATAGATTAAACAATGAGGCTATAATCTCCTCATCAATTTATATTAGGTTTTCATAAAGTTTTCTCAACAAACTAAATACAAGTCATTACCTTAATGTATATTAAATAAAATGAATTATCCTTTGAATTCATTTAATAGGATATATATATATCATCTTATCTCCTTTTATTTCTTATTTCAATTAATATATTCAACATTTGGGGTAACTTTCTTCAATTAAAAATTGAAAAATTTGCACTAAAGGCGCTAAACTTATTTTATTCATAATTTGGGATGTTACACACATGTAGAAAGGTAGTGAGTGTCCTTGTTGCCTAAGAGAAAGATATGTTACATATCAGTCTAGATGAGAGTGGTTTTTATGCTAGTTGTAGTCTTTATAGTTATCTAGTGACATGATACAAGTAAGACTATTAAGTAACCTATATGACCTAAGATGACGATGATGTTGATGTTGATGTTGATGTTGATGTTGATGTTGATGTTGATGTTGATGTTGATGTTGATGTTGATGTTGATGTTGATGTTGATGTTGATGTTGATGTTGATGTTGATGTTGATGTTGATGTTGATGTTGATGTTGATGTTGATGTTGATGTTGATGTTGATGTTGATGTTGATGTTGATGTTGATGTTGATGTTGATGTTGATGTTGATGTTGATGTTGATGTTGATGTTGATGTTGATGCTGATGTTGATGTTGATGTTGATGTTGATGTTGATGCTGATGCTGATGCTGATGCTGATGTTGATGCTGATGCTGATGTTGATGCTGATGTTGATGTTGATGTTGATGTTGATGTTGATGTTGTTGTAGATGTTGATGTTGATTTTGATGTTGATGTTGATGTAGATGTTGACGTTGACTTTTATGTTGATGTTGATGTTGATGTTGATGTTGATGTTGATGTTGATGTTGATGTTGATGTTGATGTTGATGTTGATGTTGATGTTGATGTTGATGTTGATGTTGATGTTGATGTTGATGTTGATGTTGATGTTGATGTTGATGTTGATGTTGATGTTGATGTTGATGTTGATGTTGATGTTGATGTTGATGTTGATGTTGATGTTGATGTTGATGTTGATGTTGATGTTGATGTTGATGTTGATGTTGATGTTGATGTTGATGTTGATGTTGATGTTGATGTTGATGTTGATGTTGATGTTGATGTTGATGTTGATGTTGATGTTGATGTTGATGTTGATGTTGATGTTGATGTTGATGTTGATGTTGATGTTGATGTTGATGTTGATGTTGATGTTGATGCTGATGTTGATGTTGATGTTGATGTCGATGTTGATGTTGATGTTGATGTTGATGTTGATGTTGATGTTGATGTTGATGTTGATGTTGATGTTGATGCTGATGTTGATGTTGATGTAGATTATATATGTTGCTTAATGATTATCTAAGTCTATTTTTGGAGGGTCAAGTACTCTTTGATGTTATGATATGAAAGTTGACCATGCAATCCTAAGTATACCTAGCAACATGTATGGTATATATGATTTCGTTGATGTGCTACACATACCTTCTGAGTTGGCATGCTTTCTTGTGTCTAATTTTGTACATGCAAAGATATGGTTAGTGAGATATGATTTGAGACAAACACGGGCCTCAATCTCTTTACAAAGGAGGACCTATAGCATGATACATACAATAAGGGTAACCTCTTGATACGAGTCAACCTAAAATGAGAGAAGGTTAGAGAACCTAACCTCTAAAATATGTGCAAAATGTTGAAAACTATGAATGATGTGATACATGATGATGAGCCCACAACTAAACTACTCCTAAGTATATGAGTTGAGTCGCCTATTGTGTGGATCTTTTGATGATGTTGAACTCTAGATTTCTTATGGAAAGATCTTATGGAGGCATTTGAATGTATGATGTTTATTACATAGCTGAGGAAGATGTCCCAAGACCCTAAGATGACGTACATGGTGTGCCATCCCATGACGAGTCTTAGAATTGGGTTAGTTCTTGTATGTAAAGGAATCTATTGCTTCCCTTGGTTTTTATGACTGGCTAGAAATTTGGTTATGGGTATATGGTTGCGGTTATCATGTCTTGTTGGACACAAATAGGTCTTAGCTTGGGTAGCTTGAGATTGTGAAAGTCCTTTGAGATACAAGTGAAATAATGATGAGACCTTGATGTTGATGATAATTTTTTTCCTTGAATTATGCTCGATATATGATATATTTCATTTAAATTAAAAGTTGATACATGTATGATAAGTAACTTTCATAAGCTAGACCTAATATGAAACCTTACCATACATGAAAGATGTACATTTGAAATTATGAACTTGCTACAATGATGCCTTGATATCTTAGCCTGATTAATCAAGAGATACAATTCTTAATTTCATAACCAAAAATGAAAAAGTAATGAACATGATTGATTATTGTTGGTAGATTTGTGGGGGAACACTAATCCATGCATGAAATCTAGTGTAAGGATGAAATGCAAGTTCACTTATGATGTAGTTGAAAATCATGATGATGAACATATTCATTTTAGAAATTGATAATATAGTTATTGAAAATGCTTCTTCAACTCGTACGAATATATGAGCAAAAACCCCAGGGGTAGTAGGGATAGGGTTACAAAACCCTAATGTATGATTGGACGCCAAGTACTGTGTATGGTTGGGATGGGTACACCCTTTTTTATGACAACCTAAGTGTACACCACATGGTGGTGGATGTCTTGAGACTTATCTTTGGTTTCCTAACATGACGACTATGAACTTTGTCTGTTAAATACATTCATGGAAAATTTTCAAGGATGAAAATTATTTTAAGGAGGTAAGGATGTGACAACTTCACTTTTATCTCTCCTCAAGTATGCACTCTCTCTCTCTCATCAAGTGACATTCCTACTCAATTTGATATCAGTTTCATAATTGGAAGGTTTTGATACCCCAATTCGACCACATCAATAATAAATTTTGCAATGTGTGATGTTAATTATAAATATTGAACAGAATGTCATACTTTAATGAGCTATCAACTTGCAACTGATTAGTAGAGAATTACGGATCCAACAACATAAGAATTGCCTTAATAGGAGCATTGTAGCCCAACTTATGAGGATTGGGAAGTTTATGTTGATTTATTGTGTTCATTTTGTCTTTGACCCTTTTTCCATTCTTGGGTCGGCCTCCCTAGGGCCCAAGAGAGGGTTGTGGCCCAACCACTACCACTCCTTTACCCAAACCATAATCTCTATCTCTCCTGGACATCAGATCATGAGGCCTGGCTATTCCAATGGCTCTTGAGTTTTCTTCCCTATTCGTACGCTGGTAGGTAGTGCACCCACTACAACCATCTACCACTGCCCCCAACATCACCCAAACTTCCCCTTGTAGCCGCTTTTCTTATCCATTCTTCTTTCTCTTCCATTTTCTCTTCTTTTCACCTTGTTCTGTGGCTACTAGCCTCGCCCTTCCTTCTTACCTCACCTCTTCAGGAGTCAACAATGCTGCCACAACCACCTATGGGGTCTGCACACCCTATCAACCTTGATGTGTGAGAAGTGCATCTTTGAGTTTTCCCTCTAATGCTAGTTTAGACCAGCACATCTTCATAGCTCACCAACACCAAAATCCCCTTCTTGCCCAAAATCTGGTGAGCTACTGGTTAAGGGACAGGTTGTGCACTTATTGAAGGGGGAGTCATGATCATTTGGGGAAGAAGGGCCTCAGACCATGAATCTTGGTGCAGAGAAATATTGTTCTCTCTAACACCTACTCTCTCTCCTTCAGGTACGAAACCAACCAAGGGGTGCTGACTATTGTCATCTAGTGGAGCGCTTCCACGTAGGCACGGAAACACACAATTTGGGGTTGAGGCGGCGGTGGCAAGTAGTTACTAGTAACTTGCATCTGCAATGCTACAATTTGATCAGACCACCAGTGACTAAGCATTAACAGCCTGAGAGGGCATGGCACGACTGATGAATCCACATACAATGGTTGGATTCTGCACATAAATGAAATGTAAAGCCTCTGCCTCTTACCATTTATTTTTCTATGCAAGTTTTGTGAAATCCCTATCTCCTAGCCTCCTCATCTAAAATATACAAACCTATATACCATTTTGATCACCTCAACAAGCTCTACGCAATGAGCATATTTGTAGACCCTAATTTCAGTGTTTGTTCCCCTGAATTACTAAAGATTCCAAGCTTAGTTGTATTGATTACATTTGATGCATGACATGAAAAAGAATGAATATTTGTTTCCCTCATACACCCTAAACATTAAATCAGTAACTTTTATATATTTTCTAGTATATTAATGGACCTAATCACCATTCTTGATTTTTGGTTGACTTTCATGCACTAAAGTAACATTTATGTGAAAATTAACCCTAAAACTTCGATCATTTGCTAATATTGATCCATTTAGATATAAAACTCAGTCTATTCTCGAATATTAGTTTCATGTGCCTATCCATGACACAATATCACCTCTTGTTCCTCTTATTTCTCTTGCCATGACCTATGTGGCTTTCTATGTAGGTATGGGACACCTTGTGATGATGCATGATATACCTTGACTCAAATGATAACCTTGACCCCCTTGATGCATCAAACTAAATTATATTTCTAATGTCAATAAAATTATGATGTGATTAGACTTTTTGTCTTGAAATAACCCCCTTTGAGAAACAATGGTTTATGTGACCCCACTTCACCCATTCTAAGATCTTATGTGACATATGTGACTTGAATTATGCTATGATGCTCTATTTCTTAATGTGGGTCTAAATATTATGCCTTATCCTCTCAAATAAATCAATATCTCATTTCCATGATAACCTTGATGTGGAAATCACACATAATTAATATGTCAACCACTAAAAATGATGAACAAAGTGAATAGTATCATGTATATTGAGATGTTGATACCAAATGTCGATTATATGATACCTAGACATTGTGGATATCAACCTAATATTAAATGTACTTATTATGTCATAAGCTTGTTGTCCTAAAACATCCCTAGTGGTTGTCCTCATGTTTTAATGAATCTTGACAATGTTTATCTTATTATGAGTCAATTGATCCTAAAATGTGCATAATTAACATGAGTCTACAAATAGCCATAGAAAATAGCTAGAACCTCAAAATGATATGATACTTGAATCCCACCTTTATAATAATCTCTAAATCAGTATAAGACCATAAAATGTGTAATTTATTAACCTTGAACCTAACTTGGCCAAAATCCTAAAAATGGAACTAGGGACGTACGCCAGGGTCCTATCTCCTTTGACTTTGTAGTCATTTGGAGGTGGGTTTTAGGTAATAAATAGTTCTATGACAAAGCCAATCCAAGGATTCTTATGAACTTGATGATTTGTGTTTTTGAATAACCAATTGTTGGCCACGAATCATGGGTCATATGGTATTCCCACATCCCCCACCCCCTCGATCGAGATATATTATGTTTCGCCCAAGAAAGATTGATTGGACCATCAATAATTCAGAGCGTGAAGTACATCAATTTATTTTTAGCGTTGATTTCTCTTCCTTATATTGCATCTATAGTATTTTTGCCCTGGTGGATTTCTCTATCATTTAATAAATGTCTGGAACCTTGGATTACAAATTGGTGGAATACCAGGCAATCCGAAACTTTTTCATGAATTAGTTCTATGTTAAAGATTTGAGAAATTTTTTGCGGACCATTTTAATAATAACCTAATCCATTAGGATAAAAATGATAATGTTTATCATATTCTAGTTGGATGGATAAATTTTTTAGTATTTGGATGAATCTTTATAGAAGAGTTACTTTGATGATATTTGAAGTAGTATATAAAAATTCAGATCAATCTGAGCTTGTTTGATGGTTAAAATAAATTATAAAAGAACTACAATCAGACGGGATTTAATAGTTCTAGTCATTTACATTATTTTAGAAAAATAGTAAATTTAATATCTCAGTTATCTCTTTTCTGAATATGGTAAATTTGAACTAAAGACTTTTGAGAATATGGGTTTTAACGAATTTTGGAGTGTTTTACAAAAATCAAGGATGCCTAATTAATTAATAATGTACTATTATCATTCCATGAATTGAGGGCATTATAATTCTTTTATAATACTTTTGTATAAATTATCCTAGGGTTTTCAAATAGTCTTATATAATCTAACCTTGTATTAGAGTTTTTGGTCATGAGACATCATATGACGGCTACAAAATATCACATTCGACACTTACCCAAAACAGCCTATTTCAATTCGTATTCAACCTTGGAACTAGGGCTACCAAAATTCTAAAGTTTCAGTTCTACCCTTATACCTACCATTCATCACAAAAAAACATACCAACAAGATCCCCATGTCCTCAAAAACATAGTGTGACTCATGGACATGAGATCTTTCTATGCTTTGTCACTATGTCCATGGATAATAGGAACTCTAACAAAGAACAACCAAGTGGTTGAAGCACTCTATATGGAAGTTGGGGAAGGTAGGGTAGCCCTAGGGTGGCTTATACAACAATGAATATGCCTAGGAGGTCCTCTAGAATCCCATAAATATAGAAATATAGAGTTGTGTTGGGGTCGGCGGTGCACCATTATGGTGCAGCCAATGTTGGTATGTATGCCCTGAGAGCCAATCATGGGATGATTGGTGGGATACATTAAGATTGATTTGATAAACATCAAAGGCAAGCTTTCAATTCTTTCTGGTTCAGTCATATGAGATAGTGATAGAATAGATTGAATGTCTAGAGAATGACAGTACTCAATGACGTATGCATTCAGGTTCAGGACCTGAACGATGAGATCATATGGATGCTAAGAGTTTGTACATTCTCATTATGTCCCTAGTCGGATGTCATTGTGGAAGGTAGATAGACAACAATGACACACAAGACTAGATTGTGGTGTTGGTTGATGACAGAATCTCATTAGTCATGATATAGAGATATCAAACCAAACACATAGGTACTTGTCAGAGAACAAGTGTACCAGACAAACCCACCGTGAGTTTGACACATGGAATCATAACATGGTAGTCACAGTCAGTACTCACAGTGATGGTGGTGAGTGTGATTCTTTGACCTAAAATCACTACACTCAACACATGTCGTTGGGCACACTTTGACATCATCAAACGCGGTCCTGAAACATGGGTTGTTATAAAGGTGATGATTGGGTGGATTTGACACATGGGTATTTTGAGGGGTGAGTGATAGATATGGGATTTGTCCCTCCTGAGGGAGTTTAATATCCATGGCCACTTGATGAGTAGGATTGAGAAAGGCATGCACGCATGTGTGAATCAGTATGTGATATTGATGTCATACATATCTCTTCCAATCTACTCTAAGATCAAGAAAGTGAATGAACGTTGACAGGATGATTGTTCCATGCCTCGACTTCATTCGGGATATCAGTGACAAAGGAATTATACATTCACTGTAACACCATTCACGGATTGTAGGATTGGAAGTTGTTCTCCAACTTTATATTTTACTTGGGTAGCACTGATGTGTGACTAGGCATCGCTCTTTGCATGTGAAGTCATAAGTGTTATGGATTTTCACTGCCAACGTGAAATGGACCTGCATGGTCACACACATAGGATTTAACCTGGAAGAGGAGTTTTGTCCACAAACAATGTTTAGATTGATTACTAAAAGAGTTTAGTATTTCAATTAAACACTCAATCAATTGACAGCTCAGTATCATAATGTTCAAGGTGTTGGACTGATAGATTAGAGTATCGGATTGATTGAAACTGCAATTGACTGATTCTGCACAATCTGCAATCCCAACCGATCGGCTCATGTGATGAACCGATCGGCTGAGCTTGGTGAACCGATTGGCTCAGCTGGTGAGTCGATCGGCTCATGGATAGGGTGAAACAATCGCTTCAAGTGTTGAAAGGATCGGTTCAACTGGTCCAACCGAGCAAGTTGGGAAAGTCAGGTTGGTGAGAAATTTCCTTTCGTTTCACTTGCCCAATTTGATTGGAACAAGGATTGGTATTTGGTACCAATTAGAAACAAAAGAGGAAAAGTCAATCGAGAATTGAACAGGACCACGAACTAACTGGTTCAGAGGTGAACTGACCGTTTTATGGGTCCCAACCGATCGGTTGAGGTGTCAACCGACCAGCTCAGGTCCCCAACCGACCGTTTCAGAAATGAAACGATCGGTTCAGGTTGTGTAGTTGGTTGTTTTTGTGGAAAATCTCGAACCCTTCTACTCCTGCTTTAGTCCCACATTGCCCGGGATAGAGAACCCTGTCCCATGACCCTCCTATATATAGGGGTATTGGGGGCTTCTCAAAGAACAACTCAGTGCAACCAGTTGCTCTGTAAAGTTGTCGTTCTCTCTGGTTTTTGTAACCGAGAGAGCCCGAGCAAGTGCTACCCGATAAGGGAGGCATAGCAAGGGAAAGACAACTGTAGAAAGCGACTGGTGGCAGGAGAGTGTGTCAGTAACTAGTACGCTGACAGGAGGGTGCGACTCCTTCCAATTCCTTGTGAGACAAGGAGATTGGAGTTCCAGGTGGTCTGTGTGGACTACTTCAGAGGCGGGAGATTTTTTCCGCTCGGAGGACAGTTGTCAATCCCGACAGTCCCGGTGAGACCAGGAGTCGTCAGTCCCGGTGCAACTAGGAGATGCACAGACACCGTCCAAGACTGGAGGTGAAGACCACGCAAGCCGCGAGGTATTGTCGTCGAGCAAGCCTCGAGGCAAGGTATGATTCCACAAACCGTCCTTTCCTATTGTATAGACGTTGACGCATTTCCTTGTCCTGGGTTTGGGGAGAAGAAATTTTTTTGTTTCCGCTGCCTTCTCTGCCTCTCCTAAAACCCAACAGACACCCCCTCTCTCCAGTCTCTTCATCATACATTCTCTATGCAATTTTTTTTATTTCTCATACATGCTCCTAAATATGTGACATTATAGTCCCTTTTGATCAAAGAGCAAGACGAGTCCAATAAGACTATTATTTATGGCCTAGTTCCCAGCCTCATTATATGAAGCTCCTAAATGATAATCTTTGGTGATGATTCTAAAATCAAAACTAAAACTTTAGTCGTTCCTAATCTATTTGTCAAGAATCATATTTGAAGTATAGTTGAAATACTACTTGGAAACATGTATCTCAAATCTTGATCTCTTCCATTTATGATTATGGATATAAAACACAATTACGGTGTAGAAAATTGGGCTATGTTTATAATGTGACATGTATTTTAATCATTCAGTTGATATCGATAACATGGAAATTATTGATCTCAGAAAGTCACTTTATGATAGAAAATATATGAGATACTTATAACCTCTATAATATGACATGTATTTTAATCAAGCAGTTGATATGGATAACATGGATAATTATTGATCTCAGAAAGTTATCTTATGATGGAAAATATATGAGATACTTATAACTTTTGGTCACACTAGGGATCAACCACCCTAGACATGAACTTGAAAATCAATTTCGAACTCACCTAAAATGTTAATCCATGTATGCATATTTACATGCCCAAGATCCTTGATTTATTGTTTACTCTGGTTCCCTAGATCTAAGCTCTCAGATAATAAGGTACATTTCATTCTCTTTGACAATTACCTGTGATATTTCTTGGTTTCATAATATATAAATGAATCATTAGGCTCAACTTATTAATTATCGTTTGGCACAAATGACTCTTATGATACTTGTTCTATTTTTACATGTATATGTATGTTGTCTTTTAAAAACCTTAAAAATGATTAAACTCTTCATAATGATATTCGATGCAAAGAACTCCACACCTATAGGTGTAGATAATGTTGAATGCTTGATAAAAATACCCACACCACTGGGTGTAGAGAGGTTTGAATGTATGAAAAAGTGAATCCAAAGAGATCCATACTTATGAGTATAGAGAGGGTTGAATGCATAGGTAAGGTTTGCAAATAGATCCATACTCATGGGTGTACGGAGGGTTGATTTCATAGTGAATATTGTACATTATTATGCATGAATTAAACTTGTGGTTTCATAAAGGATGAAGCTGTACAATATTGTTTTCTTTTTGCTTATGTATTACTTCTAGTAAATATTTTGATTATAACATAGTCTCTCATCACCTAATATACTATTGCATTCACAATAATGTCATGATTTCCCCTACTAGGATAAAGAAGAAGATTGATGAAGACCTATAATGAATCATGCTTCTGCATCTGACTACATTACTCTGATGAAATGTTCACTATATCATGAGGGATCATATTAATCAATATGGTTAATTCTTGTTAATATTTTGTGTTTGAGATAATATTTCTTATTGTATATTCTTGTTTGTGATTCCTTCAGGACACCTCGGGATGTACGCTTCAATCCCTCGACTATTTTTCATGTAGTGGATTTGAAATTGTGGTTAGAACAACTTGGTATCCCATAAGTCTACATTGGAAAAACTTGAGGTGCCAAGGTTTGGGATTCAAAATATAATGACATCTGGTCTCACAATGGTGTCTAAGGTTCCCTATTTTATATATCCTTCGTTGATTCAGAAATGGACCTAAAAGTTCTCATTTGAAGCCCTAGAGAGTCCTCCAATAAGGAATACCCTGAGATCACCAAGTAAATCAAGATAGGGTGAGTTCCCATCATTTCTCCCTCTTCATATATGTAATGACTTTTTTTAAAATCTCACAATTTTGGGTAGCATGGGAAATAACTAAAATGTGAATAAATTTGAAAAGTTGACCAAGATGATCTGTCTTTTGATTAGAACCATATTGAAGGTACTCTTGAGTAATGCAACCCTTCTATACTTGTAGTGAACTCAAGATCTTAAGCATGTTGATCTAGTTCAAATGAAAAAACATTGAGATCAAATTTTGTGTTTGGAAGAGTTCCTTTTTAGAAAAAAAGTTGACTAAAAATTTGAGTAATATTCATTAATGATGAGAATCTCATGATTTTGAAAGTCATGTTTTCCTACCCATTTGGAAACATTAAGAAATAAGTGGAGGCAAGAGATACTCGGGCTTAGGGTGATGACTAGAATTCTTGATATATGCCTTAGTAACGGGTGCCATGCCAATTTCTTGGGTGACCCATCGAATGGCACATCAAGGAATTAAAGAACTATAGATAGATATATGTCATTAGTTCCCTACCTTTAGGAGTAGAGAGTATCTAGTGCATAGACATAATAACATGGAAGCTTATCATTTTGAGCTATGACCTTAGGTTGATCGATATAATCAAGTATGTGAGGTTGACCACATCACGTCATGATAATGATAAGGTGTTATATGGAGATAATATATGACACAAAAATAGTGTTATTTACACGTTTTGAGGAAATTTTGAATTTCAGGGAAAAAATTTCCTATAAGGTGGGAAAGGATGTGACAACCTCGATTTTTTGGATTTTATATTCCAATGTATATCTATGAGGTTTTCCCCCACTTATGAGCTTTAAGCTATATGATGATTGAGAAATGGTACTCCATGGAAGAATACAAATATATGGACAAAACTAAGAGGAAGAATTTTGTGATCATGCAACAGATATGTGATAGGGAGCCAATCCAAGGTCATCTTTTTTATTTGAGTCTTTGGTGTTTTGAATGACCCAAAAGTTGGTCAAGAATATAATAATAATGAACTAGAGGTATGGTAAATATTTGAAAATTTTTGGAGATTGTTTGAATATTACTAGAATTCATAAGGGACAAATATTATAGTTTTATGATATTTTAGTTGGATGACTAAAAATATATATATTTGAATCAAACTTGGTGGGAGGGTTTTTTTATTATATTGGATCTATCTATAGAATTTCATACCAATCAGAGTTCACTTGATGGCTCAAATAAATTCTACAATAACGATATTCAAAATAGAGATAATAGTTCAAGTCATTTACATTATTTTAGTGAAACATTAGAACTTTAATATCTTAAAGTTTTCTAAAAATAATTTAAAATTTGAACTGTTGACTTTTTAGTATCATTTAGATTTTGTTCAAATTTGCAAACTTTTAGAAAATCGAGGATGCATTCTTAATTAATAATTCCCCAACATTTTTACACAAATATAGAGTACTATAATTAATTATTGATAATGCTTTTAGTCAAACTAACTTAGGGGTTTCCTAGCATCCTATATAAGTTAACCTAGGTGGGATCTCATGCTCATGAGACATCATGTGACGTTGTAAAAGATCATGTTCAATGGATACCTAAAATAACATATTTCAAGGTCATCCTCAACATTAGAACTATGGTTTCTAAAATCCTAAAGTGTTTGGTTCTACCCTTCATTACAAACAAACCATTTCAATGAGATTCCCGTGTCTTGACAAACTTAGTGTGACCCCTGGACATGATATTTGTCTATCTTTGACTATACGTCCATGGATAATTAGAACCCTGACAAGGAACAACCAAGTGGTTGTAGCGCCCTATACAGTGTCTAGGGAAGATATGGCGGGCCTAGGGGTGTATTATACAAGTAATAGGCCTAGACGGCTCTCTGGCAGCCCAATAACTTGGTAGTACGGAGGTGCACCAGGGTTGGTGGTGCACTGCTACAGTGAAGTGGCCACCCTCTCTATAACGATCCACACTTTTTAGTGTCCCCCAATTAAGAAAGGACCTTAAAGTTGAGATTCATTACCTAAACATCTAGGTTCCACACTCAACAAATAATCAACAATAGCAAATAATTTCTAATAATTTCAAATGCATGCTTTACGACATGCATAATGAGGCTCTTATTAGGAGTTACATGGATTTCTCAAGAGAAAACAAACTTATTAATGAGAAACTAATACATATGAAAAGAAGTATCTAAGTAATTCTCAATAACTTGACTTTAGTGTCTTCAACTAATTTCATTTGATTTTCCAAGTTTTCACATCTTCATATAATGGTTACCTAAAATGCCGACAAATGGGGATCAATATATGCCATAATGTGTATGTGGTTGCATACAAAAGTGCACAAGCAAGAAAACAACATATAATCAATCAATTTCTTGCAAATAAGAACTCACATTTTCACTACATATTCTTACCCATTTTTTAAATTCTATCTTGGGCGTAATCACTATTCCTTCTAGTGGTTGTGTGCATCACCCCTTGATACATGTCATCCCACAGTTTAGAATATGATAACTTACTTTATTTGATACTGATAGTGGATTTATAGTTGAACATAATGTAAATAAACATGCAGAAATTTATTTCATCAATCTACAAGAAATCCTTAGCAAACACCAGCAGTTGATAATGTGAGTATACATAATTTTAACCACGTACCATTTCCATGCAGAATTTGTATAATTACACTTCAAGTACTTTATGCAATCCAATCATCAAATTAAATCTACAAAATCACCATGATCTAAGTAACCTTATGCAATGGTTTGAAAGTGGAGGATCTCTCAGAATCCTTCCCTCTCCTTTCCATACTCTAGTTCAAGTTGAGAGGATTTTCTCACACTATTTTCACCGTGAAGGTGATGAAGCACCACATCCATATTCATGGGATGTCTCTAGGTATACCTAGGGTTATGGGATTTATAGAGGGTTCTGTCTCGATTTAGTTCTTTATGATGAAGGTAGACCCTTCATTCTATATATACATTGGGTGACAATAGAGGGATAGGAGGCCAGTGGAGATCAGGGTTCTTAGTGAATCCTAGGTTGGAGGAAAGGGGGACTCTCCTCACCAGAAAGTAACATTCTCTTAAATAGAATCCACATAAGGATAAATAGTTATAACAACCACATGCCACATCTATTTAATCCCAAAATTTATGAAAAATCTAATCATACTATTATCTTCCATTGGGAAATGGATGACTCATTAATTATTCCCTTATTTACCTGAAACTTGGTTTCTAAGGCAAATCTAGATAATTACTAAATAAATTACCTACGCTACAAGATATCTTAGAACCTTCTAGATTTTCTTTCATAATCCTATATTTGGATTATCTATTCTATAAAATTATCTATGAGTATTTGTCATGAGCATGATATAACTATGTCCCTATTTTGTATCCCAGGGACCCATCTGTAAATGTCGGTTATGGAAACTTAGGTTATCCACATATCTCTCTCATCTTTACTCTGATTTCTCCCAAAATTGGATATTTTCCTTATAATCATATGGTCTCATATGGAGTCGATTTTGGTGTCAAAAGGATACATCAAGATACCCTTTTCTCTATCCTCATACTATTTCTTAAATCAATTACCATCATTACTTAGAAAGTCACTTTTATCTCAAATTTCAGAATTATCTTTGTTTCCTTATTTTATTCAAGTATTCCAAAATTCAAATCAAATTATCTATATTTGATGCCCAAAACTTGACTTACAAGTCAAGGTCAAATAATTACTCAATTACTTATCTAAATTTTGTAAACTTGCATATTATTCCATATTTCAATTATCTAACAAATCACAAATCCATTCCCCAATGTTTATGCAAGAATTCATTATATTTCTTAAACGTGTGCCACAAGAACCTATTTGTGAAGCAAATAGTCTCATGGTCCTCATTTGGGCCATGGGTAGAACATATATCTCAAAGTAGATCCAAGATACCTTTATTATTTTATCAATTACAAAATTAGGGGATTTTATTATCAATACAAGTAGTTTATTCATAGGATTCAAACTTACCAAATTTGAGGATCTTACATTCACCCCTCCTTAAAAGGAATTTTGTCCCCAAAATTCAAGCTAAATTAGGTTAAGGTGAATGATAATTTATATTAGCCTTAAACATGCTAGCAACCTTTCATGGATATATTTTACCTACATAATCATTCATAATTTTTTATTGATATGGAAATCCCTCATATTATTGAGGTTAAAACCTGAATCCAATTCTAGGGTATTTCTATGTACTCATTCATTACATGATATTATCACTTGGTGATTGCATTTCCACTTGTGATTTATATTCCACTTGGTGATTACCTTTTCCTCTAAGTTTCCAAACTATTATTGATTTATTCTCGTATAAGGATGACGTAACACTTCAAAACCCTATTTATGCAATTAAATTTCAACTTTGAGTGTTCATTCTCATATGTTAGTTTTAAGCATAAAATGTGTCTACCTAATCTCTCTCACTAATTATAAGATGAAATTTTTGGGTTTTGTGGAGAAAACATGTGCGGCGGAAGCAACAAAAAAATCCACACAACCCGGCATAGGATCTCGTCGACAACAGCATATTTGGAAGGAGTGTTTGTGAGATATACCTTATCGCGGAGCAAGTCTGGCGATGTCCCACTGCACAAAGGTGTGCAATGATACTGGCCTACACGGACGAAACTTCTCTCTCGTTCGCTGTCGCAGGAAGATCTGGCAGTACTCCTTTCGTGCGATGATGTACGCCGCTCGTAATGCGCACGGATGGTCGTCGATGTCCTCCGAACGCAGGCATCTCAGTGTCTGCATCTCTACTTCATCCACGCAGATGGACTGGAACTCCACGTCGTGCTTCCTAAGCCGGTGGGAAGGAGTCGTGTACGTGCAGTGGCGTGCTAGCGGTGTATTGCTCTCCTTTCTCTCCTAAGGACGGTGACGGCTAGGGTTTACGTATGTGAGCGTAAACTAAAAAGCCTCTCTCGAAATCTTATATAGATATCGGCCGTCAATCCTCCTTTAAATAGGAGACGAAGGGAAGTAGGGTTTCCTAAACCCATCGGTAAACAAAAACATTACGTTAATTAAAATGCTCGTGGAATAATTAGAATATTCTGGAATTCATTAATTAACCAAATAATCGCATTAATTGATTAATTAATATCCGACTCCATGCAATCGCTTGGGATGGCTCTATGGGCATATATACCAATAGACTCCCACTTGAACTTAGAACCAGTCACTCCAATATTATTCTAATCCATTACATAAACACTTTAGTAATCAATGTGATTCGGAGCAATTCCAATCAAATCCACAATTATACTCCTATTCCAACACATCCTATGTGTGTGACCCGGTAGGCTCCAAATTACGTTGGCAGTGATATCCATAATCATATTATGATTTCACAAGCAATGATTGGTATCTAGAAAGACTTCATTGCCACCCAAGTAATTGGATAAGTTGGAGAACAACTTAACCTATCATTCATGACTGGTGTTACAATGATTGTATAGTTCCTTTATCACTGATTTCCGGATTGAACTTGAGTCATGGAATTGTTATCCTTTTCAACATTCAATCCTTGTTCCTTGAACTAGAGCAGATTGTTGGAGATATATGTAAGCTCAATATCACATATTCACTCACATCAGCATGGCCATGCATTTCTCAGTCTCGCTTATCAAGTGGCTGGAATATCCATCTCCCGTAGGAAGGAAAAATTACATCTACATCACTCACAGTCATCCCCATGTGTCACAGTGCACCCAAGCACCATCTTTATGGAGATCCTTATTCAGGACCATGGTGGATGATGTCAAAGTACACTGAACAACATGTGATAAGTGTAGTGACTTCAGGTCTATGAACCACAATCACCACCATCATAATGAGATTTGACTCTAACTACCAATCATGGTATCCATGCGTCACTCTCAAGGTGGGTCTATCTGATACATTGTTCTCTAACAAGTATCTATGTATTTGGTTTGATATCTCCATATCATGGATAATGAGATTCTTCCATCAACCAACATACATTCTAATCTTATGTGTTATTGATGTCAATGGATATTTCCACAATAACAACCGATTAGGGACAAAACAAGAATACATACTCTTAGCATACATATGATCTCACTATTCAGGTCATCAACCCGAAGACATATGTCATTGAGTATATTATTCTATAGACATCTATAAATTTTATGGTCATCTCACAATATAAAACACAAAGATATAGATTGGAAACTTGCCCTTATTGATATGATGAATGTAGTATTACAAATTGTTTACATAGTATCCCATTACAATCATCGAATGATAGTCTCTATGGGCATACATACCAATAGAAATAAGTGTTTGGTTGTAGCCCAAATAAAAACTTCATCCCATTCCAAGAGAAGATGGTGTATCCACATTATCTTCTAATCCAAAATTTTGGCTGAGTCATCCTTAATAATGACTCCAAACCAAGAATAATTTAAATTCCACTACTTTTCTTAAATTTCATGCACTCATAGGGAAAGTGATTTTCTCATAATTCTTGATTTTATGTTCAACTCACTTGATGATATTATTCAAACATCATTACATGACTTCTTGTATTCTTTATACTTACAACTCATGTATCATTAGCCTTAGTGAGTCTCTTAAGGTCTCTAGAGGTATAGGTACCTTTAAAGTGATCTCCTCTTGACCATCTTAAGGGTCTTATCTACTTATGGAGTATCTCTCACATTGACCCCTTGGGCCTCATAAACTCATGAAGATGACCAATCTCCTGACCCCATGGGCCTTAGGTACACATTGATTGCTATCTCTTGAGCACATCGGCCTTGGGCACCATGGATGGCTATCTCCTGACCCCATGGTTGTAGGCATTCATGGCATGATCACTTCCTTAACTCATAGGTCATATGTACCTTTAGTCATCGCTATTTGACCTTAGGATTGACTTAGGGATCTACCCTTCTTAGGGTTTATTTGTCATAACTTTATTTCATTGAACATTTTTTCTTGAGGTTTCTCTATATGTATTTGAGCACATGATCATCTATAGAATTATTCAGTCTAAATTTCCTCAATCTCTTAGGGTGCACATTGTCTCCTTTATGTCCCTACATTGGGTTCATGGTGACATTCCTTCCTAGGCATGGCCTTCATGGTGACCTTCTCTCATGGGCTTGCTTTTCATAGTGACCTTCCATAATGAACTTGATCTTCATAGTGACATGTCCTCATGGACTTTTTGTTTATGGTAACATTCCCTCATGGTCTTGGTCTTCACGCTATCCTTCCCTTCCTAGACTTGATTTTCATGGTGACCTTCCCTTCGTAGTCTTGCTTTTCATGGTGACACTCCCTTCCTGGGCTTTGCGACCTTCCCTCAGACATGGCATAATTGGGTTAAATAATTATACACATTATATGTACTTTCATGTTTCATATACCTTGTATTTCAAACCTTAGGTGACATTCAAGGTTATCTCAATTTTTAAACTGACCGGTTAACTCATCCTTCTAGGGGAGTTCCAAGCTTAGGGTGCCTTATTGACTCACAAGAGGAGGTTAGGCTTTCTAGACACAACTTGACTCTAGGGGTGTAAAGAGACAAGATCACCCCTTACAAAAATTTGATAAAAAATACACAACATCCATCAATTTTTCAAAAACTTACATTATGAAGGATGCATGCATAATGATTCAATTTAAATTAGCATGAAACAGAAACAAAAATGTCAATAGTAGCAGCATAAAGAAAACCTAAGTGATTACATTGCTTTTGAACTCAGTTCACTACATCAGTTTCATAGCAAGAACTAGAAAAAAACCTAATAGGATCAAGAAGTAGAAACCTAGTCATCTCAACAAAAGTCACTTGAGTCTACTCTGGAATAGGTCCTCCTTACTATTTTTCCACTCCTTGTCCTAGGCATGGGTGGTTGGGATCACCCAGCAAGATAAAGAAACAAGGTATGTGTCAAAATAAAGAACAAGAACAAGTTAATATCAATAGAGGATAACAAAGGGTGGATGTTCATCACAAACAAAGAAAGTCAAGAGTATGAGGCACATATCAAATAAGCATCTTGCCATAAAAGATGATAATAAAGTATCATGCATGATTAATAGTATGACTACATTAACTAAGTATGGGTGAGGTACCTAAAAAACCTCAAATAATAGGTGAGGGGAGAATTGACACATTCCCAGTCACCTACAATGTATATATAAAAGTGGGGAGAATTTATGCATTCCCCTGGGAGAAATAGCACAAACCCAAACTATGGATGGTTACACAGAGGTACACTACATTACCTAACAAGTCAACCAATCACTCTGCTAAAAGAATTAATATGGCAAGGAAACATTCAACATCAAATAGTAGATATATGGCATGTAGGTCAAAACCCATGCAAATAATGAAATAATAGCACCAAAAAGAACAATAATATGAATCAAGGTTTTAGTCCTTGCCTCATTGGGAAATTAGGGTTTAATATAACAAATTTTCCCAACACAAAGGGTAAGATGTGCATACCTCAACCAAGAGTCCGAGTTAATTATTTTTCACCAACTTAGTTGATTCCAGGATCTTCTTTGCCTAATTCAAGTTATTCACATAAATTAGAGTTTTATTTTTTTGAATAAAAGAACTTTACTACATTGTATAGTTTTCATCTGGACAACCAGAACAACTAATATCTAGAAACAAAACTACTGCAGTGTCAGAAATTAACACCTAATAAACCAAAAGCAAGATTTACATGTTCATACAGAATAGGCACATTAGAATCATAGCCACATCCTAGGACCTAGGAAAACAACATGAATTGTCTGACATCCTTTGCTTCCATTGCTGCTTTCAGTCGTGCATGCCTAATATCGACACACCAAATATGATGAAAATAATATAAAGAAATTGCTTTACCAAAAGAAGATGTTGATAATGAGAAATTTTCGACGCTTCACCCCTTTCCATGTGCCTTTTACCGGTGTGGTTACCATTGTTGGCCACTTCCAAAAAAGGATGTACAACGGAAAGAGTTCCAATTTGCAGTTCCATGGAAACACGAAATGCCTAAAATTTATCACAAAACTCACGCTTCTCCATCTCATCATCATCACTTATTGAAAATCTCAATGATACATATAGACATGCTTCATGTTGATAGGAAAAATCTTCATACTTCAAGTCGATGAAAATGTCAATCTCATATCTCTTAGTCCACAGCAAGCCAAAAGGGTTGTTAGGTTTTTATAATGCATAGTGTATACAGAAACCCAGATTATAGACTTATTTGGAAAACCTCGGATTTTGGTCACAAAACCTATACCAAACGATTCCTTATGTTTTTCTAATCAAGAATGCATATTTATTTGTCAATTTTGGATTTTATATGATAAAGTTACAATTTTTAGGGCTTTTTATATGAATTATAAGGTTCTCAAAATTCAACCATCAAAAACATGGAAATCAGACACTCAAACTATTTTTATTAGAAAGATCACATTTTTTAATTATAAAACATACTTTTACTTTAGACAAGTATATTGAAAGATATGATTTTTATAAATCGATCAACCAGAATATTCTAAAATCCACATAATCAAAGGAATTTATGTGAAAAAGGGAGAAAGGAGTCAGGCTCGAGTGACTTGGCCCAATCAAAGGAGGCCAAGTCACTGATCAATGCTCACATGTCTTCATCTAAGCGAGAAACAAAACATGGGTGAATTAGTGAAATGCCCTTACGTAAAAAATAAAGGAAAGAAGGAAATGAGGAGGGTATTATTGAAAATTTAACCAAGGGATTCTTCCTTTTTCACATTGCCATGGCTGTCCAGCAGTAGTTTGCTAGCTAGCATGGAATTTGGGTGAATCTAATCGAAGTAACAATTTGACAAAGTGAGAACACGAAAAGATAGAGGAGAAGATGAAGAACTCATAAATAGGTGTGATTGCTCAGAGGTGACAAGGAGAGGGAACATTGGCCGCCACAAACTAGAATCCAAAAATTGACTCACTAGTAGTGATACACGTGATCAAGGGATCAATTGAATCAAGAGGGAGTTTGCAAAACTACGGAGGAAGACCTGGGTAGGTGTATTTATAGATGTGGGTGTGAGAAACAACGAATAGGAAAGGGGGAAAAACCTTGTTGCCCAAGAATTGGGGGTTTCTTAATTTCTTGACAACATGACACAAATAGAGGATCATTTAATGCCAAACTTTCTCATGAATTCAATGCAAAAACATCTCAGGAAAATATCAATATATGAGAAAGTTATCTTCTATTTATAGTGTTCGGTTCATACGGCTTATTTCCAATTCAAGCGCGAGGTTGAGGGTAGGTGTATTTATAGATGTGGGTTATACCCAGATTATATACCTTGTCAGCCGCCCGATCACAAATCTATAGCCCAGATCACGCATGTATCAGTATAGATGGTGTGTTACATTTAATTACAGTTCGATTATGATTTCGACTAAAGTGTTTTTAAATATTTTTTTTTCTTTTTCTCTCTCTTCAATTGAGGGTGCAAACAAACTCCCAATTAATTGAAATTTGACACCTAGTTTGTTTTGGACATATAGAATCTGAATATGGCATTATTTTTCACTTTTGAAGACTCTAGATATTTTATTTAATTATTTCAAATTAATTAATATTTTTCTTTCTTAATGTATTAGAGACTTTAGTTTTCACTTTTGAAGACTCTAGATATTTTATTTAATTCTTTTAAAGTAATTATATTTTTTCTTTTTTAATGCATTAGAGACTTCTAGACATTCTCAATCAATGTGAAACTTCACCTGCAAGCAAACTAAAACATATGGGACATGAACTGGCTATTAATTTTATCCCTTGGTATTATTTACCATATTATATAATATTTTGTGATTTATTTACATTTTCTCTCCCCTAAACATATTGAACATTAAAGATTGTCTGAATTAGTTGAAAATTCACATATAGCCTTATTTTAAAATGTAGATTTTGAATCTAAGATTAGTTTCTCTTTCGGAGTCATTAAATGTTTTATTTTATATTTTGGAGGTAAATCACAATTTTCTTTTCTAAATAAACTAGATACAGTAATTATTATCCCAAATTTGTGAAACTTGGCCACCAAGACAAATCGAACCCAAAGAAAATGAATCTCTAGTTATCTTTGACCAATTAGTCTTCCTTTTATAAATTTTAATCCATTATCGATTATAATCACAAATTCCTATATTAATAATTCAATATCACCTTATCTTTCTTAAAGAGTTCTTATTTATCTCTTTCTTGTTTTAAAAGGCGATAGAAAATTCTAGAAAAAAATTATTTTATCATTATCCCACCTAAAAGGAAAATTTGCATTTTTAGACCCTAATTGAAACATTCACAGAGGTATTTGTGCATAAACCCATATATTGGCATAAATATTGATCAAATATTTTCCAAAACACTAATAATTATCATTAATCAACATCAAGGCCAAAAAGGATACAAAGGAAAGGAAAAACTTAGGAAAAGGGATAGATTAAGAATATGCATTGATTTTAGTTCCTTACAACACTCCACCCTTTAAAAAGGAATTCATCCCAGAAATCTCAAACAAAGAGGGAAGGGTGAGTATGTAGCATCTCATCACTAAGCTCCCAAGTGGTTTCTTAAAAACAATGTTACTTCCACAAGACTTTTACTAGATCAATCTCCTTGTTCTTCAACTACTTAACATGGGAATCAAGAATCTTCATAGGTAACTCTTCATAGGTTAGGTTCTCCTGAATCTCCAAAGGTTCTATTACAAGTACATGAGAAGTTTCTTTCACATACTTCTTTAGCATACACACATGAAAGGCATTGTTGATCTTGTCATAGGTAGGAGGAAGATCTAAGTAGTATGCACAATCTCCAACCTAATCTAAGGTCTCAAATTGTGCAACATAGCGGGGACTAAGCTTTCCATTAACCTTAGATCGTGTAATAGAATGTATAGGATAAATCTTTAAGAATACATAGTCACCCACTAAGAAACTTACATGATACCTCTTCTTTTCTGCATACATCTTCTATCAATCTTGTGCAACTTTCATTTGCTTCTTAAACAACTAAACCTTCTCTATTATCATCTACATATCATCAACATTCACCACAGCATGCTCTCCCATATCATCAATTTGTAATGGAGAATGATAAGGTCTTCCATACAAGGCTTAATAAGGTGGAATATTAATACTGTCTTGGTAGTTAATGTTGTAAGAAAACTCAGCCATGCTCTTTTTCCAAAAAAAAAAATTTATTCCTTGCATGCTCTTTTCCAAAAAAAAATTTATTCCTTCCATGCTCTTTTCCTAATTTAGATAATTGTTGAGGACTTAAACGCAATTTTCCCATGATTAGTTTTGAAAAATCATTTATTATGTCCAATTTCTCTATTATACTTGTTTTATTTAAAGAAAATGTCTTCATGTATATCTATGCCCTTTTTGTTTAAGAAAAATGAGGATAAATGCTTTTATGACAAATTTTTCTCTCTCTTATGATAATTAGTGATTTACTTGTGTAATTATTTGCTTAATGGCCTTCATATTGTTTATTGAAATTAAATAATGTTGAATGCACGTTTTTATGTTTTGTAATCCTTATTTGAGAAATCAATGACTTTATATGCACTTAAGTGCACATAATGATTTTTGCTACATTAGACCTAAAACGTGTACAAGAATCAAATCCAATTGAATAGGAATGTTTTAGACCCTCTCATATACCTATGGTTCAAATTTGAACCCATTATGACCATGTTTGACCCTTCAAATCGATTTTGAATGATTTGTATATGGTTTGACTAAGAAATTATTGAGAATGTCATTTATTTGCTTTTATTTCCCTAAAGTCCCAGTTTTATTGAATGTCACGTGTTACTCTGCTTTGTTTCTCACGAGTGTACACGACCGCTGTCAGATTAGGATCCAACGGCACAGAGATCCTCTTCTACCTCCGTTTCTTTTGGGAGCGAAGCCATTTCACAGGCTGTATGATCATTGATCCCGTTCTCCCTCCCCTCACATTCGTTTCTCTTGATTCTTTTACCAGTGAGACCGCGAGGTCAATCCGAGCTCAACGAGTCATTACTCATTCTCCATCCCTCTCTTTTGATGAAACGCCCAAAAGGGCAGGTTTCCACCCTCGCCTTCCCGAGTTACAGAGGGCACAACTGTGCTGCTACTTCCTATTTAAACCACCCTAGAGCATCATCGGCCCCAGGTCGCCTCATCTTCGCTCTCAATTTCTCTGCTGGATCCCCCAAGCTCCCCAACCTACTCGACTTCCCTTTCCGGTGAACTTGACTCCGCTCTAACCTGCACCGGCACCTCGAGTCAAATTGGAGCATCGATGAGCTTCCTTGACACCCTAACGTTGTTCCTAAATCATCGGTTTACCATGCGCTTACCCCAGCCTCTGTGTCCTATAGAGCCGCCATCGGACCTTGTCGGCGCTTACCGCCACGGCACATCAGTGGCTCTCCGACCACAGAAATGCATGCCTTGGCCTCGCCTTGCCTTCGCGAACGTTTTACACACCTCATTGGAGGATTTTCTGGTTGTTCTCAATGGTCTCGATCTTGACTCTTTTTCCCCTATTTCTCTCCTTGCGGCGGAGCATTCCTAGAGCTCTCGGCCACTACGAGACTCCAATTTTGGATCGTCGAGTTCGCGGGGCAATGAGGGTGGCCGCTGTGCTCTTGGCTTCCCCTGTAGGGTGCTACTTCACGAACCCGATCCCAGGGGTCATGTATCGGCTTCTATCCCACGCCATGGCTCGCTAAGGAGCAGGCTAGGAAGAAACTAGGTCAAGAAATGACCTTTGTGCCCTGTCCTTTTTATTTTGGCATTTTCAACCGCAGGGGTATTTTCAAGATTTCACCAGTCCTCTTTGCTTTGATCGCGAGCCCTTAGTGGCATGCCTCGTCGCTGAGTTGGCCAAATCTGATTGGTCCAACTCAGGACTCAGGCCCAATAAGCAGATGTGGCTTTTTTTTATTGGTCTGTTTTTGTAAAATTCATAGTAAATCGCCTGTTTATCAGAAAATTTCAAAAAAATATGTTTTGGAAAGGATTTTTGATGAGGAATCCAATTTTGTGGTTTTCATCGACTGATTTCTCTGTTTTCACATCTCTATCTGTATATGCACGAATTAGGGTTTAATGATGTATGATGAAGGATAATTATATTAATTTCAGGTGATTAAGAGGATCCAACCAGTCAAACAAGGTTTGACTTAGGTGCTTTTGTTTCAAGGTAAGCGGGCCATGCCCTTGGCATAGTAAATTTTATTTATTGGATGTTTATGATATGTTTATGCACTTAATGTTTAAGTCATGACAAATGCATGTCTTCCTTCAAGTATATGATTATTGAATGATTGTTTGCTATAATATAAGTCTAAGTATAGAACCACATTTATGCTATGAATTATGGTTAAGGAACAAGAAATCAAGATTAAGAGGGAATAAGTTTCCCATTCATGCTTAAGAGGGAGAAATTCCATTATTGGTCATGGGGAGAAATCCCAATCATGTTCAAGAGGGAGAAATCTCAATTAAGATAAAAGTTTAGGTTATTAAGAAGATAAGTTAAGTTTAAGAAAAATCATGATTCATAGAAATTGATTTATATTTATATGCACCTTGTTATGGGCTTTCCGAGCATTATGGGCTTTCCGAGCAATTATGGGCTTTCCGAGCATTATGGGCTCCTTATGGGGCATTAAGAGAGGAGCATATTCTTCTAGTCAATTTCTTTATGTAAAAGACATCAAGAAACGATTAATGATAATGCATGTTCATTATTATGTTAAGTCACTTGTATATTGTATTTTTCTTATGCTTTATAACATGTCAATGCCACTTACTATGTTTGTTTTCCTTTGCATGGCTGGGGACGAGATGTCCGCAGAAGTTGGAGCTAAAGAGAAGGAATCATCTTAAGAGTACCAAGGACCCAGAGATCCAAGGAGTTGTTGCCTGGTGGGACGTCCATCTATGGAGATCCTATCTTTCTCATGATTATCTAGTTTATGTTTAGCATACCTTTCGAAACATGATGTAGCTTTTCCTCCAAGAACTTATGTATGAATCTATGTTTCAATAATGCCAAGTGTTATTTGTTTCTTGATATGAGATCATATATGTGACAATCCCTCCCTAATATGCCAAGTACCCCACATTATGGATAATGTTGGGGATTAGGCTGTGCTTCCGCTGGTTACGTAAGAAACCCTAGGGAGAGGTGTTACATTAATGGTATCAGAGCAAGGAATAGATGGCCACTAAGGCAACACTAGAGATTCATATTATGTTCTAATATCATGTTATGTTTACCCTTTCATATGGCCCCTAAGAAGAAGGAGAAGGTTTGTGAGTCAAGGCCCTCACAAGGATCCTCTAGTGGTGATAAGACTGAAGACATTAACCATGCCCCTCCGCCAGTCACCCTAGATGCCCTAGTTTTAGCCTTGACCAATGGCCTCCAACCCAGAGCTCCACTTAGAGTACATGAGATCTCCCTCGTAGATTTCTTGAAGATTAGACACGATGCTTTCCATGGTGAAGATGAGGTTGATGTAGTAACCAAGGCTGAGGAGTGGCTTAGCAACATGGAACACTGCTTTAGAGACTTAGAGTGTCTCCCACGTAGTAGGGTTAGATTTGCCACCCATATGCTCAAGGGTGCATCCCGTACTTGGTGGGAAAACCTCTTAGCCTCTAGGGACGATGATGACCCTCCTTTCACTTGGGGTGAGTTTGTAGAAGTCTTTAACGACTATTATGTATCCGAAGCCATGCTAGAAAGAAAGGAGGATGAGTTTGTTAACCTTAAGCAAGTGGATGACATGACTGTCACTGAGTATGCCATGAAGTTCCGTAAGCTCCAAAAATATGGACTTGAGTACACTGAGCAAAAGAGATCCAAGAAGTTCATTAGAGGGATTAAACCTGATCTAAGTTATGCCTTGTCTGGTAGAGGTCATAGGACCATGCAATCAGCCTTGGATGCAGCCCTAGAGTTGGAGGATCACCCTGGGAGGAATCATAAGAAGGAGGTACCCCAAAACAATCATCACCATCATCCCCATCAACCCCCTCCACCCTCCAACCACAAGAGAAAAGCCCCTGAGCCTCCTTCAGAGAATGGGCGAACCCCATGCCCCACATGTAAGATAAATCATGGTGGTCCTTGTAGGTTTGGGACTTCTATTTGCTACTATTGTGGTGCGGAAGGGCATATCAAGCCTAATTGCCCCAAGCTTGCAAAGAAGGATCCCAACCATAACCAAGCTAGGAACCCTAATCTTCCACCCAAGGTTAAGCCAAGGCTCTTCACCATGCAAATGTCGGATGGAGAAGAGGAAGTTGATAAAGGTAAGGGTAGTTGAGTAATTTATGTTAAATCATAATGCTTTGTTTATGTATGCTCCTTTTATAATAAAAATTTGTATGGAAAATTGCAAGTTTATGTGAAACCCTTAAGGTGGGTAGAAACCCTAGGAAATTTCGAGGACGAAATTTATTTAAGGTGGGTAGAATTGTAACATCCCACTCTTGCTATGCAATTTTTCCAAAAAAAAATTTTATTCCTTGCATGCTCTTTTCCTAATTTAGATAATTGTTGAGGACTTAAATGCAATTTTCCCATGATTAGTTTTGCAAAATCATTTATTATGTCCAATTTCTCTATTATACTTGTTTTATTTAAAGAAAATGTCTTCATGTATATCTATGCCCTTTTTGTTTAAGAAAAATGAGGATAAATGCTTTTATGACAAATTTTCTCTCTCTTATGATAATTAGTTATTTACTTGTGTAATTATTTGCTTAATGGCCTTCATATTGTTTATTGAAATTAAATAATTTTGAATGCACATTTCTATGTTTTGCAATCCTTATTTGAGAAATCAATGACTTTATATGCACTTAAGTGCACATAATGATTTTTGCTACATTAGACCTAAAACGTGTACAAGCATCAAATCCAATTTAATAGGAATGTTCTAGACCCTCTCATATACCTATGGTTCAAATTTGAACCCATTATGACCATGTTTGACCCTTCAAATCGATTTTGAATGATTTGTATATGGTTTGACTAAGAAATTATTGAGAATGTCATTTATTTGCTTTTATTTCCCTAAAGTCCCGGTTTTATTCAATGTCACGCATTACTCTGCTTTGTTTCTCGCGCGTGTACACGGCCGCTGTCACATCAGGATCCAATGCCAGAGAGATCCTCTTCTACCTCCGTTTCTTTTGGGAGCGAAGCCGTTTCACAGGCTGTGTGATCATTGATCCCGTTCTCCCTTCCCTCACATCCGTTTCTCTTGATTCTTTTACCAGTGAGACCGCGAGGTCAATCCGAGCTCAATGAGCCATTACTCATTCTCCATCCCTCTCTTTTGACGAAACGCCCAAAAGGGTAGGTTTCAACCCTCGCCTTCCCGAGTTACAGAGGGCACAACCGTGCTGCTACTTCCTATTTAAACCACCCTAGAGCATCATCGGCCCCAGGTCGCCTCACCTCCGCTCTCAATTTCTCTGCTGGATCCCCCAAGCTCCCCAACCTGCTCGACTTCCCTTTCCGACGAACTTGACTCCTCTCTAGCCTGCACCGGCACCTCGAGTCAAATTGGAGCGTCGGTGAGCTTCCTTGACACCCTAACGTTGTTCCTAAATCATCGGTTTACCTTGCGCTTACCCCAGCCTCTGTGTCCTATACAGCCGCCATCGGACCTTGCCGGCGCTAACCGCCACGGCACATCAGTGGCTCTCCGACCACAGAAATGCATGCCTTGGCCTCGCCTTGCCTTCGCGAACATTTTACGCACCTCATTGGAGGATTTTCTGGTTGTTCTCAATGGTCTCGATCTCGACTCTTTTTCCCCTGTTTCTCTCCTTGCGGCAGAGCATTCCTAGATCTCCCGGCCACTACGAGACTCCAATTTTGGATCGTCGAGTTCGCGGGGCAATGAGGGTGGCCGCTGTGCTCTTGGCTTCCCCTGCAGGGTGCTACTTCATGAACCCGATCCCAGGGGTCATGTATAGGCTTCTATCCCACGCCATGGCTCGCGAAGGAGCAGGCTAGGAAGAAACCAGGTCAAGAAATGACCTTTGTGCCCTGTCCTTTTTATTTTGGCGTTTTCAACCGCAGGGGTATTTTCGAGATTTCACCAGTCCTCTTTGCTTTGATCGCGAGCCCTTAGTGGCAAGCCTCATCGCTGAGTTGGCCAAATCTGATTGGTCCAACTCAGGACTCAGGCCCAATAAGCAGATGTGGCTTTTTTTGATTTATTATTGGTTTGTTTTTGCAAAATTCATAGTAAATCGCCTGTTTATCAAAAAATTTCAAAAAAATATGTTTTGGAAAGGATTTTTGATGAGGAATCCAATTTTGTGGTTTTCATCGACTGATTTCTCTATTTTCACATCTCTATTTGTATATGCACGAATTGGGGTTTAATGATGTATGATGAAGGATAATTATATTAATTTCAGGTGATTAAGAGGATCCAACCAGTCAAACAAGGTTTGACTTAGGTGCTTTTGTTTCAAGGTAAGCGGGCCATGCCCTTGGCATAGTAAATTTTATTTATTGGATGTTTATGATATGTTTATGCACTTAATGTTTAAGTCATGACAAATGCATGTCTTCCTTCAAGTATATGATTATTGAATGATTGTTTGCTATAATATAAGTCTAAGTATAGAAACCACATTTATGCTATGAATTATGGTTAAGGAACAAGAAATCAAGATTAAGAGGGAATAAGTTTCCCATTCATGCTTAAGAGGGAGAAATCCCATTATTGGTCATGGGGAGAAATCCCAATCATGTTCAAGAGGGAGAAATCCCAATTAAGATCAAAGTTTAGGTTATTAAGAAGATAAGCTAAGTTTAAGAAAGATCATGATTAATAGAAATTGATTTAGATTAATATGCACCTTGTTATGGGATTTCCGAGCATTATGGGCTTTCCGAGCAATTATGGGCTTTCCGAGCATTATGGGCTCCTTATGGGGCATTAAGAGAGGAGCATATTCTTCTAGTCAATTTCTTTATGTAAAAGACATCAAGAAATGATTAATGATAATGCATGTTCATTATTATGTTAAGTCACTTGTATATTGTATTTTTCTTATGCTTTATAACATGCCAATGCCGCTTACTTACTATGTTTGTTTTCCTTTGCATGGCTGGGGACGAGATGTCCGCAGAAGTTGGAGCTAAAGAGAAGGAATCATCTTGAGAGTACCAAGGACCCAGAGATCCAAGGAGTTTTTGCCTGGTGGGATGTCCATCTATGGAGATCCTATCTTTCTCATGATTATCTAGTTTATGTTTAGCATACCTTTCGAAACATGATGTAGCTTTTCCTCCAAGAACTTATGTATGAATCTATGTTTCAATGATGCCAAGTGTTATTTTTTCTTGATATGAGATCATATATGTGACAATCCCTCCCTAATATGCCAAGTACCCCACATTATGGATAATGTTGGGGATTAGGCTGTGCTTCCGCTAGTTAAGTAAGAAACCCTAGGGAGGGGTGTTACACATACTTCAGGTTTTTCCACATATAATAGATCATAGAAGCACAAACAACATCTTTCTTCCAACTCAAAGCATCAGCAACTACATTCGCTTTACCAGGATGATAAGTTATGGTAAAGTCATAGTCCTTAAGGTATTCCATCCATCTTCATTGTCTTAGATTCAGATCCTTTTGTGTAAGAAGATATTTCAAACTTAGCTTCGTGCAGATAGTGTCACCAGATTTTTAAAGCATGCATGATAGTAGTGAGCTCTAAATCATGTGTAGGTCAGTTCTCTTCATTAGGTTTCAACTGGAATAAAGCATAGGTGATCACTTGATCTTCTTGCATCAAGAGGCACCATAATCCTTTCTTAGAAGCATTAGTGTAGATTATGTAGGGTTTGCCTTCAAAGGATGACACAAGAATAGGAGAAAATGTTAAACATGCTTTCAGCTTCTGAAAATCATCCTCACATCTGATGTCCATACAAACTTGACTTATTTTAATGTCAACTTTGTCAGAGGGAGAGATAACTCGGAGAATCTCTTCATAAACCTCCAATAGTAACGTGATAAACTGAGGAAACTACATATCTCATACGGAGTCTTGGGAGCTTTCCACTTGGTCACAACTTCTACCTTTGTAGGATCAACAATAATATGTCTGGTAGAAATCACATGACCCAAAAACATTACTTCCTTTATCCATAACTCAAACTTCAAGAACTTATCATAGACTTGATTTTCTCTTAGTTGGTTCAGCATGATTTGTAGATGTTCACAATGTTGTTCTTCAGACTTGGAGTAGACCAAAACATTGTCAATGAACACCATCATGAACTGATCAAGAAAAGGACAAAACACTCAACTCATCAAGTCCATGAAAGTAGCAGGGGCATTAATTAAGCTTAAAGGCATGACTAGAAACTCATAATACCCATATTGAGATCTGAAAGTTGTCTTAAGAACATCTTCATATTTCACCTGCATTTGATAGTAGCCACTTCACATATTAATCTTTGAAAACACAGTGGCTAACTTCCACTGATCGAATAGGTCATCGATGCGCAGTAAGGGATAACAATTATTTATTGTCAATTTATTAAGCATATGATAATCTATGCACAACCGCAATGAACCTTCCTTCTTTTTCACAAACAAGATAGGGGCTCCCTAAGGTGAAACACTGGGGTGAATAAAACCCATGTTGAGAAGCTCATGAAGCTTCTTCTTAAGCTTAGCGAGTTCAGTAAGGGCCAAGTGATATGGCAGCTTCGAGATAGGTGAAGTTCCAAGTGCAAGCTCGATGGAAAACTCCACCTCGCGAGTTGGGGGAAACCTGGGAAACTCCTCAGAATCAACATTAGGAAAGTCCTTCACCACATCTATACAATCTAGAGCAAGGGTGTGGCATCAGGAACAATAGATGCTAAATATGTTCTACACCCTTGTGAGACAAGCTTTTTGTCTTTAATAGTGGAGATGATGAATGGTTGATCCTCTCACTTACTACCCTTGATACACATCCTTCTTTTATCAAGATGTAACAGGCTAACTTTCGATTCTTCATAGAACAAAACTACCTTATACCTCTTCAACCAATCCATCCCTAGGATAACATCAAAAGTGATCATGTCAAGCAGGATGAAATCTAAAGGAAACATCTTCCACAGATACAAAGGTCTAAGGTTGGGAGTTTGAGATAAGAAGAGTAGATTCTACCACTAGGGGTTTTAACATCTAGAGCATGGTCCATGTATTCTAATTCTATCTCTAACATTGAAGCAAGATGAGTAGATATGAAGGTATTTTATGATCTAGAATCAAAAATGCCTTGATTGAATGTATATTAAGATGTAAAGTTCCTTCAATAACTTCATTGTCCTCTCCAGTTTATTCAATCTTTAGAGCTAACACTCTCCCATTCCCCTTTCCACAGGTGGTCGACGTCCTTGCTGGTTCTGATCATTGTTGTTCCTTGGAGGTGGATTTTGTCATTGTTGCAGTTGTTGAGTTGGTTATTGAGTTGGGGCTTGTCCACATTGAAGCTTAGGACATTTGGTCGAATCTGTCCATCTTAGCCACACTCATGACAAATAGGTGCAGGTCGATCATCTCTTCGTGGTGGGGCATTTCTAGAATTACACTTCCCAGGAAGATGAAATAGGGAATAAAGGTTGCAACTATCATGTCCTTGGTTTCCACCTGAGTTCTTCCTCTTGTTATTGTTGTGTCCAGATGATTGAAATCCGAGATAGGGCTCGATCACCAGTGCCTTATCCACCATTTTTTGAAATGTAAGAGGTAGTTGGGGAACAAGGTTGCTTCTGACACTATAGTTGAGTCCTTCTAAGAAAAGGGTTGATCTTCGTTCATCTACGAGATCAACGGCATAACATTCCAAAAGTAGGAAAGATTGAACGTATTCAGAAACACTCATGCTTCCTTTTCATAGGATATAAATCTCATCTTCCTTCCATTTCAGATAAGTAGGACAGATGTACTTCTCATGGAATAGTTTGAGAAATACTCCCAAGTCATGTCAGTGATGTCGCAGGTACGAGCCATAGCATTCCACCAGACTCATGCTAGCTTGTCCAGCACATACGTGACAAAGCAAACTTTCTGATGTGTAGGACATTCCATGCCCTTGAAAGTGTGCTCCAGGGCCAACACCCAATCATCATCCTTATCAACCATGTTTGACTCACTTTTGCCCTTGAAGTAAGGTGGTTGCATCTTAACAGAGACCATCAAAGTGAACTCCTTAGGTTTGATAGCAGTGGCTATAGTAGCAAAGAGTTGTCCCACCAAGGTAGTCAAGAGTAATTGGTGCAACATGGTCAACTATTGCTCGGGGGTCAAGTTCGGTGTGCCTACAGGAGTAGTAGGGGTCATCATGTTGCTTTGGGGAGTCGTTGGAGTGTCCTGGTTGTCAGTGTTTCTAGAGGAGGCTCCCTTATAAGTGTTGTTCATGTCCCCAAACAAATCACCCCTCCTGAAAGACAAAGGTATAACATAAGATTTCCATGAGTACTCAACAGAGATATCTAAGGCTAATATTTCCTATAGGCATGCTATTTCAGACAATCAGTATCAGCTCATGCCAGGCAGATATCATGTAGATCTGGAAGTCCTCATAAATCAAGCTATTGGCAGAGAGGAAAATCTTATCAGCCCCCAAACCCTGGTCCTTTCTAGACACCCTTGCTTTCAACTTATGCCCTAATAGCTACCTATTAGGCTCTGATACCATGTTGTAAAGAGGTGAGATCACTCCTTACTAAAATTTAATGGATAATATACAACATCCATCTATTTTTTAAAACTTAGATTATGAAGGATGCATGCATAATGATTCCATTTACATAAGCATGAACCAGATATAAAAATGTCAATAGTAGCAGCAAAAAGAAAAACTAAGTTATTACATTACTTTTGGACTCAGTTCACTACATGAGTTTCATGGAAAGAACTAGAAAACAAAACCAATAAAATTTAGCAGTAGCAACCTAGACATCTCAGAAAAAGTCACTTGAGTCTACTCTTAAACAAGGCCTCCTTGCTCTTGTTCCACTTCTTGTCCTAGGCCTGGGTGGTTGCGATCACCCAGCAAGAGAAAGAAATAAGGTATGTGTCAAAATAAAGAACAAAAACACGATAATATCAAAAAAGGGTAATAAAGGGTGTATGTTCATCAAGAACAAAGAAAGTCAAGATTATGAGCCACATATCAAATTAGAATCTTTCCATCAAAGATAACAACAAAGCA
The DNA here is from genome assembly GCA_963693085.1 of Alisma plantago-aquatica. NCBI lineage: Eukaryota > Viridiplantae > Streptophyta > Magnoliopsida > Alismatales > Alismataceae > Alisma > Alisma plantago-aquatica. Next base: position 48,175,816 of record OY856411.1, read on the forward strand.
ACATGCATGATTAATAGTATGACTACATTAACTAAGTAGGGTTGAGGTACCTACCAAACCTCAATCGATAAGTGAGGGGAGAACGGACACATTCTCAATCACCTACAATGAATATATAAAAGTGGGGAGAATTGACACATTCCCCTGGGCAAAATAACACATGCCCAAACTATGGGTGGTTGTACAGAGGTACACTACATTAGCTAACAAGTCAACCAATGACCGTGCTAAAAGAATTAATGTGGCAAGGCAAGATTTAACATCAAATAGTAGAGCTATGGCATGTGGGTAAAAATCCAAGAAAATAATGAAATAATAGCACCAAAAAGAGCAATAATATGAATCAAGATTTTAGTCCATGCCTCATTGGTGAATTAAGGTTTGATATAACAAATATGTCCAACTTAAAGGGTAAGATGCACATACCACAACTCAGAGTCCTGGTTAATTATTTTTCACCAACTTAGTTGATTCCAAGATCTTCTTTGCCCAATTCAAGTTATTCACATAGATTAGGGTTTTATGACACATAATGTATAAAGAAACCCTAATTTAAGACCTATTTGGAAAACCTTGAATTTTGGTCAAAAAAACCTAGACCAAATGATTCCTTTTATTTTTTTGATCAAGAAAACATATTTATTTGTCAATTTTGGAGTTTATATGATAAAGTTATGATTTTAGGGCTTTTTATATGATTTATTAGATTCTCAAAAATCAACCATCATGGAAATTAGACTCTCAAACTATTTTTATTAGAAAGATCACATTTTTTATTTCAAAACATATTTTTACTAAATTATTGGACAAGTAGATTAAAAGATATGATTTTTATAAAATCGACCAATCAAAATATTCTAAAAATCAACATAATCAAAGGAATTTGTGAGAAAGAGAGAGAGAGGAGTCGGTCCCATGGGACTTGGCCCAATCACAGGCATCTAGGTCACCAATCAATGCTCGCATGGCTTCATCCAAGCGAGAAACAAAATAGGGGTGAATTACCAAAATGCCCTTGCACGATAAACAAAGGAAAGAAGGAAACTAGGAGGGTATTAGTTGAAATTCAACCAAGGGATTCTTCCTTTCTAGCGGCGTCATGGCTGGCCAGCAGTAGAGTGCTAGCTTGCATGGGATTTGGGTGAATCTAATCAAAGCGACAATTTGATGAAACGAGAACAAGGAAAGAAAAAGGAGAAGAAGAAGAACTCACAAATAGGTGTGATTGCTCGGAGGTGATGAGTAGAGGGAACACTGGCCACAACAAACTTGAGTCCATGAAATGATCACTGGAAGTCATACACATGAGCAAGGGATCAATTGAATCAAGAGGGAGTTTGTAAAACTACTGAGGAAGACTGGGGTAGGAGTATTTATAGATGTTGGTGTGGGAAACAATGAATAGGAAAGGGGGCAAAAACCTTGTTGCCCAAGAATTGGGTTTTCTTTATTTCTTGATAACACAATGTAAATAGAGGATAATTGGATGCCAATCATGCTTACAAAATCAATGCATAAAAAATCTCAAGAAAAGATCAAGAGATGATACAGTTATCCACGATTTATAGTGTCTGATTCACATGGTTGGTTTCCCATTCGAGCGTGAGGTTGAGCATGACTTATTAGTTGTATGTTCGTAGATCCATGGAATAGATCATGCGTGCATATGTAGAGGGCATGTGAATTTAATTACAATCTGATTATGATTTTGACGAAAGTGTTATTAAATTATTTCTCTATCTTCAATTGAGGGTGCAAACAAACTCCAAGATAATTAAAATTTGACATATAGCCTATTTTGGACATGCATAATCTGGATATGGCATTAGAATTCACTTTTTAAGACTCTAGATATTTTATTTAATTCATTTAAAGTAATTCATATTTTCTCTTTCTTAATGCATTAGAGACTTCAAGAAATTCCCAATCAATGTGAAACTTCACCCTCAACCAAATTAAAACATATGGGACATGAGATGGTCATTAATTTTATTGTTTGGTATTATTTAACACATTATTTAATATTTTGGGCTTTATCTACATTTTCTCTCTCTTAAATATATTAGAACATTAAAGATTGTCCAAATTAATTGAAAATTCAGACATAGGCTTATTTTAACATGTAGATTTTAAATCTAATATTAGTTTTCTCTTTTGGATTTATTAAACATTTTATTTCATATTTTGGAGGAAAATCACGTTTTTATTTTATAAATAAAATATATATAGTTATTATTATCCCAAATTTGTGAAACTTAGCCTCCAACTCAAACCAAACCCAAAGAAAATGAATATCAAGTTATATTTAACTATTTAGTTTTCCTTTTATGAATTTTAACCCATTTCCATTATTACCATAATTTCCTATATTAATAATTCAATATCACGTTGTCTTGCTTAAAGAGTTATTATTTATCTCTTTCTTATTCCAAAAGGCTATAGAAAATTCTAAAATGAATTTATTTTGTCATTATCCCACATAAAAGGCAAATTTGCATTTTAGACCCAGATTCAAATATTCACTAAGGTCTTTGTGCAGAAACCCATATATTGGCATAAATATCGATGAAATTTGTTCCAAACCACTAATAAATCCCATTTACCAATATCAATGCCAAAAAGGATACAAAGAAAGGAAAAACTTAGGAAAAGGGTGTTGGTATGTATGCCCATAGAGCAGGTCATATGATGATTGTAATGGGATACTTTGTAAATGATTTGAATAATAATAAAGGCAATTTCCGATCTATATGTTTAAACTGTTTCTGAGATGATGGTGTAACATGATAGATGTCTAAAGAATGATTTTACTCAATGACGTATGCTTTTGGGTTGAGGACCTAAATGATGAGATCATACGGATGTTAAGAGTATACATTCTTGTTTAGTCCCTAGTCGGTTGTTATTGTGGAAATAACCATAGACATCAATAACACTAAAGACTAGATTGTGTGTTGGTTGATGACAGAATCTCATTAGTCATGATATAGTGATATCAAACCAAGCACATAGGTACTTGTTAGAGAACAAGGTACCGGACAGACCCACCGTGAGAGTGACACATGGAACCATGACTTGGTAGTCACAGTCAGCTCTCATAGTGATGGTGGTGAGTGTGATTCTTAGACCTGAAATCACTACACTCAACACATGTCGTTGGGTACACTTTGACATCATCAAACGCAGTCCTAAAACATGGGTTGTTATAAAGGTGATGATTGGGTGGCTTTGACACATGGGGCTTTTGAGGGGTGAGTGATAGATATGGGATTTGTCCCTCCTGAGGGAGTTTGATATCCTTGGCCACTTGATGAGTAGGATTGAGAAAGGCATGTGCATGCATGTGTGAATCAATATGTGATATTGATGTCATACACATCTCACTCGGTCTACTCTGAGATCAAGGAAATGAATGAATGTTGACAGGATGACTGTTCCATGCCTCGAGTTCATTCAGGATATCAGTGACAAAGGAATTATACATTCACTGTAACACCATTCACAGATTGTAGGATTGAAAGTTGTTCTCCAACTTTCTATTTCACTTGGGTAGCACTGATGTGTGACTAAGCACCGCTCTTTGCTTGTGAAGTCATAAGTGTTATGGACTTTCACTGCCAACATGAAATGGACCTGTAGGGTCACGCATATAGGATTTAACCTGGAAGAGGAGTTTTGTCCACAAACAATGTTTAGATTGATTACTAAAGGAGTTTAGTAGTTCAATTAAACACTCAATTAATCGATAGCTCAATATCATAATGTTCAAGGTGTTGGACTCATTGATTGGAGTATCTGATTGATTGAAATCGCAATTGACTGATTCTGCACAATCTGCACTCCCAACCGATCGACTCATGTGATGAACCGATCGGCTGAGCTTGGTGAACCGATCGGCTCAAGTGTTGAGTCGGTCGGCTCATGGATAGGGTGAACGATTGCTTCAAGTGTTGAAATGATCGGTTCAACTGTTGCAACCGGGCAAGTTGGGAAAGTAAGATTGGTGAGAATTTTCCTTGCGTTTCACTTGCCCAATTTGATTGGAACAAGGATTGGTATTCGATACCAATTAGAAACAAAAGAAGGAAAGTCAATCGGGAACTGATCAGAACCACGAACCGACCGGTTCAGAAGTGAGCCGACCGGTTCATGGGTCCCAACCGATCGGTTGAGGTGTCAACCGACCGGCTCAGCTCCCCAACCGACCGTTTCAGTTGTGAAACGATCGGTTCAGGTTGCGAGTTGGTTGTGTTTTGTGGAAAATCTCGAACCCTTCTACTCCTGCTTCAGTCCCATATTGTCAGGGACAGAGAACCCTGTCCCATGACCCGCCTATATATATAGGGGTATTGGGGGCTTCTCTGAGTACAACTTAGTGCAAGCCGGTTGGTCTGCAAAGTTGTCGTTCTCTTTGGTTTTGGTAACCGAGAGAGCCCGAGCAAGTGCTACCCAAAAAGGGAGGCACAGCAAGGGAAAGACAACTGCAGTTGCAACTGGTAGCAGAAGAGTGTGTTGGCGACTAGTACGCCAACAGGAGGGTGCGACTCCTTCCGGTTCCTTGTACGACAAGGAGATCGGAGTTCCAGGCGGTCCGTGTGGACGACTGTAGAGGTGGGAGACCTTTGCCGCTTGGAGGACAATTGTCAATCCTGACAGTCTCGGTGAGACCAGGAGTCTTCAGTCCCGGTGCGATCAGGAGCTACACAGACACCGTCCAAGCCCGGAGGTGAAGACCGCGCAAGGCGCGAGGTACTGTCGCCGAGCAAGCCTCGGGACAAGGTATGAATTCACAAACCATCTTTCCTATTGTATAGACGTTGAAGCGATTCCTTATGTTCTGGGTTTTGGGGAGAAAACTTTTGTTTCCGCTGCTTCTCTGCCTCCTCTAAAACCCTACAAAGGGCTAGATTAAGAATGTACATAGATTTCAGTTCTTTACGAGGGGTTTAGGGTGATGCCTCCCCATTGGTCCTTTTTGCATTCTTGGGTTGTCCCACCCCATGTTAGGACACCAACCCCAAACTTGAGTTGTGGGTCTTAGATCCATTCTTATGTACGCATTGATATCTAAGTTTTGAATATATACATACATATTATATATATATATATATATATATATAACCCTTTATTTGCATCATGTATTACTTCAAGTACATATATCCATGGAATATTGGGTCACCCAACTAATTTGCATTTCTTCTTTTGTGTTACCCTAATTAGGGTTCAAATGGGTAGGGTTACTATTTTACCCACACTACTCCCATTTCCCAAGATTAGGTTTAGGGAATATGCCATGTACTTTAGGTTTTAGATATACCTTGACCTACTTAGGGTTTTCCTAAATCAACCCTAGCTCCATCTTCAATTTACCCTTGCAAGGGAAACTCATAAAACATTTGATTTAACTTTATCATTACCTCAACTTTAATTGTACATTAATTGACAGAGGATACCTTTATCTTACTTCTTCTCAAAAACCCTAACTTGGGATGAGGAGGGAAGTTCATTTTAGGGATTATTAAGAAAATATAGGAGATCTAGATAAAATTAGAGATGAGGAATGTAAGGAAAATATTACTTCTTGAAAACTCTAGGCTTTGGCCATGGATGTATCACATTGGCTAAGGGAAGCCTCGTATACCAGCTTAATGGTGCAGAGGAAAATATTGCCAGTCCCAAAGCCATGATCCTTTCTAGACACCATTACCCTTAGGTTATGCCCTAATCATTTTCCTTACATTTCTATGGATAATTCAAGATTATCAACTATTAAATATTATTTTAAAATTTTGGGACTCTGATACCAAATGTAACGACCCACACTTTTTTATGTCCCCCAATTAAGAAAGGACCTTAAAGTAGAGAGATGTTACCTAATCTTCCAAATGCTAGATTTAGTAAATAATACATATTAACAAATAATTTCCATTAATTTCAAATATCTTATTTACAACATGTATAATGAGGCTCCTCGAAGGAGTTACATAGATTTCTAAAGAGAAAAATAACATATTCATTAGAAATGAATACATATGAGAAGAAATATCTAACTAATCCTCCTTGTCTTAACTTTAATCTATTCGACTTATTTCGTTTGATTCGTTAAGTCTTCATATATTCATATATGATAGTTACCTAAAACGCCAGCAAACATAGATCAGCATATTGTTATACTGTGTCTGTGGGGTGCACACAAGAGTGTGACGGTATGATAACAATATATAATTAATTAGTATCTTGCAAATAAGAACTGGCATGTTCATTACATATTCTTATCCATGTTTGACATGTTGTCTTGGGCGTAAAAATTGTCCCTCTCAGGACTCATGTGCATCACCCCTTGATACATGTCATTTCAAAGTTCAAAATAAGATAACTTACTTTATGTGATACTCATAGTGGAATTATAGTTGAACATAATGTAAATAAACATCCAATAGTTTATTTCATCAATCTTCAAGAAATCCTTGGAAAAATACATAGTAGATAATGAGAGTATTCATAATCATAACCACATACCATTATCATGCATAATCCATGCAATAACACTTCACGTACTTTATGCAATCCAATCATCAAATCACATGTAAGAAATCGCCAATATCTAAGTTCCCTATGTAATGGTTTGGAAGTGGAGAATCTCTTAGAAGCCTTCCCACTCCTTTCCACACTTTAGAGCAAGTCGAGGGGATTTCCTCATATTCTACACCATGAAGGTGATGAAGCATCACATCCATCTTTCTGGGATGTCTCTGGGTATCACCAGGGTTCTATCCCAATTCAGCTCTTCCTACTTAATGTGGACCCTTTACATACAGACTTTGAGTCATAAGAAAGGGATAGGAGGCCAATGGAAATCAGGGTTCTCGGCGAGTCCTGCATTGGAGGAAAGGGAGGACTCCCTTCCCCAAAGAGTAACTTTCTCTTCAAATAAAATCCCCATAAGAACAAATATTTATACCAACCACTTGCCATATCCATTTAATAGCAAAATTTAAGGGAACTCTAGTTATATTGTTATCTTACATTAGGAAAAGGATGACTCCTTAATTATTCCCTTATTTATCCAAAACTTGGTTTCCCATGCAAATCTAGATAATTGCTAAATATATTACCTATGCCACAAGATATCTTAGAACCTTATGGATTTTCTTCCTTAATCCTATATTTGGATTATCTATCCCAATATTATATTGAGTATATGTTATGAGCAAGAAATAACTATTTCCCTATTTTGTGTCCCAGGGACCCATTTGTAAGTCTTGATTTTGCAAAGATAAGTAATTCATATCTCTCTCACATCTTTATTCTGATTGGTCCCAAAATAGGATACATTTCTTATAATCATATGATCTACAGAGCCATGTTTGGAGTCAAAAGGTTACTTCTAGATACCCTTTTCTCTCTCTTCAAATTGTTTCTTAAATCAATTATCAATATTACTTGGAAAGTCACTTTTATCTAAAATTCTAAAAATATCTTTGTTTCCTTATTATATTCAATTCTTCCAAAAGTTAGACCAAATTATCCTTATTTGATTTCCAAGACCTGACTTACAAGTCATCTTAGATAATTACTCCTTTAATTATCTAAATCAAAAAATATCTTAGAATATTCTGGAAACTTGCCTATTATTCCATATTGCAATTATCTAACAAATTACAAAATCCATTATCCTTCGTTTATGCAAAAATTCCTTTCACTGCTTAAACTTGTGCCAGAAGAACCTATTTGCAAAGAAAATATTCTTATTGGCCACTGGGCCATGGGTTGAACCCATGCCTCAAAGTGTATCCAACATATATTTACTATTATTACAAAATTAAGAATTTTTCTTATCGATACAAGCAGTATATTCATATCATTCATATTTGCCAAATTTGAGGATCTTACACTCCCTCTCTCTCTATTCATGGTACACACACACTCTCCCTTTGTACAAATGTTGCAACATGCATAAGTTTTGCATACATTCAAAAAAATATATAATATTATAGTCTACATTTATAATAAGAACGATGATAATTCAATGCAACTATTATCAAGGCATAATTTCCAACCCTTTTCTAAAAATCTCCCCAATGATAATTTTTTGATGATTATCCTAAAATAAAAATTTGAACTTTATCTAGACCTGATCTATTTATTTTGAACCCTATTTGAATAAGTTGAAATCCTTTTTGGTAATCAATATCTTAGCTCATGATCTCTTTCATTTATGATTACAAATATAAAACACAATAATGTTGTAAAACTTGAGGTTATGTCTCTATCACAACATGAATTTTAATCAATCACTTATATGGATTACATGGATAACTGTTGATTTCTAAAAGTCAATTTATTATGGAAAGTATAAGAGATAATTATAACCTCTAGTTACAGTAAGACTCAACCACCTTTGACATGAACTTGAAAGTCTATTTTGGAATCACCTCAAATAGTGATCCATGTATGCATGTTTACATCTTGAGTATCATTCATTTATTATTTACATGAGTTCCTAAGATCTAAATTTTCAAACAAACAAGGTACTTTTTAGTATATTTGGCAATTATAAATGGAATTGATTGGTTACATATTATATATTTATGGTTAAAAGAATTGTGTACCTGAGTACATATAACTTGTATGTACCCATCCACATTTATGATGATTACATAATATTTTGAACAATCCAACCTTATGGGTGTGATGTATACCCCTTAAATAATATGTGTATCAAAAATCATCACAATATGGTATTGTAGATCTTCCAATGAAAGAATATGTGTATTTCCTAATCAATGGTGAGTTACAAAAATTACAGAAATCGTTGAATGATACATCAATATATTTTATGAATTATACGAGATATTGTTATGATTTTTTGAACACGACTAATATATAGAGTGATGAATCTATCCATATGGTTGATTTTTATCAACATGCTCCACATGTGTCATTTTGACGGTGGGTACACTCAACTTATATGTATTGCTTGGTTCACACTTCTTAAACTCTCTCTCTCACTCACTCTTTCTATCTCTCTCTATCTCTCTCTCTCTCTCTCTCTCTCTCTCTCTCTCTATATATATATATATATATATATATATATATATATATATATATATATATATATATATATATATTGGAGAAACTAAATGTATTCCAAAGAAGGTATTACAAAAAAGTAAAGGGTGTAGAGTTAGACCCAATACTATACCACACATGTGGGCTTGGATGCAAATTTTGACTTCATTAGGATAAAAGGATCCACATTAGTTACTAGTTTGGGTTGGGTATGTACAACTTTTATAAGACTAGTTACAAAATTGTCAAAAAAATTCAGAGAGTTAAGATGATCTCTCCCATGCAACCTGTTGTTTATCTCTTTCCACAAGAAAAAGCATAGGGTAGTAAAGTATGTCCCCACTGGGTTCCTCAATTTTCTCTTCATACTCTTCTCATGGATGAAGTTTAATGCTTCCTTCAGCAATCTGGGGTGGGAGGGTTTCCACCAATCCCAACTTTAGGCTCACCCTACACCATGTGTAGTAGGTGAACCTACACCTGAAGAGGAGGTGATCATGGCTCTCATTGTTCTCCTGGCACAACAAGTAGAGGGGGTTAACATCCAGTCCCAAACCTAGGAGTCAAACCACGGTGGTAAGCTTGCCCAGTAAACACATGTAGGTATCGAAGCTCAATTTGGGAGTATGTACTTTGTTCCACAAGATCACGTACCAAGGCACTTGGAGAGAGCGATATGACACGGTCCATGACTTGGTTGTCTCATTTCGTAAGTTCTGCCCATTGTAATGTTGCAGATATTCCCCCGGCACATTGTTCCACAGAGTGACCATGCTCCTCCAATTACGTGAGCAATCTGCTTTCTTCTCTCTAAACTCAATTTTAGTTATGTATTGTTCCCTCATCCAAGAACTCTATGATGTCTAAGCTAATAGGCTCAACTATTGATTATTGTTTGAAATAAGTGACTCCTTTGATACTTGTTCTAATTTTCCACATTTATGTATGTAGTTTTATGAAACCTTGAACAATGAGTAAACTTTTGATAATTATAATGGATGCAAATAACTTCACACCTATGGATGTAGACATCATTGAATGTACAAGAATTGAATACAAAGATACCCATGCCATTGGGTCTAAAGAGGGTTGATGTATGAATAGTCAATCCACAGATATCCATAGTTATGAGTATAGAGAGGGTCGAATGCATAGGGAATGTATGCAAAGAGATCCATATTCATAGTTGTAGAGGGGTTGAATGTGTAGAGAGTAGTTCTCATGGTGATGTATAAATAAAACATGGTATGGTTTCATTAAAGATGAAGTGGTATAATGTTGTTTCCTTTTTGCTTATATATTACTTCCTTATAAATAATTTGATTAAAACATAGCATTTTATCATCAATTATACTATTACATTCACAATAATTCCATGGTTTCTGTCTATTAGGCTAAAGAAGAAGATTGATGAAGACATGCTACAATTCATTCTTTCGCATTCGAATATACTACTTTGATGAAAAGTTCACTGAGTCATGAGGGATGATATAAATTGGGATGGTTAGTTCTTGGTAATATTTTATATTTTGAGATATTATTTCTTAATCTAATGTGTGTGTGATTCCCTTGGGACGTGCATAGACGGACGCTTTGATCCCTCTACCATTGTCCAAATAGTGGGACTTGGATTGGGGTTAGAACAACTCATTGGCATGTATTGAAGTGCAACTAAGAGTTTGACTCTGATTTATATTTTCAACCTTATCTTCTCTAACCAGTGATGGATCATATGTTGGAATTGAAGCCAATAATTTTCATAATTCAAATCCATTATGTAGATGTTGAATTAAACTTATCGCTAATCCTTCATGTATTAGAATGTCCATTTCTTATAGTACACAATGTCTATGATATTTAATCTTTTATAATTTCATATATTTGAAAAGTTAATTGTATGAACTGCTTAAATTAGTTGTGACATTTTTCTTTCTTTGACAATAGCTCACACTATGTGACAACCCCAATTTCTATATACTTTCCTTAGTGACATACACAGATATGCGTGCACTCATATCTATAAATGTCAAAAGGGAAAATATTAGAAATCAAGATAGTCACCTAAAAATAGAGATAAGCCAAGATTATGTCCACATCATCAGTAGATAGCCAACAACACTTCATTCAATGATAAAAGATAAAGTCATACATATTAATACTTGAGAAGGGAGAAGAATAAGTCTATGAAAAAGAAAATACAATTATTACATAGGATCTATAGTATCCTACTACATCATCTAGAAGAATAAAAACTATCTAACTAAAATGAATAAGGTGAGATGTGGAGATCTATCTGCCTATTTGAGCTTTGGCCAAGAACAAAGGAAAGCTCAGTCCTCATTATGTTGGACCCTTCGAGATTCTAGAAAGGGTTGGTGAATGTGCCTATCGTCTTGCTTTGCCACCTCAGTATAGTGCCATGCATAATGTGTTTCACGTATCTAATCTGAAGCCCTATGTCAAGGACCCCAGTCACATCTTGAATCATGAGCCTCTCGAGTTGAAGGATGATATGTCGTATGCTGAGTCCCCAGTCAGAATTCTCGACTTCAAGTCAAAGGAGCTTCACAGTAATCGACGTATAGATATGGTGAAAGTTCTCTGGAGCCACCATGATGAAACAGATGCCACTTGGGAATTAAAGACCGAGGTCGAGAAGAAGTATCCACATCTTTTTCAGGATGCTTGAATTTTGGGGACAAAATTCTTAAAAGGAGGGGAGAATGTGACAGAGTGAGTTTTTATATGTATATGTTATTTAGTTTCTCTCTCCTACAATTTTAATTATTCCATTTATGCCCTCAATCATCCCTCACTCCAAATTGATTATATGGTCTATCAATTTCATATAATGACATCTCTAGTATCATATAGAACCATATTAAATGCAAATGACATTTAGACTTTTGACATAGTCAACAATCAAAATTTTAACTCCAATCTTGCACCATAGCTACATCATAGCATTATAAAGCTATGCCTAAAATCTCATTACAATTGGAAGTACCAATTAGGAGTTATTCACAATAGAAGATTATGTGTATTATGTCACCTAATATAGTCTAGGACCTAGGTTCTCGCATCATTTGATCAAAATGATGTGTCACGCCCTCATGTTTTGGCTGGGCGTGACTTCTTTAGTCAAGGACGAGCTTGGACCATCCGATTAAAGGGACGCATATTCGTTCAGGATCCGAGGGTGAAGACCTTGTCTTCTACCTCTGCCTTCTTCGGTCCCGACCCCCCCCACTGTACAACAGACCTTCCAAAAGATCTAGCACCTGAATCTCGTCACCTCAGCACGAGATATTTCGAGTATAGACTCCTCTCACTGAGACAAGTTCAACGACCCTCTACTCACCTCCCCTCATCCACGGATCAGGGAGAACCAACTTCCCCCCTTCTCGCGCCTTCCACCGGTGGCGGAACCCATTTTAGGGCTCCATTCCCTCGACCACCCCGTGTCTATTTAAGACCCCCAAAGGCTTCTCCGACCTTCCTTTAATCTTTCTACACTACCAATTCCACCGGGACTTGCCCCCATTTCCCCAACCTCAAGCGAGCTCCGCCTCACCTTTCTCGACTTTCCCCTCACTCCAGTAGCTCTCTCCGCTCAATTGAACGGAACTACACCATCAGGGGATGTAACGACCCCGACTCCCGGTAACCCCTAATTAAGGGAGACTGAAAGGTCAGAGCCGTTAACTAATAACCCGGATCAAAGGTTCGACAAATAATCAGTAACAATTAATAAACTTTACCAACTAAACTGAAAACTGGTATAAAATAAAACTTTTCTTACCTTGGAAAAAAAATCGGGATTTCTAAACTTCTATCCATGAAGATACTAATATAACTAATCCTCCGGTGCACTTTATTTCTTATTTAATACCAAACATGTCGCGTTACTGTTTGTTCTTTTCATTTATACCTAAAATGCCGACAAACAAAACGTCGGTCAGCAAGAAGCTGATATGTGGGGGAAACAATAATTGTGCAACTATGTTAACAATGTAGTCAACCAAATATCATTTAACATCCAAGATTACATTTTAAGCACTACTACTCAATCCTTTCCTATCCCTTATCTCTATACTGTCCCTGTAGTGGACATGGATACTACCTCTCTCATATGGTAGATCCTTACCCCCATGGTCCTACCACACAGGTAGCCAATTCCTAGGGTTATGGAGTCGCATGGCCCTACCCAAAGGTAGCCCAATCCCTGACTCATGATGACTTGATGGTCCTACCACATTGGTAGCCATTTACTAAGTCGTTTAATGACCTGATGGACCTACCCCATTGGTAGCCATTTACTAGGTCAATCCATTAGGCTACAGAGGGGAGTAGGATCTGAGTTAGTAGGCACATATCTTAGGTGATAGTCGTATTCACATTATAAATTGCAAGAATTAAATGCATCAAACAGTTTAATTCAAGTCATCGATAAAACCTCAAAAATCCATGGGAAACTAATCCGAGACTTTCATTGGCATAACCACATACCTGTTTTGCTTTTATCAAGATCCTACTTTTTGAGATAGAGTCAACCATGTAGGGAAATCCAATCAAGCAAACAAGTAACACAAGGATCCTCTTGGCCAATGGAAGAGCACCACGTGTCCTTCCTACTTTCTTTTCTAGCGATCAGGGTCTTTGATCCGGCCTTTACCCTTTTTGTCCATGCTCTCCTTCTTGCACTCCAGGGGTAAGAGACACTTTTCTCTCAATTCACCTTCAACCTCACGTCCGGCAACCTCGTGAGCCAGCGCCAGCCTCCGGTCAACCTTGGTGTTGACTTTGGGTTTTCTTCCACCAGCGAGCAAGCTAGTTAGTCCATGAGCTTCGTCTGCTCGCCACGAACCTTCCTGACCTCTCAATTGTAGGTTGGCTTTATTCCTCTACCGCCAGCAAGCGGTTGTTGCTCCAGTGACGACGGCGGCCAGTCGAGGAGGAAGAACAAGTTGCTGGTCCAATTGAGGGCATGGGAAGACTCGTCGCACTGCTCCGAACTTGAGGGTAGGGTTCCTGCAATCTCTCATGAAGCCCAGACTGTTCCCCTTATATAGGCCTTCTTATAGGTGTTCGAGGATTTGGGTACTACTCTGATCCTCCACGAAATTACCCATAAATTGGGTCGAGACACTTCGAAAAGGACTCCTGAAGGTGATGGACTCATCCACACCTCAGGTTAAAGCATCAAACTTGAGAAAATTGGATTGCTTTCCCACTCCCTTTCCTTCTCTAAAACAAGGTAGGCGATGATCAGCTGCCCTTGGATTCGTGGTCCGCTGGACCACGTGGGGCATCCAATGGCTAATCTTGTTCCCTTATTCCTATATTCCAAAAAAACGAATTAAAAAGGGAATCGTACATGGAATCTTGGGAAATTCATTTCTCTCTCTTCATTTAACATTTTTCACTCAAATTTTACAGGAAAATTTTTCTTGGCATTATCCACTCTTGTATTAAATTTGAAACCCAAATCCTAAAGAAAAAGGGTATTTCCTTTACAAGCAAGTTATCCTTTATAACAACCAAATTATTTGGTAATTTCTCTTTCTTATGCCATCATCTTGGTATCTTGGACTCCTTAGCCCTCCAAGAATCCTAAGATTTCGAAATCCTTTTTGAAGGATACTTATTATCCTTCTAGATGCATCTAAATGCATTATACTTCATTATCATGTGTATTTCTTATTGAAATATTTCTTTTTGAGGATTTCTCTTTATTTCTCTTTTATTTTCCTCATTGTTATTCCTTTTATCATTATGAATCCTTGGAATATGAAATTCCACCAAGGATAACTCAATTATACCTCTTTCCACTTATTTTCTACATTTTATCATTGTTTTCAATTTCTTTCTTAATAAAGAAATACTTAATTAATATTTTCTTTTCTTATTGCTTTTCTTTGCAACTTTGGACTCCTTAGGACACAAGGAACCCATGAGGCACGAAATCCCTCCTTGGATTACATTCTTTTTCCTTCCAGATATTTCCACATCTCTCTTTTCTCAAAAACTCAATTATTCATTTATTAATTGAATTTCCTTGTTATTGGGCCCAATAGCCAATAAAGCCCGCAACACAACATCAAGGCTATTGTAAATGAAACTCATTTATTCAAAACAAAATATATCATTATTTGTTCCAATATCTTTAATATGAGAAATCACATTTCTCACCAAAAGAACCCAAAATTGGGGTTGTAACATCCTTCCCCTCTTATAAGAATTTTGCCCTCAAAATTCCATCAAACAAGCAAACAAATAGGATACACCTTTCATATGTCCATCATGGCTCCCATGTAGCCTTACCCTTTCCATGGTGCTTCCGAAGAACCTTTATCATTTCATATTCTTCCATCTGAGTTCTTTCTTACCTTGGTATATCGTACCCTCATAGGTGACTTAGGACATTTCAGCCTCTCGAAAGATGAATAGGTTTAAGGCTCAGCACATGGCTTGGGTACCTCACATAGTGCTCTAGATCAGACTCATGGAACACATTATTCATCATGTTATCCTGAGGGGCAAGGCTAAACACAACCATCTCCACCAATCCATCTCAAAAGGACCCATATATCGGGGACTCAGCTTTCTCAGTTGTAGCTTAGAGGGCTCGGATTTTCACATCACATATTCTCCCATAGTGAACTGCATGTCAGTCTACTTTGCATCAGCTCGTGACTCATGTCACTACTGGGCTCTCTCTCTCATCCATAGCATGATCAAAGTGACTTCATCTGCACACACTTTGGTTCTTTTCTGACCTTCACGAGGTCTCCTTCACCAACATCATCTTAATGAAGTGGTGACCGACACATCCTCTCTATAAGACTTCTTGCATCCCAATAAAGTTTATGGTGGTTAACATCACATCTTAAGAACTATATCTATGTATCACCCTGAATGAGCACACATGCTCTCATCAGACCCTCTAGTCTGGATCATATTGTCCATTAGTATAGGGTGATAAACTATACTATCATCGAGTTCTTCATGTATCCACTTCCACCTCATGGAAGTGAACCCTGGTCATACCCAATAACTTTTGACTCACCTCATGGTGTAGTTGAACCATCTCTCTCATATGTAGTTCAACCCGATCTGTCCCTTGACAGTACTCTTTCTTTCTCTTGTCATCTAGGTAAGGCTATCTACCATAACCCATATTGGATCTTAACCTTCCTTGGTCTAGGGGAGGCTCACAACATCCATAGTGATGAACTCCCATTCCCTCTCGAGAACTCTTTATACTTTATATCCATGCACTGGGTTACTAGTATTCGTCCTTCACCTCCTGGCTTGCATGGCCACATGCAACATGTATCAGGCATCCAAAGCTCTACCATCACTTACTATCTTTGTAGTTTCATGGTGTATGGTGATCATGAATTTCTGTATGTCATGATTCCTCAAGGTCGATACCTCGGAAGCCCTAAACCACTCTCTGCAGGGTTTTATTACCTTCTTATCCAAAGAAGTGTATCCAGAGTTCAACAACTATTCTTGTGGCTATCCAAACAACCACTAATCTTATTCAACAGATCTCGTTATATCTGAGTGTTAGCCAAACTTATCTCTTCTTCTCAACTTAAGGTTAGCCTAACAACCTCAACTTCTTCTAGCTTCTAGCTAAATTAGGCAGCTATATCTCAACCAGAGCATTCATTACCACTTCTTATCCTTTGGTGTTAGGTAATGTCGAAGACATACACCTTAATGTATTATACTTATCATCTCATCTCAAACTCTAAGTTTGCCTTCATCAAGAAACTTTGAGCTCATCCTCATGATGATCAAACTTAACCTTGCATCACTTGCAAATTCCACAAAGCTTCTACTAGGAACATCCTTACAAGGTGATTATCTTAATACTTTATCGTTTGTACCTGTCCATGCATCATTCACTCCACCAGGGCACATTATCATCTCTATCCTCATTCTTTATAGCAACATTCCAACTCACGTCATCTTTACCCTTGGTGTATGACATGCGTATTGTCCTATCTCTCACTCCCATAACAAGAAGAAATAAGCATTTGGCTGCAGTCCAAATACAGAGTTCTTCCTGTTCCAATAATTGAGATGGTACATCCCACCTTGCCAGTACACCTTTAAGTCTAAGTTAGAAACTGCAACTTATGTCTCTACATCATAAACATCATGATATCACAGATTACTTCCATGGTAAACTGGTCTCGAACCTACTTGGGTCCACACACAATCCTTTGTCATCTCCTCTAGGTCTATAGGGTGCCAGCACTTTTGGGGTCATCCCTCTTCCCTCATGCATCTAGAGAGTGCCCTACTCATCTACCCTTTGGGTCCCATGAGTTCATGAAGGTGATCAATCTCCTGACCCATGGCCCTCAGACAATGATAGTTGTTACCTCCCGACCCTATGGTCATGTGCAACTAGGGAATTAGGCAACTCCTTCTTCCATCGGTCTTATCCCTACCTGACCCTAGAATGGACTTAGGATTCTATCATAGTACATGTCCGACTTAGAACCTTACCCAAGCCTTCATCACCTCTCTCTCTCTCTGCATTCTTGGGCTATCTTTCATCCTTTCTTAGGGATCATGGTGACCTACCTACCTTGGTCAGACCCCATATCGGTTACCTCCATGGTAACACATTCACATGCACGTAGAGATGGTTATCTATGGGTCTGTAGGTTCATTCTCATACCATGTACTCTTCACTTAGCTCCTTAGATCTTATGAAACCTCTTTAGGTTACTTCAAAGCCAACAAAACTGGTATACATCCTACAAAAGGGTCCCTCTCCTAGGATGGGAGAAAACTACACCTTGATAACAAAGGTCACAACCGTCCTTAGGGTTTATATTCCCAGTAGCTACTAAGGCACAAGCGGACCACCTACTAAGCCATGCTAAGTCATACTTGTTCTCTTTCCTCAATGTTGGATCAAGATTATACCTTCCCATGTCATCAACTTAGTTGTGAGGGATTCATCAACCATACCCTTAACTTAAGGGGTTTCCTTTAACTCTACACATGAGGAGTACCATGCTCGAAACTATAGAGACCCAAAACTCATCATGAGCATCGATTACACCACTTCCCCTCTTAGGCATGGGTTCACCTTTGGGTGTCCAACAGCATGCTCAATCTCTTAACCAAGAATCAAGCATGTATAAGGCGTGACATGCTCTCCCTATCATCCTCCTGCTCGAGCAACACATCAGGGTCGAGTCCTCCTCAAGGACAACCAACCAGGTACCAAGCCTCACAACTCATTACTTAAACCTCCTCAGGGTCTAAGGCGCTCTTTGTCTCCTCTTAGCAGGTAAACACCTATACCATAGGCACATAGGTACCAGAAGCATCACTCTCTCCTTAGGGTTTGGTTCCTCTAAAGGACACCAAGATATCATCAGCCTCTAGGGATCAGGCATGAGGCAACCACTATCATCCACTTAGGTCGCATCATCCTCAACCCCCCCCACTGTTCCTCATGTCTCAGAATCTAAACTTCCAACCTTCTTTCTTGGGTCGTGCTTTCTTTCTCTACATCCAACCTCACTACATGAAGTTGGATCGAGCTTACCAGCATATCCCTACCTGGGTGAAGCCTTTTCTCAACTCATGTTTGGCTCAAGATTATCCTTAGCTTTTTATGTTTATCTCATAAGCCATCCATCTTGTTCTTCTGGTCTCAGCTTAAACTTATTGCTCGTACTACTGATATACTCTGGGTGTAAGGTATATCCTACTTGCAACAGCCCATAAGGTTTCTATAGGTCCTTCTATAACCTCACCCATGAAGGACGTATCCTTCGCTCAACCATGCATGACCCTTCCCAGGGTTGGGTTGCTAAAGATACTCGGTCTTCAACTTCTCATGGCTCATATGGCATCTAAGGCATGTTTATCCAAACACCTAGTCTACCATGACATCTAACTCTTCATGTCATCTATCTCTCTAACCTTCACTTAGGGTTAGGGTTAACATCATCCTCATAGGATGTGCTATGTGATGTCCCCGGATTTTCTAAAACTTAATCTGATGTGCGACGTCCAAATTGAAACCCTCACCTCAGCGAGAATCCCAATTTAAACATCCCACACAAGGCTAAGAAGAAGAAAATCATAGGAAGTCAAAAGGAAACAATCAGTAGCACATGCACATGAACAATAATAAAACCATACAACACATGTTCACCATTCAACATATAATTACAACATGAATTGTTACAACATTTGATATTACATATTGAACAGCAAACTTCTACATGTACATGTTCTATCACTAAACTACAGGATCTTAAGACAACAGGTCCACCTGTACATCAGCTCGACACACAACTCTCAACTATCCTGGATCTTCAAGAGCATAACCACAACCTAAACAAAAGATTACATGCGGTACACGTCAGCACAATATTCAAGAATATTGTACTGAGTACGCCTACATGTCTTTTATATACCTCTCATCATATTTTGGCAATAAGATAAAACTAATATACTTGGCAGTAACAGAAGAATAAAACAAAAGCATATACTTGTACAAAGATATTTCATTAACAAAAGAGAACACACATTTTAAGCTCATTTTCCATTATATGCTTGTGCATCTGCCTACCAATGGGATAGATGCGTTCAGGCCTTATGATCTGCTTACCAAAGAGATAGATCATTGTACATGTGATCTGCTTACCAAAGAGATAGATCACTCACTAGAACTATGCTTACCAAAGAGATATAGTGCTTTCATATAATGTAACAAATATATTATGTTTCATGTGTTCATAGCCATAAGTATGGAAAATCAGACAACATATCATAAACGAACAATCATTTCATCCAATACCATATGCCAAGTATTTTACTACTCATATAACACAAGCATATTGCATAATAAGCCAAGTAAGATGTAATGGCGTACCTTGATCAAGAGATAATCTAATCACATATATCCTCATATCATCTACATCCTGGTCAACCCTGATTAAGACAAGACCACATATCACCATCAGGTTCTCATCATCTTACATCTCATCTTAACCCTAATTATATCCATATTAAGGTTTAGCTTAGTTCATTAGGATATGTGCATCATTACTTGTATTCTTATCTTATGATTATCTCACTGATGTCATTTTCCAGATTACATCTCATTATCAAAGTTCATCATCTAAACATTAGGTTCCATATCCTTTTTGTGCACATATTAACCCTAGGTTACATCATTAACCTAGATTAGGGTTTTATAACATGTATTAAGATTCATCTTCATATAACATGGATTATGTTCATCATTATGATCTCATAATTAAAACTGAGGTTCCATATACTGATATAAGCTTACTCTGTGAATTTCACCATTTATTGAGCATGCATGTATTTATTACATTTTATTTAGAGTTATTAGCCCTAAATAGCCATATTGAGAAAATTACATCATTTCGTGTCATAATAGGACCATATCTGATATCATATGCATTGTAGACATTATTATGGACTTACTGACATTTTCCCATAATTTTATATCATCCTTTGATATTTATTATCCATTAAACAAGCATTACACGTCTTACATGATATTGCTAATATTTAATCAACAAAAACCTAATATTATACTTCAATCTTGTTCTACGAATTTTTCTGAACATTTTGGTATATTGTTTGTATTTTTCCGATAAACGAGCTATTTTCTATGAATTATGCAAGATCTAGGTATTTACCTTTTTCTGGCTAATACGGGACTGCCACGTGTCCACTAAGGGGGCGCGGCTTCACTTTTTGGCCGCCTGGTTCTGCTTTAACCCAGCCGGTTTGTGCCTGGACCCGGTCCGGCTCCCTATCCCCCTTCTCTTTCTCACGCGATCTAGCCCGTGGCCTCTGTTTCCTCAGCGAAACAGATCACCGCCGCATGGGCTCTCCTCCGGTGAGCTAGCAACAGGTGTCGCCTCCTCCTCGCGAAAGATCTACCCCGGCCCGAGCTTCGGTCTCTTTCCCTCAACACCGTCGGCCACTCGCCTCGGGTGCTCTACCTCTGATGCTCCACTTAGGTGAGAGTGCCGCCGCCATCCTTGGCTGCGACGGAGCAAAGGGGCAAATCACCTTTGTTCCTCCTCATGTCGATCTGAAGCTCCCGAAGGTTGCACAGTGTCTCGAGGAACTCCTTGCTATCCTTCAAAAGTGGCGGGAGTCACCTAGTCACAATCCCCGAGCTCTGCCTTCCTCTCCAGCTCACTGGAGTTCGTTAGCCATGGAAACTTCCACAGAACTCCATGTTGCGATCCTGGGCGAACCACCTAGGCTTCGGGCTTCATTTCTACTCTTTTTCTCATCGGCTTAGGTCCCAAAACCAATCAATCCAGCTCCGATCTCTACCCCCCCCATACCTTCTGCTTGCCACTGCGGAGAAGCAGCAAGGAGGGGAGCCTCGTTCTCTTCACTGGAAAGGCCACACACCTCGTTTAAGGGGTCAAACTAATTTCCAGGAGCTTTTGAGACCAACTGCATGGTCCTTTCCTCCTCTCGCTCCCACGATCCCGGTGAGTGGTGGCTGAGAACTCACACTGCCTGTCCGCCCCACTACCTTGCTCTAACCGCAAGGTAAGGGATGACATTATAGGCGTCGATCTTTCATCCAAGGGTCCAGCTTACTCCTTCACTTCAGCCTATACGTGGGTTCATTGTTGCAAGGACCTGGGCTGTTAGATCTGAGATCTAGGGCCAGAAAAGGGCCACCCAGCCGGCTCCAAACAAAAGGGGCGCGTGACAACAAAATCAAGCCCAACTTAGGTCTATAAACCATCAACCAAGCACATTATTTCCCCAAAATCAAATCTCAAAGCTTCCTCTAGGAACCTCCAAATGCCACCAAATTTTAACCATAGCTCCCATACCTCTCAAGCTACCTTCTATTCACATTTGGTGACAAAACTCATCTGTTGGACCACTCAATAAAATTTCTCAAAAAGGCATTAAAAGAGAGATCTTTAATCATTATATAAATCTCAATCAACATTCCAACTTTACTAAAATACTTGGAACTCTCATTATAACTCAAGATATGTATTCTAATATGTTATTGGAGATTTATGGATTTCAAAAATCCACTCCATCACATCCTACACACCTTAAAAGATATTTTGTCCTCGAAATTAAGCCAGAAAACCCACTATGTCACATTATATACATCTTAAAAGAACTTTCGTCCTCGAGGGTTAACCATACTCATACTCCAAGGAAAACTACCATGTATCCAAAGCACTTATTAGGGGGTTTTACAACCATCTTGGTGTATAAACACTCTGTTCAAGGTTAAACTCGGGGTTTAGAAACTTACGTTATGTCATTACATATCTCGTATGCTAGGGTTGCATCCTTATCTTTACCCATGCATTAGGATTTCCACATCATATTATCATGTTCCAAAGGAGTTAACCCAAGTCACCCATTATTGCGCCCCCTTACTGGACACGTGGCAGTCCCGTATTAGCTAGAAAAAGGTAAATACCTAGATCTTGCATAATTCATAGAAAATAGCTCGTTTATCAAAAAAATACAAACAATATACCAAAATGTTCAAAACAATGCGTAGAACAAGATTGAAGTATAATATCAGGTTTTTGATGATTAAATATTAGCAATATCATGTAAGAAGTGTAATGCTTGTTTAATGGATAATAAATATCAAAGGATGATATAAAATTATGGGAAAATGTCAGTAAGTCCATAATAATGTCTACAATGCATATGATATCAGATATGGTCCTGTTATGACACGAAATTATGTAATTTTCTCAATATGGCTATTTAGGGCTAATAACTCTAAATAAAATGTAATAAATACATGCATGCTCAATAAATGATGAAATTCACATAGTAAGCTTATATCAGTATATGGAACCTCAGTTTTAATTATGAGATCATAATGATGAAAAAAATCCATGTTATATGAAGATGAATCTTAATACATGTTATAAAACCCTAATCTAGGTTAATGATGTAACCTAGGGTTAATATATGTACAAAAAGGATATGGAACCTAATGTTTAGATGATGAACTTTGATAATGAGATGTAATCTGGAAAATGACATCAGTGAGATAATCATAAGATAAGAATACAAGTAATGATGCACATATCCTAATGAACTAAGCTAAACCTTAATATGGATATAATTAGGGTTAAGATGAGATGTAAGATGATGAGAACCTGATGGTGATATGTGGTCTTGTCTTAATCAGGGTTGACCAGGATGTAGATGATATGAGGATATATGTGATTAGATTATCTCTTGATCAAGGTACGCCATTACCTCTTACTTGGCTTATTATGCAATATGCTTGTGTTATATGAGTAGTAAAATACTTGGCATATGGTATTGGATGAAATGATTGTTCGCGTATGATATGTTGTCTGATTTTCCATACTTATGTCTATGAACACATGAAACATAATATATTTGTTCCATTATATGAAAGCACTATATCTCCTTGGTAAGCATAGTGCTAGTGAGTGATCTATCTCTTTGGTAAGCAGATCACATGTACAATGATCTATCTCTTTGGTAAGCAGATCATAAGGCCTGAACGCATCTATCCCATTGGTAGGCAGATGCACAAGCATATAATGGAAAATGAGCTTAAAATGTGTGTTCTCTTTTGTTAATGAAATATCTTTGTACAAGTATATGCTTTTGTTTTATTCTTCTGTTACTGCCAAGTATATTAGTTTTATCTTATTGCCAAAATATGATGAGAGGTATATAAAAGACATGTAGGCACACTCAGTACAATATTCTTGAATATTGTGCTGACATGTACCGCATGTAATCTTTTGTTTAGGTTGTGGTTATGCTCTTGAAGATCCAGGATAGTTGAGAGTTGTGTGTCGAGTTGATGTACAGGTGGACCTGTTGTCTTAAGATCCTGTAGTTTAGTGGTAGAACATGTACATGTAGAAGTTTGGTGTTCAATATGTAATATCAAATGTTGCAACAATTCATGTTGTAATTATATGTTGAATGGTGAACATGTGTTGTATGGTTTTATTATTGTTCATGTGCATGTGCTACTGATTGTTTCCTTTTGACTTCCTCTGATTTTCTTCTTCTTATCCTTGTGTGGGATGTTTAAATTGGGATTCTCGCTGAGGTGAGGGTTTCAATTTGGACGTCGCACGTCAGATTAAGTTTTAGAAAATCTGGGGACGTCACAGGTGGTATCAGAGCATGAACAATAGCAAAGCCTGACATTTTCTCATTATGCAACGCAAAACTAAAGAACCTTGAACTTAATAATCTTTAGGGTTAGATTAGTCATCTTTTAGAGACTAGATCTGACCTAGCCTCTATGTCAGCACCTAGATGTCCGAGAACTAGGTCTAGACTGGTGCTTGTTGAGTAACAGTTCCTTAGATGTCTTTCTTTCCTTGTAGTGCAGCGGTATGGGACGTTGCACTATTTGGAAATGATGTACATCAAGGGAAGAGAAATCCTAGACATATAGCACTCGTTGTCTAGAATAGCTACACTAGTCTACACCATGTTCTCACCCTTTTCACTAGTTTTCATGACACTGGATTCTCTACTATGTGTGGGACACTCGTTTCTAGTTTTGGTTTTTGATTCCAAACGAATCGAACCTCGATAGTTTTCTCTGACGCTTGTTTTATCGGAGAAAAAATATATAATATTTTATTATGTATATGTATTACAAAAATGTGTTCCCACACATGTACGAGTAGGAGGTGGTCATGCAACCTAAGTGAAAGCGAATGACATCAGTCTAGAAGAGAGAGTAGTTCTAGATTAGATGTCTAGAGTCGTTTTGATATATATGATAGATGGAATAGATGATATAAGTTTTGATGCTATGATGTAAGTCTTATATAGATGATATAAGATGATTTATGTTTGTCTTTGAGGACTTAAGTTCAGTTTGAGGATTTGAGATAAGTTTTGATGATGCAAGTATGAGTTCTTTTATTAGATGAGATAAGTTAAGTTAAGACAAGGTTGTGAATCAACATGAGACTCAAGCTCTTTTACAAAGGAGGACCTCTAGTGTTAGGACCAGTTTTGGGGTTAGCTCAAGAAAGAGCGAGACCCACATGGAGAAGGTCAGAGAACCTAGACTCCACAATATGAGAAATATGAGATATGTGATATGATATGTCCTAAACTAGACTACTCCTGAGTGAATGAGTTGAGTTACTTAAGGCATGATTCCTATAGTCTTGTTGAACCCTAGATGTCCTTGGGAGGACCAAACCCTAGCGACAGAGAGAGGCTAGTTATGTGTGTATATGAATAAGAATATGAGTGCCTACCATCTGGGTGAGGGAGAGAGCCCAAGACCCTGGAGGAGGTAGCTATGTTAATTTTTGTGAAGCCTCATGCTCGGGTTGGTGGTTTCCCACATAGGAATCTAGTGGTGTATATAAGAGAGTTTTGGGTAAGATGTTTCATGGTTAGAGACCTATGAAGAGTATGTCATAGCATGTTTGGTTTGTGCTTATGTGGCTAGATCTTGCGTAGTTAATCACTAGTGCCAATGAGGTATACTTAATAACCCTAGACCAGGAGGGAAGAAATAGATTGTGCATGTGATACTCATATACTTGAGTTAGCTCAGAGAGACTGAGCTGCCCTCACGATATGGGACAGGAGAACCTCGATTGGACTAGATAAAGTTTTGATATATGTTCAACAAGCCACTTGTATAAGTTTGTTTAGCACAACCAGGATATAATATATGTAAGGATGTGATATATAGACATGATAGGATAGAAACATAGAGATAGTTTAATACATATCAATGCATAAATGGTAAACCACATACATAAATAATGATGATAATGTGATATGGTTGGTTAATCTTGTGATGAAATCACTTATAAATGTTGCAATATATTATGAGAAATGAAATAAGATCATATGAATGAAACATGTTACATGAGGTGTTAATCTTAGTGCATAATAAAGATGAAAAATATAATTTGACAGTTAGCACAACATAATGCTTTTATCACCTTGATATGATCCAGATGGACGAAGAGAGTTAATGATAATTAACTCCCTCCTAAAAGGCTTATGTTAATGTTGAACATGTTCAAACAATTATCTCAATAAAATGTTGATGACACCTTGATAATGGGTGACTTGGGTTAACTCCTTTGGAACATGATAATATGATGTGGAAATCCTAATGCATGGGTAAAGATAAGGATGCAACCCTAGCATACGAGATATGTAATGACATAACCTAAGTTTCTAAACCCCGAGTTTAACCTTGAACGGAGTGTTTGCGCACCAAAATGGATGTAAAACCCCCTAATAAGTGCATTGGATACATGGTAGTTCTCCTTGGAGTATGAGTATGGTTAACCCTCGAGGATGAAAGTTCTTTTAAGATGTATATGATGTGACAAAGTGGGTTTTCTGGCTTAATTTTGAGGACGAAATATCTTTTAAGGTGTGTAGGATGTGATGGAGTGGATTTTTGAAATCCATAAATCTCCAATAACATATTAGAATCCATACCGATCAAAAATATTAGAATCCATATCTTGAGTTATAATGAGAGTTCCAAGTATTTTAGTAAAGTTGGAATGTTGATTGATATTTATATAATGATTAAAGATCTCTCTTTTAATGCTTTTTTGAGGAATTTTATTGAGTGGTACAACAGATGCGTTTTGTCACCAAATTTGAATATAAGGTAGCTCTAGAGGTATGGGAGCTATGGTTAAAATTTGGTGGCATTTGGAGGTTTCTAGAAAAAGCTTTGAGATTTGATTTTGGGGAAATAATGTGCTTGGTTGATGGTTTATAGACCTAAGTTGGGCTTGATTTTGTTGTCACGCGCCCCTTTTATTTGGAGCCGGCTGGGTGGCCCTTTTCTCGCCCTAGATCTCAGATCTAACAGCCCATGCCCTTGCAACAATGAACCCATGGATAGGCTGAAGTGAAGGAGTAAGCTGGACCCTTGGATGAAAGATCGACGCCCATAATGTCATCCCTTACCTTGCGGTTAGAGAAAGGTAGTGGGGCGGACAGGAAGTGTGAGTTCTCATCCACCACTCACCGGGATCGTGGGAGCGAGAGGAGGAAAGGACCGGGCAGTTGGTATCAAAAGCTCCTGGCAATTAGTTTGACCCCTTAAACGAGGTGTGTGGCCTTTCCAGTGAAGAGAACGAGGCTCCCCTCCTCGCTGCTTCTCCGCAGTGGCAAGCAGAAGGTATGGGGGTAGAGATCGGAGATGGAGTGATTGGTTTTGGGACCTAAGCCGGTGAGAAAAAGAGTAGAAATGAAGCCCGAAGCCTAGATGGTTCGCCCGGGATCGCAGCATGGAGTTCTGTGGAAGTTTCCATGGCTGACGAACTTCAGTGAGCTGGAGAGGAAGGCAGAGCTCGGGGATTGTGACTAGGTGACTCCCGCCACTTTTAAAGGATAGCAAGGAGTTCCTCGAGGCACTGTGCAACCTTCGGGAGCTTCGGATTGACATGAGGAGGAACAAAGTTGATTTGCCCCTTTGCTCCACCGCAGCCAAGGATGGCGGTGGCGCTCTCACCTAAGTGGAGCATCAAAGGTAGAGCACCCGAGGCGAGTGGCCAGCGGTGTTGAGGGAAAGAGACTGAAGCTCGGGCCAGGGTAGATCTTTCGCGAGGAGGAGGCGGTACCTATTGCTAGCTCACCGGAGGAGAGCCCGTGCGGCGGTGCTCTGTTTCGTTGAGGAAACAGAGGTCGCGGGCTAGATCGCGTGAGAAAGAGAAGGGGGACAGGGAGCCGGACCGGGTCCAGGCACAAACTGGCTGGGTTGAACCTGAACCAGGCATCCAGCAAGTGAAGCCGCGCCCCCTTAGTGGACACGTGGCAGTCCCGTATTAGCCAGAAAAAGGTAAATACCTAGATCTTGTATAATTCATAGAAAATAGCTCGTTTATTGGAAAAATACAAACAATATACCAAAATGTTTTGAAAAATGTGTAGAACAAGATTGAAGTATAATATCAGGTTTTTGATGATTAAATATTAGAAATATCATGTAAGACATGTAATGCTTGTTTAATGGATAATAAATATCAAAGGATGATATAAAATTATGGGAAAATGTCAGTAAGTCCATAATAATGTCTACAATGCATATGATATCAGATATGGTCCTGTTATGACACGAAATTATGTAATTTTCTCAATATGGCTATTTAGGGCTAATAACTCTAAATAAAATGTAATAAATACATGCATACTCAATAAATGATGAAATTCACCGAGTAAGCTTATATCAGTATATGGAACCTCACTTTTAATTATGAGATCATAATGATGAACAAAATCCATGTTATATGAAGATGAATCTTAATACATGTTATAAAACCCTAATCTAGGTTAATGATGTAACCTAGGGTTAATATGTGCACAAAAAGGATATGGAACCTAATGTTTAGATGATGAACTTTGATAATGAGATGTAATCTGGAAAATGACATCAGTGAGATAATCATAAGATAAGAATACAAGTAATGATGCACATATCCTAATGAACTAAGCTAAACCTTAATATGGATATAATTAGGGTTAAGATGAGATGTAAGATGATGAGAACCTGATGGTGATATGTGGTCTTGTCTTAATCAGGGTTGACCAGGATGTAGATGATATGAGGATATATGTGATTAGATTATCTCTTGATCAAGGTACGCCATTACCTCTTACTTGGCTTATTATGCAATATGCTTGTGTTATATGAGTAGTAAAATACTTGGCATATGGTATTGGATGAAATGATTGTTCGCGTATGATATGTTGTCTGATTTTCCATACTTATGGCTATGAACACATGAAACATAATATATTTGTTCCATTATATGAACGAACTATATCTCTTTGGTAAGCATAGTGCTAGTGAGTGATCTATCTCTTTGGTAAGCAGATCAAATGTACAATGATCTATCTCTTTGGTAAGCAGATCATAAGGCATGAACGCATCTATCCCATTGGTAGGCAGATGCACAAGCATATAATGGAAAATGAGCTTAAAATGTGTGTTCTCTTTTGTTAATGAAATATCTTTGTACAAGTATATGCTTTTGTTATATTCTTCTGTTACTGCCAAGTATATTAGTTTTATCTTATTGCCAAGATATGATGAGAGGTATATAAAAGACATGTAGGCGTACTTAGTACAATATTCTTGAATATTGTGCTGATGTGTACCGCATGTAATCTTTTGTTTAGGTTGTGGTTATGCTCTTGAAGATCCAGGATAGTTGAGAGTTGTGTGTCGAGCTGATGTACAGGTGGACCTGTTGTCTTAAGATCTTGTAGGTTAGTGGTAAAACATGTACATGTAGAAGTTTGTTGTTTAATATGTAATATCAAATGTTGTAACAATTCATGTTGTAATTATATGTTGAATGGTGAACATGTGTTGTATGGTTTTATTATTGTGTATGTGCATGTGCTACTGATTGTTTCCTTTTGACTTCCTCTGATTTTCTTCTTCTTAGCCTTGTGTGGGATGTTTAAATTGGGATTCTCGCTGAGGTGAGCGTTTCAATTTGGACGTCGCACATCACATTAAGTTTTAGAAAATTCCGGGATGTCACATGTTAGGTCTCTACTTGCAATGGAGATCTCTATCTCTAAGACTAACTCTCTTTATCTATCCTCCTGACAAGAAGATTTAGCCTCAGGTCTCTTCTGAGGACATGATAACTTATGTCATATGACCTAAGCATGTATCTATCCTTTAGTTTACGCTTAATCAATTAAGCTTATGTCCATGATATCTTATTTACATGCTTTTCATTAATTTGATGGAGGATTCCATAGACCTTATTAACCTTACCCATACCTCAAGAGGGTGAGGAGAAGAGAGAGATCCCTAATCCTTAAGGTCCCTAACAGAATTTGGGATGAGAAGGGATGAATAAGATGAGAAAGTCCTAAAGGTATCTTATTTCGATTCATACCCTATGACTTTGGCCAGGAAGTCACACGGATCCGGGCGTCCTCGTATTCTGACTAGCAGTGCGGAGGAAAATATTGCCAGCCCCCAGTCGTGGTCCTTTTCTAGACACCTCTATCTTTTAGATAATCCTCCAATAACTCCCTTGGGTTCTACAGAATTTTTCAAATTTAATAATTGTTAAAGATTAATTGAGGAACCTATGCTCTGATACCAATTGTAACGAGCCTGACTCTCGGTAACGCCCAATTAAGGGAGACTGAAAGGTCAGAGCCGTTAACTAATAACCTGGATCAAAGGTTCGACAAATAATCAGTAACAATTAATAAACTTTACCAACTAGACTGAAAACTGGTATAAAATAAAACTTTTCTTACCTTGGAAAAAAAATTGGGATGTCTAAACTTCTATCCATGAAGATACTAATATAACTAATCCTCCGGTGCACTTTATTTCTCATTTAATTTCACACATGTCGCGTTACTGTTTGTTCTTTTCATTTATACCTAAAATGCCGAAAAACAAAACGTCGGTCAGCAAGAAGCTAGTATGTGGGGGAAACAATAATTGTGCAACTATGTTAACAATGTAGTCAACCAAATATCATTTAACATCCAAGATTACATTTTAAGCACTACTACTCAATCCTTGCCTATCCCTTATCTCTGTACCATCCCTGCAGTGGACAGGGATACTACCTCTCTCATATGGTAGATCCTTACCCCCATGGTCCTACCACACAGGTAGCCAATTCCTAGGGTTATGGAGTCGCATGGCCCTACCCAAAGGTAGCCCAATCCCTGACTCATGATGACTTGATGGTCCTACCACATTGGTAGCCATTTACTAAGTCGTTTAATGACCTGATGGACCTACCCCATTGGTAGCCATTTACTAGGTCAATCCATTAGGCTACAGAGGGGATTAGGATCTGAGTTAGTAGGAACATATCTTAGGTGATAGTCATATTCACATTATAAATTGCAAGAATTAAATGCATCCAACAGTTTAATTCAAGTCATCGATAAAACCTCAAAAATCAATGGGAAACTAATCTGAGATATTCATAGGCGTAACCACATACCTTTTTTTCTTTTATCGAGATCCTACTTTTTGAGATAGAGTCAACCATGTAGGGAAATCCAATCAAGCAAACAAGTAACACAAGGATCCTCTTGGCTAATGGAAGAGCGCCATGTGTCCTTCCTACTTTCTTTTCTAGCAATCAGGGTCTTCGATCCGGCCTTTACCCTTTTTGTCCCAGCTCTCCTTCTTGCGTGCCAGGGGTAAGTGAGACTTTTCTCTCTATTCACCTTCAACCTCGCGTCCTGCTACCTCGCGAGCCAGCGCCAGCCTCCAGTCAATCTTGGTGTTGACTTTGGGTTTTCTTCCACCAGCGAGCAAGCTAGTTAGTCCATGAGCTTTGTCTGCTCACCATGAACCTTCCTGACCTCTCAATTGTAGGTTGGCTTTATTCCTCTACCGCCAGCAAGCGGTTGCTGCTCCGGCGACGACGGAAGCTAGTCGAGGAGGAAGAACAAGTTGCTGGTCCAATTGAGGGCATGGGAACACTCGTCGCACTGCTCCGAACTTGAGGGCAGGGTTCCCGCAATCTCTCATGAAGCCCAGATCGTTCCCCTTATATAGGACTTCTTACAGGTGTTCGAGGATTTAGGTACTTCTCTGATCCTCCATGAAATTACCCATAAATTGGGTCGAGACACTTCGAAAAGGACTCCTGAAGGTGATGGACTCATCCACACCTCAGGTTAAAGCATCAAACTTGAGAAAATTGGATTGCTTTCCCACTCCCTTTCCTTCTATGAAACAAGGTAGGAGATGATCAGCTGCCCTTGGATTCGTGGTCCTCTGGACCATGCGGGGC
The DNA here is from genome assembly GCA_963693085.1 of Alisma plantago-aquatica. Classification (NCBI taxonomy): domain Eukaryota; kingdom Viridiplantae; phylum Streptophyta; class Magnoliopsida; order Alismatales; family Alismataceae; genus Alisma; species Alisma plantago-aquatica. The sequence goes on from OY856411.1 coordinate 48,207,741, forward strand.
ATCCAACGGCTGATCTTGCTCCCTTATTCCTATATTCCAAAAAAACGAATTAAAAAGGGAATTGTACATGGAATCTTGGGAAATTCATTTCTCTCTCTTTGTTTAACATTTTTCACTCAAATTTTACAGGTAAGTTTGTCTTGGAATTATCCACTCGTGTATTAAATTTGAAACCCAAACTCTAAAGAAAAAGGGTATTTCCTTTGCAAGCAAGTTATCCTTTATAACAACCAAATTATTTGGTAATTTATCTTTCTTATGCCATCATCTTGGTATTTTGGACTCCTTAGCCCTCCAAGAATACTAAGATTTCGAAATCCTTTTTGAAGGATACTTATTATCCTTCTAGATGCATCTAAATGCATTATACTTCATTATCATGTGTATTTCTTATTGAAATATTTCTTTTTGAGGTTTTCTCTTTATTTCTCTTTTATTTTCCTCATTTTTATTCCTTTTATCATTAGGAAACCTTGTAATACGAAATTCCACCAAGGATAACTCAATTATACCTCTTTCCACTTATTTTCTGCATTTTATCATTGTTTTCAATTTTTTTCTTAATAAAGAAATACTTAATTAATCTTTTCTTTTCTTATTGCTTTTCTTTGCAACTTTGGACTCCTTGGGACACAGGGAACCCATGAGGCACGAAATCCCTCCTTGGATTACATTCTTTTTCCTTCCAGAGATTTCCACATCTCTCTTTTCTCAAAAACTCAATTATTCATTTATTAATTGAATTTCCTTGTTATTGGGCCCAATAGCCAATAAAGCCCACAACACAACATCAAGGCTATTGTAAATGAAACTCATTTATTCAAAACAAAATATATCATTATTTGTTCCAATATCTTTAATATGAGAAATCACATTTCTCACCAAAAGTACCCAAAATTGGGGTTGTAACAGGGGACCTCGGCGGGACGAGAACCACTGTCGGCTAGAACCGCGAAGGTCCAGAAGCCCGAGTCGACGAGCCTCACAACTGAGCTCCAAAAGCTTCATCTCCGGCGAGGTTGGAGCCATCTCAGAGCTGTGAAAGGATCGCAAATTCTTAAGTGGACCTCGACGAAGCTTTCAACTCCCTCAATCCAGCCCGAGGGGAGGTAAGGAGCCAGATCCATTTTTCTATTCTTGCACCTACGATAAATTGTTCTCGACCTCTACACCACCTCCGATTGAGCTGCTGAGCTCACCGAACTTGGGGGAACCTCGCGAAGAGGATCTGCCCATCCTCACACTCCCAGACACCCCCTAGCCAGCCCAAGCTACTTTCACTTTCCTTCTTCTCTGTTGCCCGACCATCACTTCTGTTGGGTTTTGTGGAGAAAACATGTGTGGCGGAAGCAACTAAATCCACGCAACCCATAACAGGATCTCGTCGATAACAGCGTATTCGGAAACAGGTTTGCGGGATATACCTTATCGCGGAGCAAGTCCGGCGATGTCCCGCTGCACGACGGTGCAACGCTGCTTGTCAAACACGGACGGATCTTCTCTCCCGTTCGCTGTCGCAGGTTGATCCGGCGATGCTCCTTTGCGGCGGTGACGTACGTTGCTCGCAGCACGTACAGGTGGTCGTCGACGTCCTCCGAACGCAGGCGTCAAGGCATCTGTGTCTCTACTTTGTCCACGCGGATGGACGGAACTCCACGTCGCGCTTCTCAAGCCGGCGGGAAGGAGCGTGTCTCTGCGGCGGCGTGCTAGCGGCGCGTTGCTCTCCTTTCTCTCCTAAGGACGGTGACGGCTAGGTTTATGTACGTATGCGTAAACGGAAAAGCATCTATCTATATTATATAGATATCGGTCGTCAATCCTCCTTTAAACAGGATACGAAGGGAAATAGGGTTTCCTAAACCCATCGGTAAACAGAAACGTTGCGTTAATTAAAACGCTCGTGGATTAATTAGAATATTCTGGAATTCATTAATTAACCAAATAATCACATTAATTGATTTATTAATATCCGACTCCATGCAATCACTTGGGATGGCTCTACGGGCATACATATACCAACAGACTCCGGCCATAGCGCGTGAGGAAAGCAATCGAAGAGGCGGGGTTACTAATCTGCCCATGACCCATCACGATGCTATGCAACCCCCCAAAGGGCATTTATGTCTTTTACCCCAGCCTTGGCCCAGTTGACCGAGGCTAGATCATGGGTTAAGGAGAGGATCCGCATAGCCGGATCCCTCTTCTGATCTGTGAGACCAACCACCTTTTTCCTTTTATTTTGTTCGTTTATTTCTTTAGAAATTACCTGATTGGTCAGATCTTAGAGAAACCCTAGAAAATGGTAGGAATATCAAAATATATCGAACCTATATATCATTTTCATTAGCAAAATGCAATATATTTAAATAAAATATTTTTAGGTCCTAGATCCGATTCCTTCTCTGAAGATATGGCCTACATACCTAATGACCTCTTAATATCTATACATATTGTATGATAATGGTCATGATTGATTTTAGATCCACTTTGGGGACTGCCTAAACCCTAATTGAGGTCCTGATCACCATCATATTTGAAACCCTAATCTATGAAGGATATCGGATTCAATAGTTAAGAAAAACCATAAACTCTAGTTTTTCCCACCTTATTATGAATACTATATACAATTTAGGTAAAATCCTAATAGCTTAAATGTCCTTGAATAACCTTGATGACTCTAACCTCAGAACCCAACTCTGAATCATATGTATCCTAAAGTGATATCCCAAATAACATAAACCCTAATAATAATAATAATTAATGTTGATTGATGAGAACCCAGGGTGACTTTAGGGTTTTGCTATATTTCAGGGTGATCTACTATCTTTCTCATAATCTAGGACTTGTGGAATCTAGATCGGAAAGTTGAAGGTACGTGGATATAATTATATGACTAGATTTACTGGATGTTAATATATGTGTACTTGTTTGTTTATATTTGAAATACATTGCTGGATGTAGATGTTGATGTATGTATATTGACAATTTCTGCCTCGAATAATTAAGAATATGAATAAACAAGAAAAATGAAATGTAGTTACTAGTGGTGCTCATTAATCTCCCTATTAGAGAGGGAAAGCATTAATGTTGACTAGCACCTCCCTAATGGTACAAGGTATGCAGGGAGATCCCTAATGGTACAAGGTACGCAAGGATAGGGCCCAATATTTATGTTTGTGCTAAGTCCACCATAGTAATGAATATTCATTCTAAATGAGGCTAATAACTTGGGATTACCTGATTTTCCGCCTTTAAATAATGTTTTCATTCTCTTTCTCCAATTTTGAGTATTTTATATACCAGCATAGTATACTTTTAATTCCACGTACAAACTTTGTTGATGTTTTTGTTTCTTGTATTTTCTAGGTACAAGGAACAATTGACAATATATGAAGCACATCAAAGTACCTGAAGCCACTAAATAATGATCATGGAGGATATGAGATAGATCTCCACATCTCACCTTATTCATTTCAATTAGATAGTTTTTATTCTTCTAGATGATGTAGTAGGATACTATAGATCCTATGTAATAATTGTATTTTCTTTTTCATAGACTTATTCTTCTCCCTTCTCAAGTATTAATATGTATGACTTTATCTTTTATCATTGAATGAAGTGTTGTGTGGCTATCTACTGATGATGTGGACATAATCTTGGCTTATCTCTATTTTTAGTTGACTATCTTGATTTCTAATATTTTCCCTTTTGACATTTATAGATATGAGTGCACACATATATGTGTATGTCACTAAGGAAAGTATATAGAAATTGGGGTCGTCACACACTATTTGCTTAAAGTTAATTTTTTAGTCACCCCTTCTTACATGAAGAACGGTAGGAAGGCTAGCAATAATCCTACCCACCTCATTGTAGTTGTTTGTGTCTCTTCTTTGTCATTAGTCTATAGGTGTTCTTTTTCAACCATGTGGGATTGGGGATGAGGAACAAAGATAAGTTATTGTCTTTTTTTAGTTGTAACTAGTTTATGTACACTCTTTATGTTGAGAAGCATACAAACAATATAACAAATATCATATTTTGGAAGTATGTGTCATTAAATTTGTGATCTTATATTGACACGACATTATAAGTATATTAACATAATTTTTTTTGGTTGTTAGTGGAATAAGAAAAAAAATTGTTGTTATATCATATGTTTATAAGGTATTTGAATAATTTATTTTTCACTTGGCATGCTATCCATACAGTTACAGTCTTAAGTGTCACATGTGCAACATGTTAAATGTGTTGAAAGGAAGTAGAGGATGAGGTTGGTGGTATGCATTAGTCCCCTTTATTGCCATCTGGGCGAAGAACAAAGAATAGGTCTGCCTAGCTCACCTCTAGTAGAAACAACAAAAGAAGTAGAATTAGAGAAGATGCAATGCACATGCATGCTCCTGAGTACTGTGGACATGGATGATGAAAAAAATACACTATATGTTGTTCATGGATGGCTAGCCATAAAAGATGGGATAAAACTAGTGGCAATATTCTTCTATTTCCCTACCAGCCGTCGAGAAGTCAGCTCGGATACCATGTTGAGAAATAGATGTAATCTTCTACATATCAAGGTTGATGCTACTATATACATACATACATTCCTACAGACATATATATATACATATACATATATATACATATATATAACATCAATTGGGCGTCCGGCCTCCGCCACGGGTTATGGGAGAGGGGGGGAGAAATCTTTCTCTCTTAATCCCATATATAACATCAATTTAGTTTTTGGACCTTTTATATCAATAAGAAAATAATACAAAATAAAATATTTGGAAAAATTTCACTCAAATATAAATGTGAATCATCCTTGACCATATTTAGTAAAAGATACATATTAGTAAGAAGTTAACCAATATTAACTAGAATAAACAATGTTTCATATACATAAGACTTACCTTGAATGTTTCAATAGTGAATAACATCAGATCTATTACATAGGTTGAATAACATTATGACATTTTATAAACTAAAGCTATAATTGATATGACATATTGGTGTTTTAAGTAACCAAGATTCATCATCAATTGGAGAATGTGTTTTAAAAAAAAGATACATAATCATTTGATGAGTTCTAGTGTTGTCAGAAAACAAAGCGGAATAGACTACTATCTCGTAATAGCCTTATAATATCCAACATATAGTCAATTTAAAGATTTGATGGACCATTGAGATAAATAAGAAAACTACTAGATAGACAAATATTCGGTAATATTGTCACTATTACTTACAACAACGGACAATACATCAAGTTTTATTACTATGTGGAAAGTAAAGCAGGTGGTTCAGCAATTCTGACCATTTTCAGATTTTAATCGTCTAAGAAACATATAGATAAATGAACACTTCATAGAAAATATCATTAGCTCCTCCTATCCAAATTAATTTCTTGATAATGTGGACATGGATAAACATGAGTTAAAATCCCACATATAACCCTTATTGATGGGGGGCTTTTTGAGGAGGCTTTGGAGTGCTTGCTAAATTGATGATCCTTGTTAAGTATAGTTATAGACTAGAAATGAGTAGCTTTATTGTTAGACCTTTTCATTTTGTTGATGCTATAATAAGTTATATTGTTGCCATTATATGTGAAACCTTATGTTGATATGTTTTTAGTAGATAGACAATAGATAGAGAATTCATATAGGGAATATAGATATGTAGATCCACTATTAGAATGTTTCCTTCCAATTTAAATTATATTGACCAAATTAGGTTAAGGATATACATTATAACATTGCAGTCCAATCAAGACCGCATGTCAAGAATTAGGTAATATTTCATTTTTTTAAGAAATAATTGTTTCTTCTTTACTACAGAAAATATGATGATAACAAGTGTTATAGTTAATCAAATGATCAATGCTTCAAATCCTCAATACGAAATGTTATTGTCCCAACCGTAGTTGTACAAAGATGATTATTAATAATGATGTCAATATCTACTTGAGTATAGAAAAGAAGTGGGAGATAGGATTTGAGGCTAATGTACTACTTTTTTGCAGTGGGTATTAATACACAATTATATCATGGTTTATATTAATAAATCAAGTTGGAAAATTTTGGTTCTTGATAACTAGATAGATGTTTTGAATGTATGATGGTGTGTTGTATCTTGATCAGTTTCGACAGCAATATTTTAATCCAGTTTTACGTCTTTCTTTTGTACATTTCGCATTTTTATCTACAATCATTGTTGGTTCTATTAGTTATTTATTGCCTCTTTAGTTCATGAAGATACATCATATATGTTTAGTTGATTAAAGATACAACAATTTTTAACATGGTATCTCTAATCTGGAAAATCCAGGGTTATTTTTTATAAGTATTTTTACTTCTAAATTTTTTTAAACTAGTAGTGTGTCAACGGATGATAAATATAAAGGATTTTTTTGCTTCTTTTATCAAGTCCTTGATAGGAAACTCAAAAAGCAATATTTGAAAATCCATTTTATATGTAAACATATTTACTTTGACCACCAATTCATACCCAAAAAACATGTGTATCTTATTCATGCAATTACATCCTTTCTATGAAGTGCTCACTTTTTTACTTGGTGGTGAAAATATCAAGAATTCACAAAACCTCAATATTTTCTAATAAATAGAAGAAGGTTCTTTTGGTCTTCCCTCTCAACTACCACTACCACATGTGAGTTTTCTAATTTGGGTTTGAAAATGTGGAGTGTATCGTCGGGTATGAAAACTAACTAGATCTATGAGCATATATTTTGATATGTTCTCTTGAAAAATATGGAAAGAACATTTTATCTCTTAGTATCATCTCCTTATATTTTAAAAAAATGCTACATCGATATGGACTAAATTTTTTACTGCATGCCATTATATTTAATCAGAGTATGGCACACTAAATAGATTTGATTGTAAATGAAGGATCCATCTTGACAATCCAAATATGTTGGAATTGAGACCTATATGATAATTACAATGTTGATGTCATTCTATTTAATAAAATTTTAAATAAAATAAAGGAAATGCAGATAAATTGTTGTGTTTTATATTATTTCATACATTTGGATGAAGCATAATATTTCATTACCATATTTTTAAAATCTTATGTTTATATAAACAATGAAATATAACACTCACTTACTAGACATAAGAGTGATCACACTTCCTATCCTTGCCAACCCTTTGGATATAATCATTTAGCACACGAACATTCTTAGGAAATGAGGTAATTCTACTTGAGAAACATCTTAACATTTAGTAGTGCATAGAACTCATCACATTACTGCAACTTATGTTGTATTCCTCATGATCAATGTCGATAGGGAGGCTTGTTGGGGCTCATGCTTACTAGAATTAGATCATTCTAGTAATCACATAACATCACAAACATTAAGATCTCTTTGTAACTTTTTTATGTTGACAACTATCATTGTGGAAGACTTTATCACACTTCTAGTAGGAAGAGAGGATTTCAATGGGAGGGTATGAAATGGCAAGTGCTTATTTCAATCTTCACTTACAAGTTTAGAAAACTACTAAGGGTCTCAATTTTTCTCAATTTTTTCAATTTCCATACCATTCCCTTATCATTATCCTCATACCCACAAGGAAAATATTGGGCAAGGATAAAGGAGAAACCAATACGTCTATTGAGATAAATATATTAGCATAACTTTAAATGTCTTATTTAAAACATGTACAAACTTTAATCGGATATGAACACCCTTCAGAACAACTACTACAATTACAAAATGATTATGACTCTTGTACATTTATTTACACATGGTTTACTATTTTGAAAAAAAATATTACTAAGGCAATGATTGTCGCAAACACTAGATAGTCAAACTGACTCTTGAAGAATTGAAAAACTATTTATAAAAATGATCTAGGCATTAGAAAATGTGTCCATACATACAAACATACTCAAGTAAGTGATGTTGTATGCACAACAAAATCAACACAAAGAAGTAGACATTACCACAGCATATAAATTGTTACAATTATTACAAAATTGTATTGTTATTTAGACGTGTATAACAACTTCAAGATGCTACATACATGAGCAAAATATCCCTAAAAGTATTAACAAACCCCAAAAGAAATAGTATTAAATGGAAATGCATGATATAATTTGTTGCTTCATGAATGTGAGTCTTACACCTGGATGATGTTATTATTATATTTAATGAAATATTCCCCCAAAAAAGTAGGAAATAAGAACATTACTAATGAGAATGATGCATACACATTATTCAATTAGGCATAGACTTCATTAAATATAACCATATATATATATATATACGCACACATATATATACATACATACATATAGAGTTTGGATAGAATACACTCGAGTGTACAGATCGCATGAATACACTCAAGTGTTTTTGCATATCAAGACTATTTTATGCAAAATGTAAACCATTGATCTTCACCGTCATACTATAACTAGGCAACATACAAATTTTGAGCCTATTTGGATGAGTGTTAGTCACTCATCCTAGGGCAACAAAATCGATGCGCGAAACTAATTTGAAATGCATAATTTTTGCGGCCTTTATAACATGACCTATAAATGTCCAAATGTGCTCAAATTTTGCGTATGAGCTATTCACAAGATGTTTAAGGAGATCAATCTATTAGATTTTTGAAAAAAATATTGTATCGTGAAAAACAACTTGAGTGTATATTCTGCTCCGAATACACTCGAGTGTATTCTAGCCTGACTATATATATATGCTAAAAGAATTGTGTACCAGAGTACATATAGTTTACATGTACCCATCTTTATTTATGCAGATTGTAAAATTCTTCATAACAACCTAACCTTATGGATGCGAGGTATACCCCTTAGATAAGATGTGTATCAAAAATCATCACAATCTGACATTGATAGACCATCCAAAGAAAGAATATGTGTATTTTTATTCAACGATAAGTTGGGGACATGGTAAAATTTGTTGGATGGTATATTGCTATATCTCGTGATTTATAGATGATATGGTTATAATTTTTAAACACATCTAATATATATTGTAATGAATCAATTCATATAGTTGGATTCTATAAACATACACCACATGTTCCTTTTTAATGACTGGCACACGTAAGTACATCTACCGGCCGGTACACACTTCCTTTTTTTGGGGGGGGTAACTAGAGAAGACTATTTATTCATGCTGCTCTCTAGTACAGCCAAAATTGCAGAAATGTTTACAAGATTAATGAAATCGAACGTGCTAGGGATAGGACTTGAAAAACTAAAGTTAGCTTTGGTTGCAAGGCAGTGATTTGCAATCCTATCAGCATGCATGTTATGGATACGAGTGATATAGAGAATTGTTTCAGGTGGTGTGAGTCTAAGCACCTTCATCACGTAGGGTTTTAGAAGTGGGACAGAAGTTCTTCTGGTAATAGCTCGGACCATAGTTTGAGATTCAGAGAGAATGTATGCATTGTCCCAGTGATGTTGCTTACATAATTCAGCGGCTCTCACGATGGCTTTGGCTTCTGCATCCATTGCTGAGGTGGCTCTTGTAGTACAGCCCATCCCCATAATATGCATACCTCTATCATTCACAGCATGGACTGCAATGGTGGCACTATGCGTGCAAGCTTGGAATGATGCGTCTGTGAAGACATACATATCTCTGCCTTGAAAATGTCCTTGGGTGTGGATAGCAATAGGTATGCTTTCCCTATCCTGAGAGGCTATGTTTTGAATTGTGAGACTACGCTGCTTGATGAAAAGGGCCTTGCTTGCAGCAGGTTGCTTAAGCCCCTGGTAGATGAAGTTGTTATGACACCACCACAGGTACCAGCAGGTGACAGCCCAAAGCGTGTGAGATGGGTGGTGGACGCTCATACCCTGATCAATCCAGTCTTTTTCTTGCAAAGTGAAGTGCCCAAGGTTAGGTGACACCAATTGCCAAACCTCGACGTTGGGTGGACAGTCCCTTAGAGCATAAAGGATGGTGTCCTTATCGTTATTGCACACAGGGCACAAGTCGGAGATGTCTAAATGACGATGATTCTTCTCAAGGTTGGTCAGGAGAGCTTAGTGTTGTAACAGCCACAGGAATGTTTTGATACGGGCAGGGAAGGAGGAGCCCCAAAGCTGCTTCTATTTTCCTAGAATTATGAATTCCTTTTCCTTCTGAAGCCATTTATAAGCTGATTTAGAAGAAAAACAATCGGTATGCTCCAGGGACCATAGCCATTCGTCTTCCAAGGTGTTGTTTGAGGGCGCTGGAAGGTGCTTAATGATGTCTTCGGCTTCCGGTGGCAGGTTGGAGTGAATAAAGCTCCAATCCCAGCCATCTTCTACAGATGACATACAACTAACTATAAGGTCTGAGAGTTCATCAGGGATAGCCCAGTCAGGATGCATATCCATTACATATTATCCAGCAATCCACTTGTCTTGCCAGACATTAGTACTAGCGCCATTATTAATAGATTTGATGCAAAGTGGTTTGATAGTGTCAAGGCTGTGTTTGATGAAACTCCAGGCGGAGGAACATGGCTTGGAGATAAGTCTGCCATTCTTCATATATTTTTCTTTCATTACTCAGACCCATATCTTACTCGGGTCAGAGATGAAGGACCAGGTATTCTTGAGCATAAGAGCGTCATTCTGATCACGAGCATCCTGAATACTAAGACCACCTGTGCCCTTGCATGAACTGATTTTCTTACATGAAACTAGGGAGAGTTTCTGTTGAGGAGCTGTCCCAGACCAGATGAATCTTCGGATATGTTTGTTAATATCATCACAAAGCTTAGGTGAAAGTTTAACAGTTTGCATTGTGTAAGTTGGGATGCTTTGGAGATTTGATTTGGCTAAGGTAATTCTTCCTGCGAGCGAAAGGTGGCGCAACGACCAACTGTTTAGTCTACTTTGGATTGACGAGATGATGTTACCATGGGTGGCTTTGTTTACTCTATGGTGCAAGATAGGCACCCCCAAATACTTCCCAAGGTCAGACGTCCATCCAATTCCCAGGCGTCTGCTAATGGAACGGATCTCAGAAATGGGCGTATTCGAGCTGAAGAAACACCTAGATTTATGCTTTGAGATTGTATGTCCTGAGGCTACGGAGAAAGAGCGGAGAATATTATTGATGGTGTTGGCTTGCGCCATTGAAGCTTCCCCCAACAAAAGGATATCATCTGCAAACAGTAAATGGGAGAGATGAGAACCCCCGTGAGTGATGTAGATTGGTTTCCAGCCGCCGTTGTTAACTGAAGTAGATATGGCCTGACTTAGCCGTTCCATACACAAAATGAAAACATATGGGCTAATAGGGTCACCCTGCCTTACTCCCTGAGTTTCCTTGAAAGGTTGGAGGGGTTCACCTTCCCAGAGGATCGAGGTGGATCCATGTGTTATAATTTGCATAATAACATTGATAAGCTTAGTAGGTAAGTCAGTTCTTGAAAGTGTATCATGGATAACGTGCCAGTCCATTTTATCAAAGGCCTTAGCCAGGTCTAACTTGATACACATGAGTTTCTTCTTGGTAGTTCGAGCCTTCATTGTATGGATAACTTCTTGCACCAAGAGTATATTGTCGCTTATGTGATGCCCGGGGATAAAACTAGATTGCGTGGGCGCAATCCAATCACTCTGCAGAGGTTTCAGGAGCTCAACTATAATCTTAGAGATTAGCTTAAAGCAGCCATTTTTAAGGATATAGGTCTGAAGTCACAGCACTGCTGTGGAGAAGCCACCTTCGGGATGAGGACCATGTAGGAATCTGCAATGGAGTTCTCAATGCGCTCAGATTGAAAGGCAGTACAGACCATGGTGACTATGGAATCGCCGACAATATCCCAGTGCTTTTGGATGAATTCTGTGTAGACTCCGTCTGGGCCCGGCGCTATGAGAGGTTCCATAGAAAAAAGGACCTGCTTGATTTCTGAAGCTTGCGGGATCGTGCCCAAGAGGCATTTGATTTGGTCATTAATGATAGGGAAGACACCAGGGTAACTGTAGGCATGGATAGGATCACGCGTGGAGGCCTGTGTCATCAAGTCTTGAAACCAACAACGGATATGTGATTTGAGCACGGCAGGTTCAGAGATCCAGGCGTCTCCATTAGAACCATCCTTGAGGCGGGAAATCCTATTGTAGTGTCGTCGGGCCTTGACGTAAGATTGGAAGAACTTGGTATTAATATCACCAAGTTTTAACCAATCGATATGTGCTCGTTGACGCCAATCCGCTTCCTCCAAAACAAGAATGTTGTGGAGCTTCTCCTGGAGAGGGATGGAGGGATCAAGGTCAGGAATGGGCAAGAGGTTTTGGATACATACCTGATGACACAAATTTACCGTGCGCAGAAATGCAAGTGAACGCGTCAAAGTAATATAGGCCTTTGTGAGGCCCGAGTCGAACTCAGGGATACGTGAAATTGTCGGAGACTCTTACTAACTACTTGCGATCAGCTAAGCCAATTAAAAAGTTGAGAGTTGTTGTTAAAATTAAAATAAAAATAAAAATAAAACAAAACAAGGCAATTGATTAAATGTTCGGTTTAATCAATTCAAAATGAGATCTTTAGGATTGTGGTTTCACCGCGGGTTTTCATTGTATTAAATTCTATATAGTTCCTCAATTTTATCTCTCTATCTGGGTAGTGGCCTGAAATCAGAATTGCCCACTGTCGTGGTACAATTCACTACCTATATCTAGGTCGGTTCCACCATCGTACCAACCTATACCCTAAACTAGGTGCATTAAAAATGACCTCTCGGTATCCACCATTAATCTTACACCACCTTGTTCAAGGGATTTGTCAATTAATATAAATTCCGTCTCTTTTCAACCATTAATTCTTCTTTCAAAGTAATTAAGGGCATTAGATTATTATTATGGTGATCAAGCATATCAATATAATTGAGAAAACGAAACGATACCATGGATTTAAGAGATAAGATATGAATTACTATGATAAAATCGTCATACAATGAATTCCCAGGCTACTCCCGGTCCTAAAGACAAAGGGGATTAGCCCCGCATGTTCATCTCAGAGTACAACGTGGAGAAGAAAAAGGGCAACATGGAGAAAAACGTGATTGAGTGGTAAAACCCCTGAACGGAGAAGATCCAATCGATCCTTGGCGTGGAATACGCGTTCTCCCGCCTTTCGGTGGTGGAACTCGTCTTCTTCAGCGTTCGGATCGGCTGGGGCATGCTCTCGTGCTCCGTTCTTCTCTCCTCGCTCTCCGGGATGTGTGTCGCAGCTAATGACGTGATCCCTCCCTCTTGGGCGCCGTCATTAGGTATATTTCCCGAATTAAGTTGCCAATTAATCACAGCCGTCCGATTAAGATCAATCTGAAACAAACTCATATCTGACGGCGTCGATACCATCGACGCGAGTCGATAGTATCGACCATGCACTGTATCGGTTGGTCTTCTTTTCTTTTCTTTATCGCGACTGATGCTAGCTCGATACCATCGATGAGGGTCGATGGTATCGACTCTCTTAGGCGTCGCTTTTGTCCTTTTACCGTCGTTGTAGCTCCACTAGTCGATGGTATCGACATATGGGTCGATAGTATCAACTCACTTTTTTCCCGCAACCTGATGGTATCTCGATACCATGGACATCCCTGTCGATAGTATCGACTTTCTCCTGGTCCTTGCGGCTGTGCGCCTGTGGTTGTGTCGATAGTATCGACCACCGTCGATGGTATCGACGGTAGAAGATACTTATTTTTCTTGAAATTAACACACGAAACCACATAAGTTCACACAAAATATATTCTTTTGATAATTAATACTCAAAATGCTTAAATAAAGGGAATTTGACATAAAGAGTAGCATAGACCAAAATGAATGAATTATGCAACATTAACCATGAAAATGACTAATAAATGCATAAAACACATATCAAACAAGTCTATAAATGTGACTCAAAATCATCGCATCAAACTCCCCTAAGCTTGAACATTTCTCGCCCTCGAGCAACTAAACCTTAGAATAGAATTGCCAGAGTCAACTAAAGAACAAAGCATCACAACAAACATCCCATATGACTCCCACTGGACATTCACATACCGGCCCTCTCTAACCACAGAATGATAATTACCCTAAAGGCGACAATAATCATCTTTAAAAGATATCAACCTCAAAACTGATGAACACTGTCACATAAGGCAGTTAACATAATAAAATTCGCCGGTCCAGACTTAGTGCATCTTGTGATCTCCTATACTACGTTGCTCGCCCTAACTACCATCTACATGGAAGCAGTTCTCCTGATATTCATTAGTGAGGAGAAAATCACGGTGGCCTACCAATTCGAGCAGCAGGTGGATGAAATGGGTGGCTCATGGAAGAAGTGGAAGTATTATACGATTTAAATATGCATAAAACAAAAATGCCCTAAATGATGCAAATGCACATGAAAAATGCCCTAATGCCTAAGATCGGGTGGAATAATGCATGCACTAACAATCCATCTCAAAATGAGATGGATGTCTAATTAAGCTACATCATGTACTCACTCGTCTTGAAATGTAGGTGAAATTAAGTTCCTTTCTCCTTCTTATTCTAGTTGCTTCTAAATAACTTTTCTCTTTTTTTCAATTTCAGATTTTTTTTCTTCAGATTTTTCTTCTTTTTTTTTCTTTCTTTTCAAACCCTTATATCCATAATTGACAATGAATACTTATTGGGCTTATTTTTTTCTGCATAACTCGAATATTTACACTAGTTGGAAGGTATGGAACAATTTAATTCACCATTAAAGAATAAATGAGGTACATGATATACTTTATGCATAAAAATTATGAATGCAGCTAAATGACATGCACCTAAGGGTAATGTGCATGTACACCTATTCTATAATTTTTTTATTTTCATTTTTTTCATGCAAAACATATGAAGGTGGTTGCAATGCAAGTCCTATCTACATGCCATGCAATCAAAAAGGTCAAAACCGTACTTTACTTCCAAGTCTTGGTGGATTGTGAAAGGCAATGAGGTGGACATATCACAAGACTAATTGAGTGGACCTTTGAAAAATATTATGTGTCCCTCCTTACTGACCTGTGTAGTAGTTAAGAAGTTTCTCTCTCTTACTTCAAATTAAAGTCTCATTATCATTTGGTCAGTTTAGGCTCAAAAACCAATTCCGTTCACTCTCACGAATCATTAGGAATGTACGGTCATGATTTTCTGTTTTAAAGTTGACAAAACCAATCATTTTCTAAGTCTGGTGATCAGGGTTAAACAACACTCAAGCTTGCAAACACTCAAAAAATTTTAGTTTCCCTTAATTCCCATGCACATGCAACTGAGATGACTCAAGATTAAAGACATCCACGATTACACTAGATAGAATGTGGATCCTACAGACAAACTAAAATTGCAGGAAACAAATGACAAGAAACAAAAGTAATAAAACTAAAAACAGAGAAAATGAAAGATAGAGTTGTTCCAACACCCCCCCTAAGCTTGAATTCGACTATGGCCTCATAGTCAAAAACAATCTTAAAGGTTGGAACAGAGATACCACTTTTACTCTTCAGGTGGAGGTGGGTACTGCGGAGCCGTAGGGTCCCAAGACGGATACTCCCCCTAGAAGCTTGGATCAAACTGGGCCCTAGGTGGAGGTTGTGGATAGCCTCCGAAGTAATTTTGGCTCCAATAGTGGTCGTAAAAGGGCTCCTGTTGCATCTCCATCTGTTGCAACCGATCATGAATTTGTTGTTGGTTTTCCAGGAGAGGACGCTCGTTCTCGAACATTGCCCTTTGATTGTCCAGTAACTGGTTTGTAGTGTCTTGAATACCGGTGTACATCGCCATGTGATGTTGTTGCGTCTGTTGTATGTCTTAAAGCATAGCATACATGCCCTGCATCGAGTAGGCATCCTCGCTTGGCTGCGAGGGCGGTGGTGGTGGTGGAGGCTGTGATGATGAAGATGCACCCGGATGCATCCGAGGACACTTCCGTGGTGCCACTCGTGCCCGAAGAGGTGTGAAAGCCTCCTCTTCCTCTTCAGCCTCATTGTCATTGTCATTGTCGTCATCGTTGTTGCCGTCTTCATCAGAGTCGGTGATGGCTATGATAGGCCATCGGAAGTGTTGCGCCCCTTCGATGTTGAAGACCGGATCGGGAAGCGAACATTCCTAGTAAGCATGGTTGACGTGACAGTGCGCATACGCCAAACCATCTCGAAGAAGTATGAGGTTGGAGCGGTGAATATGTTGCAAGTTCACCTTGCTCCTGGTGGAGAGAGGGGTAAGCTGCTGGAAATTCAACCCAAGGTAGAAGGCCAGCTTGGTGATAAGCCCTCCAAAATGAATTGGCGCTTTCTGTGTACTCCTCTTCACCGCCAAAACTCTCTACAAAAAGAAGGCTCCCCAATTGCATTCTTGACGTTTCAGGAGCTTATACAAGAAGAATAAGTATGTCTCCTGAAACTTGCTGAGGGCCAAATCACCCTGAGCAAACAATGTAGAACTGAGCATCCGGTGAAGTATCCGGACGAAAGGGTGCTCGAAATCAGCTACCGCATCATTATGGTAGCTCAATGACTTGCCTGGTGGCACCGTCACCAGCTCGGCAAAGATGGCATCATAGTCGGTGCGGTTGTCCGGTCGCCGGTAATCATGTTGCGAGTGATTCCAATTGAAGATCTTGTTGAACTGTCGGAGTGTAAGGGTATAGTCATTGTTGTACTGCTGGAATGACATCCGGTCCTTGATCCACTCGCGGTCGGTGGCTATGACGTCGTTGGACACGACGCAGACGTCCAGTGACGCCATGAACTCAGCCACCAACTCCTTGTAAGTAGGCCACTCACCGAAGAATGGCTGGACATTAGCATGAAACTCCAACTCGTCAGGTCGTCTTCCCGTGTGTCGGGCCTGACCCTTCAGGACATAGTCGAGGTTGGCGTCGAACCCGAGGTTGTGTATGGTTTCTCGTTCAACATAATGGGTCGGCTCGATCTTCCTCTTTAAGATCTCCTCGTAGATCTTATTCACCTCTGCGGATGGATGGATCAGCCACGGGTATGCAACTGACGCGGTCAGAGGTGGCACGAACTCCGGGATGTCCATCGGGTTCGCGCGTGAAGACGACACTCCAGCTACGTGCACCATGATTGTGAGAGAAAGGGGAATAGAAAGGGAGCTCGGTGAAGATCGGAGAAGCAAATCTCCGCTCGATGAAGAACGTTTCTCGGTGATGCTCGTCGGTGGACTTGGACAACTCTGGAACACACTCGGCACAAGTGAAGGGGAATTGCACTAGAGGTGTGATGTCATCTGACGCAAATACTCCTCATATATAGATGTGGTCGGCGCTACTGTTCGCCCGTCCATACCATCGACGCGAGTCAATGGTATCGACTCGGGTAGCACGATCTGTACCTCCGCGAGTATCGACAGTTGTCGATGGCTGGATCTGTGGGGCCCGGATTGCTGATGCGTCGATACTATCGATGCAAGTCGATGGTATCGACCCGTCCCCCGGATCGACTTCCTTGTTGCTGTGATCGCCGTTGATCTTTTCTCGCGGATCGTTGACATGGCGCATCGATACTATCGACGCAAGTCGATAGTATCGACTCTCTGATTAGGGCAAACCCTCGCGAGGCCCGGCCGCCGCCTTCTTTGCATGAATGTGTCGATACCATCGACACACCCGTCGATGGTATCGACTTTCCTGAGACAATTCGTTCTAAAAATCTCCAGAGATCTCGATAGTATCGACACCCATGTCAATACCATCGACCGCTGCTTGCGATCTGCCTGTTGGTATGTCGATACCATCGACGAGGCCGTCGATGGTATCGACGTAGTGTGATTCCTGCAGTCGCCAACCTGTACCATGGTCGATACCATCGACACAAGGGTCGATGGTATCGACTCTGCCTCAGCCCTACACATGCAGCAAACGATCACGGTATCTTTTTTACACTACAAACTAAGTTTAAACAAATCAAACTACGAATGTAAAGGACTAAACTAACGTACCAATGGTTGGGTTGCCTCCCAACAAGCGCCCTTATTTAACGTATTAGGCTAGATGACTTGAAACAAATCATGCATCTGAAAGTGAAATGAGTTTGACCTCACTCACCTTCCTCATGTAATCTTCACCAAAATATAACTTCAACCTCTACCCGTTCACCAAAAATGTAGTCTCGCCATCGCGCACCATGATTGCGCCATGCGGTTTGACCTCTTCCACCGTGAATGACCCACTCCATCAGGATTTAAGCTTCCCGGGATGCAACTTCATCCTTGAATTGAACAAAAGCACATGATCTCCCTTCTTGAAGGTGTGCATCTGAATGTGGCGATCGTGGATCAACTTAGTGCGCTCCTTGTATATCTGAGAGTTCTCCTATGCAGTCATTCACAGCTCATCCAATTCATTTAATTCAAGTAATCTCTTTTTCCCCGCTTCATCATAACTCAAGTTGAGCTTTCTCAGCGCCCAATGTGCTTTGTGCTCTAACTCCACCGGTAAGTGACAAGCCCGAGCGTATGTCAACCTAAAAGGTGTGGTGCCTATAGGTGTCTTGTATGTCGTCCTGTATGCCCACAATGCATCTGGTAGTAAGGCACTCCAATTCTTCCTCGTGGAAGCCACCGTACGCTCCAAGATCTTCTTAATTTCGCGATTGGAGACCTCCACTTGTCCTTGAGTTTGCGGGTGATACGGGGTACCAATGTTATGTTTGACCCCGTATTTCCTCAATAGTGCCGAGAACTTTTGATTCTTAAAGTGCGTACCCCCATCACTAATGATCATTCGGGGCACTCCAAACCTACAGAAGATATTTTCCTTAATGAACCTACACACTACAGTAGAATCGTTAGTCCTTGTGGGTATTGCTTCTACCCACTTTGACACGTAATCCACAGCTAAAAGGATATATAAATTCGAATTGGAGGACATAAAGGGTCCCATGAAATCTATACCCCATAGGTCAAATACCTCAACCTCTTGGAAAACATTTAGGGGCATCTCTTGTCTCTTTGAAATGTTACCTGCTCTTTGGCCGGAATCACAGTGCCTCACAAACTCATAGGCGTCTCGGAACAAGGTAGGGAAATATAGGCCACTTTCCAGTACTTTGGCAGTCGTACGAGAGCTCGCATGGTGTTTGCCCGTAGGTAGAGTGTGGAAATGACGAAGAACACTCTCGTATTCCACCTCAGGTACACACCTGTGTAGGACACCATCCCTGCATTGTTTCAAAAGAATGGGGTCATCCCAAAAATAATATCATAGAGAATGGAAAAATTTCTTCTTCTCTTGATATGTCCAATCATCCGGAATGATCCTGCAAGCAAGATAATTCACGATATATGAAAACCACAGATCTTTAGAATTAACTTTCAAAAGTTGTTCATCCAGAAATGTCTCGGTTATGGGTATGTGTATATCTTTTTCATCTACCCTCTCTAACCTAGACAAATGATCCGTGACAACATTTTCAATCCCCACCTTGTCTTTGATTTCGATATCAAATTCTTGTAAGAGCAAGATCCACCTAATCAATCTAGGTTTGGCATCTTTTTTTCCATCAAATATTTAATAGCGGCATGGTCAGTCCAAACTACTACTTTCGATCCAACTAAATATTGCCAAATTTTTCAAAAGAGAAAACGACGGCAAGCAATTCTTTTTCAGTAGTCGTGTAATTTAGTTGGGCATCATTCAAAGTCTTAGAGGCATAAAAAATCACGGCGGGTTTATTGTCCACCCGTTGTCCCAACACCACTCCTACAGCGAAATCAGATGCATCACACATGAGTTCAAACGGCCTAGTCCAATCCGGTGTTTGAACAACCGGTGCAGAAATCAATTTCTCCTTCAGCACGTTGAACGTGTGTAAACATTTGTCATTGAAATCAAAAACGGCATCCTTTTCGAGAAGCTCGGATAGAGGTTTGGCAATTTTTGAAAAATCTTTTATGAAACGACGATAAAATCCGGCGTGTCCTAAGAAACTTCTTACCCCTTTTACCGAATTTGGTGGGGGCAATTTAGAAATTACTTCAATTTTAACCGGATCTACCTCCAAACCTTTGCTAGACACTTTATGTCCTAGCACTATCCCTTCACTCACCATCATATGACATTTCTCCCAGTTGAGGACCAAATGTGTGTCCTCACATCTTTGCAACACCTTATCCAAATTATAAAGGCATTCATCAAAAGAAGCACCATAAACTGAAAAATCATCCATAAAGACCTCTAGACAGTGTTCTACCATATCAGAAAAAATGGCGAGCATACAACGTTGAAAAGTCGTTGGTGCATTGCATAATCCAAAGGGCATGTGGCGATACGTGAAAGTTCCATAGGGACAAGTGAAAGTAGATTTCTCTTGGTCCTTAGGATCAAATGAAATCTGATTGTACCCCGAATTCCCATCCAGAAAACAAAAGTGTGATCGGTCGGCTAAGCGCTCTAGAATTTGATCAATAAACGGAAGAGGAAAATGATCATTTAGCATAGCGGCATTCAGACGTCGGTAATCAATACAAACTCGCCACCCCGTTACCAAGCGGGTGGTGACAGGTTCATTTAAAATACTGTGAGTAACAGTTATTCCCCTCTTTTTAGGGACTACCTGCGTAGGACTCACCCATGTCGAGTCTGAAATTGCGTAGATGATACCTGCGGAAAGAAGCTTAATTACCTCCTTCTTCACAACCTCCATCATGCTCGGATTCAGTCAACGTTGTGGTTGGATCACCGGCTTGGCTCCCTCCTCGAGTCGAATCTTATGCTGACACAAAGTAGGGGAAATCCCCTTGATATCTGCAACAAACCACCCAAATGCTCCACGGTGGTTCTTCAACACTATCAACAACTGGTCCTCCTCTTCCGCACTCAAATAAGCAGAAATAATCACCGGTAACTTGTCTTCCTCAGCTAGAAAGGCGTACTTGAGGTGCGGTGGCAGTGGTTTTAACTCCAACTCCGGCGGGCTGATTAAAGATGATTAAAGCGGTGGGGGAAGTTCACCTAAATCTTCATAATACCTCGCATAGAAGCATGGCAAAATCTGAAGCATCTTGGCGCACTCCTGGAGTGATTTGCTTCTCATCCAATCATGAGTGATATTGACTAAACAAGCCTCAAGTGGTAGTTCCAGATATGCATCAAAAACTGAATTCTCTATAGCATCATCCTCCGTAGAGGGAGGAATGTCCTCATCCTCATCATTCGGAAACCCCACAGCCTTACAAAGGGATACCACTTTGGTCTGCTCCATGATGTCTACAGCCAAAGTCCCTTTGTCCACCTTGGTCATTACATGAGCCATATCTAAAAATGGCTTCCCTAGACAAAGTGAGATATTGTTATCAAAATGTTTTACCATGTGGCATTGCTCCTTGGATTTAGGTGAAGTGACACTGGAAGGCATGACCATCTCAAATCGGTCATCGGCTATACCTAAGGTCAAACGACCTATCCCCATCTCAAGTATCATGTCAGCAGTAGCTTGGAATGGTCGTCCGAGTAGTAGCTCATTGCCTTGTTCATCTTGCATTTCCATGATGACAAAATCTGCTGGAAATACAAATCGATCCACTTTCACTAGCACGTCTTCACAAATCCCATATGGCTTTACCACTGAATTGTCCGCCAATTGGATAGTCATGTTACTTGGCCGTGACTCCTTTAATCCCAGCTTCTTGAATGTAGAAAGGGGCATCAAAATAATGCTCGCCCCTGAGTCACATAGTGCTTCACCAAATTTAACTTTCCTGATGTAGCATGAAATGTTGAAACAACCCGGATCCTGCCTCTTTGGTGCCAATGTGCCCATGATGAAGGCACTCACCTGCTCCTTAAGAACAATAACCTCTGTATCCGAAATTTTTCTCTTCTTGGTGATGATGTCTTTCTGAAATTTCCCGTAAGAAGGGATTTGCTCAATAGCTTCCAAAAGAGGGATGTTAACTGAAAGCTTTCTGAAACTGTCTAAAAACTTTTTGAATTGGGCATCTACCTTTCTTGCCTTAGCATTGTTTGGATAAGGGACCGAGACAACCTGTGCCCTTTGATGCGGTGGCACATAGGGTGTCCTTTTCTGAGGATCCTCCTCCTCTATAATAGGATCTTCAGTAGCATCCACTGTTGTGTCATCAACTGGTTCATTGACCGGTACGGGCAGCTCCTCAATGGCCTCACCTTCAATTTCTGCTTGGGGTTTGCTTGTTTCATCATCCCTAGGATTTAACAATTTCTTGCCACTTCTTAACAAGATGGCTTTCGCCTGCTGGTTTCCTCCTGGAACATTAGTATTACTGGGAAAACCTGGATGCGCCAGCTTCTTCAAACTGGCTATCTCTGCAGCCATCTGTGACATGGATGTCTCTATTGTCCTCATTTGAGCCCCATCGCTCTGCAGTGTCTGCCCAAATTGGTTCATAAACTCCCCTTGTTGCTTTATTTGCTGGCCGAAAGTAGTCATTAGTTCTTGATTTTGCTTTATCACTTGATTGAGCAGCTCTGTGCTCTTATCCTCCGCTACTGGCTGGGGTTTAGCGTCCGGATCCTGCAAGAAGTTATTTGGATCCTTCCAGGAGAACTTCTTGTCTTTCCTCCATGAATAGTCGTTATTCCTGTAGCCTTGCTGCTGCCTCATGAATTTAACTTGAGTCTCATCCTCTGACTCAACATCTTCCTTTGCAAGCAGTTTCTTTGCGAGAAGATCCATGTTCTCATTCAGCTCCTTTATTGCTTTAGATTCACCTACCACTCAAACCTGTTCCACGGCGCCTCTTTCGCCCCACGATTGTTTCTTAGCCATGTTCTTTAAGATTTCCCAACATCTAGTGTCCGTGTTATTTAAGAAGAATCCAGAACTGGCTGAATCAAGGTTGCTTCTATCATGCTCGGAGAGAGAAAAATAGAAGATCTTGACTTGTGTCTCCTTATCAAGCCTGTGATGCGGGCATCGCCTGAGCATGATCTGAAACATTTCCCAGGTCTTAGAATAAGTCTCTCCTGCTTGTTGGGTGAAGTTATGGATCTTTCTTATCACGTCATTGGTCTTCTCGGGCGGAAAGAACCTCTCGAAGAAAACCTCCACCTTGTGCTCCCAAGACTCCTCATATTCATCATCCAAGTTGTGTAGCCATTCGTGTGCGTTTCCCGCTAAAGAACTCGGGAAGAGCTTCAAGTATAGCACATCCTGTGGAAATCTATCGATTTTTATCATATCACAATTCTCCACAAATTGACTTATGTGTGCGACGGGGTCTTCATTTTTTAGCCCATGGAAAGCATTCGACTTCACCAAGTTGATTAAAGCCGGATCAATCTTGTATGTTGGAATATTCACCGCTTGCTTCTTGATCGGCCCCTTGGAAGCGGATGAGGAAGAAGCCTTGATCTTCTCCCATATTGTTTGTGGCTCGTCCATCTCCTCTTGTTCAGGTTCAGAATCTGTATCCTCCAGATGGTCTTGATCGTACTCATCCTCGTCTTCCGGTCCCAGCAGCGGAACCTCTGGTGCGTGCCTTGTGTAGTCGGTACTACGCGTCTACACCATGCACAGTACCTGCAAATAGAAAAATTAAATTTAGTACAGTGCTTGACGATTGCAAATATTTATAAGATAGATTATGAATTTTTGAAATTTAAAAAAATGTGGCCTAGAGTGGCTTCTTGTAGCACTCGTAGTGCCAACAATTCGTCGTATCCCCGGCAACGGCACCAAAAACTTGATGCAAATTTACCGTGCGCAGAAATGCAAGTGAACGCGTCAAAGTAATATAGGCCTTTGTGAGGCCCGAGTTGAACTCAGGGATACGTGAAATTGTCGGAGACTCTTACTAACTTCTTGCGATCACCTAAGTCGATCAAAAAGTTGAGAGTTGTTGTTAAAATTAAAAGAAAAATAAAAATAAAACAAAACAAGGCAATCGATTAAATGTTCGGTTTAATCAATTCAAAATGAGATCTTTAGGATTGCGGTTTCACCACGGGTTTTAATTGTATTAAATTATATATAGTTCCTCAATTTTATCTCCCTATCCGGGTAGTGGCCTGAAATCAGAATTGCCCACTGTCGTGGTACAATTCACTACCTATGTCTAGGTCGATTCTACCATCATAGCAACCTATACCCTAAACTAGGTGCATTAAAAATGACCTCTCGGTATCCACCATTAATCTTACGCCACCTTGTTCAAGGGATTTTTCAATTAATGTAAATTTCGTCTCTTTTCAACCATTAATTCTTCTTTCAAAGTAATTAAGGGCATTAGATTATTATTATGGTGATCAAGCATAACAATATAATTAAGAAAACGAAACTATACCACGGATTTAAGAGATAAGATATGAATTACTATGATAAAATTGTCATACAATGAATTCCCAGGCTACTCCCAATCCTAAAGACAAAGGGGATTAGCCCCGCATGTTCATCTCAGAGTACAACATGGAGAAGAAAAAGGGAAACATGGAGAAAAACGTGATTGAGTGGTAAAACCCCTGAACGGAGAAGATCCAATCGATCCTTGGCGTGGAATACGCGTTCTCTCGCCTTTCGGTGGTCGAACTCATCTTCTTCAGCGTCCGGATTGGTTGGGGCGTGCTCTCATGCTCTGTTCTTCTCTCCTCGCTCTCCGGGATGTGTGCAGCGGCTAATGACGTGATCCCTCCCTCTTGGGCGCCGTCATTAGGTATATTTCCCGAAATAAGTTGCCAATTAATCACAGTCGTCTGGTTAAGATCAATCTGAAACAAACTCATATCTGACGGTGTCGATACCATCGACGCGAGTCGATAGTATCGACCATGCACTGTATCGGCTGGTCTTCTTTTCTTTTCTTTATCGCGATTGATGCTAGCTCGATACCATCGACGAGGGTCGATGGTATCGACTCTCTTAGGCGTCACTTTTGTCCTTTTACTGTCGTTGTAGCTCCACTAGTCGATGGTATCAACATATGGGTCGATAGTATTGACTCACTTTTTTCCCACAACCTGATGGTATCTCGATACCATCGACATCCCTGTCGATAGTATCGACTTTCTCCTGGTCCTTGCAGTTGTGCGCCTATGGTTGTGTCGATAGTATCGACCACCGTCGATGGTATCAACGGTAGCAGATACTTATTTTTCCTGAAATTAACATATGAAACCACATAAGTTCACGCAAAATATATTCTTTTGATAATTAATACTCAAAATGCTTAAATAAAGGGAATTTGACATAAAGAGTAGCATAGACCAAAATGAATGAATTATGCAACATTAACCATGAAAATGACTAATAAATGCATAAAACATATATCAAACAAGTCTATAAATGCGACTCAAAATCATCGCATCACCTGACATTTATCAATGTTGTCCAGTAGACGTGCTTTCTCTCTTCATTGTGACATAATACGTTTAGATTCCCACTTGGTGGCGGCCACCTTAAAAAGCTTGATGGCATTATGGAAGCAGGAGTTGGTAGGCCATTGGCTGAGGACCTTTGTCCGGAAGTCAGGTTGCAGGTTCCAACTTGCTTTAGTGCGGAAGTGGAACGTTTTTGGAAATTTAAGACCAGTGGACAGCAGAAGAGGGTTGTGATCGGAGAAAGATCGAGGAAGAACAGTGACAGTGGCATTGTCAAAACTGTTAATCCAGTCAGCATTTACAAGCACTCTATCTAAGCGCTCAAGGAGGTTGAGTTTTTTGAAAGTGAAGAAATGGCCCTATGTTTTCAGGTCTGCAAGACCGGTGTTAACCAGAGCTTCATGAAAATGATCACTTGCTCTCTTGTCGAAGTATTTACTGCCTCATTTTTCATCAACATTGAGGAGGGTGTTGAAGTCACCCATAACCGCCCAGGCCGCATTCATGGAAGCACTAATAGATTCAAGGAGCTCCCATAGCACATTACACCTAGAAGAGTTGGGACTAGCATAGACAAAGGTGAGATACCATGACTTATTGATACAGTATTGTATGAACTGTCTATGGTTAAGGAGGATTTCAAGATCACATTGGCGATGATTCCAAGCAAGCCATATACCAACAGAGAAACCAGTAGCTTCAACCCTGTGAGAGGATGGAAAGTCGAGCTTCTTGATAATGTTGGTTGCTTTAATTCCCGAACATCGAGGATCCATGATAGCAACAATTTGGATTTTTTGAATAATCTTTAGTTCTTTGATTAGTAGGATTTTCTTGTCAAGGCCTGCCCCTTGAATATTCCAGCAGAAAGCATTCATTAAGAAGGTTACTGGAGAGCCACACAGAGTTCGACATACTGATCTCCATCTTCAGCATTCATAGTGTCCGAGGTTCCAGCATCCGCAGCATAGAGATGCTCTTGGAACTCGAGGGCACGTTGTACATGGGGGTTGGTATGGTTTCTTTCATGAGATTGCTCATTTGTGCGTCCTTTCTTCCAGACTCTATCTGGACTCTGGACTGTCTGATAGACTATTGATAACACCAAATTTTGTGATGTTTTTGCCCTTTATTCTGTTATCAAAACTACCCTTTTCTGCTATTTTCCTCTATTTTATTAGCATTTTCGCAATAATTGGCCAAGCAACGCTCTTATTCCAATTTTTCCTGTCTTCTACAGAGTTTTCCTCGTTTTTGTGCAATGAGGCCGATTCCGGCCCACAATAAGTCTAAGCCCGTCTCGACCTTCCTGACGCCCGATACAACCCAGCCCGACAGGGGCTGGGCGACACGAGAATGATCGGCGGATAAGGGTGCCGCGCAAGAAGGACGTGTCGGCCGACATACCGTCTACCCGACAGGGAGCCAAAGCCGCATCGACGACCAAACTCGTCGGGCGACACAGCCACCCACCGGAAGGCGTGCCGCCAGCCACGTGACCGATAGCCAGTGCCTCGCGACGAGACATACCTGTATCGGCCATCCACATCCATCGACCGGCGTATAAGGGAGCTACGTGGCGTTTCCAGCACCATAACTCCTTCAACCGCCGATATAAATAGCAGCTACAGGAAGCCGAGTTCGACAAGTCGGAGAGGTCGGACAAGTCAAGAGAGTCGGAAGAGAATTCGGACAAGACAGGCCGAAGTTCGGGAGCCACCTTCGAAGGAAGCTGTGAGAGCAAGAGTATCGCGCCCCAGTGCTTGTGTCGGGCGACACTAGGTGAGCTTTCCCTCATCCTGAGAGGGAAGGGATGGTTCACTTAGTGTTGCCCCGGGCGACACTGCGGGCCGATATCGGCCAGCGAAGATGAGCGACACGAGTGTCTGACAGTAGACTAGTAGCTCTTTTCCCGACACGATATCGAACCCGATACGCTCCGCCCGTCAAGCGTCCCGCCCGAGAGGGTGCGCCGCCCGACATGAGCGTATCGGCCAGGGTCCTTGAGCGATACAGTCAGTCGTCAGTCGGCGCTGCCCGAGAGGGGGTGCCGCCCAACACTGCCGTATCGGGCTCGGCTCCTGACCGGTATCGGGCAGGAGAGCTACAGTAGTTTGTCGTTCTTCTACATCAAGAAGGCGACATCTATCTTTAATTCTGTTATTTAAATTCTTAGCTTATGCATTGTATTAAGACCCTTATTGCTTATGGAAATAGAAATGCTTAACTGCTATTTGTTTAATGCTTGGTGCCTTATGATTGGGTAACTGCTGTGTTGGATATCTGAACTCTAGCTTGCATGTTTTGGATCGCGTTTCGCTTAGCTACCGAATCATCTTTCCCGTCGCAACTACTTCGAGAGTTGGGTTGTGGCTCTAGTGTTTGGTCCGGTTCTGGAGTACGAGAGTGCCCGGAACGGAGTTGTTTTAGTATCATTCCACTCTAACTTGAGCCCAGCAACCTCGAGAGGGGTGTTGAAGCTTGGTTAGAGGCACCCGCTCTGAGAGGAGGGGTGCAGGGAGTTACTGCTACCGCTTGTCTTACTGAAGTCTTATCCCTTGCATTACGCCTTAAACTGCAGTTTATCTTTCTATTTCCTGTTGCATGAAAATTCCTAAAAACTGCTAAATAACAAAACCTTAATCTTTCTTGTAACTCCAGTTGGAGATAGTTTTCTTTGATTTAATCGTGACAGCTTGTTGTTCCCCTTCGAGGAACTTTAATATCTCTTTATACCCACCGGAGTGTAGAGTGTCGATTCAGAGTCGTCAACACGACCCACCTTGTCCCTGTGTTCGACCCCGTATGACTACTTTGACCCCGTAAACAAAGTTGCGGGGGCCTAGAAGGATTTGGGTTATAAATGTGAAGGCTCGACTACCTCAAATACGCCTACAATTTTAGGACGCGCGATTTAGGCCGGTCAACTTTCTGGCGCTGTTGCCGGGGACAAGGCAAATGGCACTGTTGATGAATCCGAAGCCACTAACTACACTCCCGTGCCTCAAGCTTAGAAATAGGCTTGACAGCACCTCTTTTTCTTTTTCTTTTTCTTTTTCTTTTTCTTTTACTTTAAGCATTATTCTTTACCCCAATTATAATTTTCTAAACATGATTTTTATGCGGTTTTTAGGTACTCTGATCTACTGAACACCGAGACTGTCAACCATGCCTCCTCGCGTAGAGCCACCTTATGGAAACGAAAGCCAAGGAGGGAGGCCAATTTTGCCTCCACCGGAAGACAACGACCGGTATAGTGATAATGAGCGGCAAGAAGATCCAGAATCACCAGGGCATGAGGACCAGCATCATCAGCATAGACGTCGTCGGAGACACAGGAGGAATCATGATAACCGGGAGCGACGCCGAGACGCCAGCAACAGTGACGACTCAGAGGAAGAAGAGAAAACTCTGAGAGAATTGGCTTCTACAAAGGCCAATAGATCGAGGTGTCCCGCTATCATCCCAAGGTTCAATGCGACAAACTTTGAGCTCAAGCCATCTGTGATCTCCATGATTCAAAATAAAAGCTTCAGGGGGAGTTCTAAGAGTGACAACCCTTACCATCACCTTGATGCTTTCAAAAATATCTGCGACACCATAAAGATGCGAGGGGTTCCCCAAGAGGTAATTTACTGCAAGGGTTTCATCTTCTCTTTGGAGGATAAGGCTCTATCATGGTACCTTGGGCTACCCCACCAAGCGCTGAATGGATGGGGAGAACTGGCTGACGCATATGTAAACAAGTTTTACCCCACTGAGAAGACGATGAGGAACAAGTTAAAAATCACGTCTTTCACGCAAAAGCCAAATGAAAACCTCCACGACGCCTGGGAACGATATCTGGAATATCAGAGGGACTGCCCTCACCACAATTTCAAGAAGGGCTTCCTGGTCTCCACCTTCTACAATGGGCTAACTCTCGATGAAAGGGTATCACTGAATGCGGCAGCAGGAAGTGACTTCTTAGGGAAAAAGTCAAGCAAGTCCAAAAAGATCATTAGGAACATGGCTGAGTTGAAGGCCGATGTTGACTATGATAGATCCGATAGAGGGCAGGAGAAGAAGGCAGGGGAAGGAACCTCTCTTGAGTCCAAGGCTCTGGAAAACATTACTTCTCATATTCAAAGGATAGCAACAGATGTGAAATAACTGAAGGATCATGGCGGAAAGGGGAAGAAGCAAGTTGAGAAAGTCATGAAATGTGTTAGCTGCGGTGAAGGAGGACATAGGGTAGACAACTGCGTCTACACCAAACCCGACACCGACAGTGACTCCGACTCGGAAGAAGAAAGGACCGAGAATGTATCCTACATGAATTTCAAGAGACCAGACCACCCTGGTTTTAATTATGGCAACAAGGACGCAGCCGAAAACTCACATCAGCTGCACACCTCGGCCAGGCCAGTGCAACCTTTCGAGAAGAGAGGGGGATCTGGGCAGTATAACAAGAATAGCCAGTTCTAACCAGTAAAAGGCAATTTCCAAGTAGCAGGAAAATACCAAGGCCCATCCCGTGAACAGGAGAAGGGAGCAAGCCAATCTGAGGTGATCGGCCAGCTGTTTGACTTTGTCAAGAAGCAAGATAGCGTCAATAACCAGTTAGCACAAAGCGCGCTGTCAAATTCGGGAGTCTTGAACTCACTGCAAGTCCAATTGGCAGATATGTAAACACATCAGTGACAAATCGATCAGCAGCTCGCACAGCTCGCCGAGATTGTGAAGAATCCTTCGGGGAAGATCTCGTCCAACACTGAACCAGCAAAGTGATAGAGTATGATAAAGAAGCCAAAGACGTCTAGCTGAAGACGGAAAACGCAGCGCTCCTTGGGAGGCAGCCCGTGCTTTTATTTCCCTAGTATAGGACGTTATTTACTTTTCGGCAAAACAGACATTACAAACATTATGGACTGTAATAAGGCCCGAGTCAGTGCATGCACACGTGTGCTGACTCTTTTTGTTTTAAGGGCCACCGCTTTAGTTTTATTTGCCAGGATGGGTAATACCATCTGAGGCCGGGTTTAGCCTTAGGCTAATGATGTTTTACCCGCCTGTCGCCTCTTTCTTTAAGTGGGTTTTACCTCGGAGTTTTGTCCCGAAAAATCTTGTATCGGTCGGGCGAAGTCTGGTCTAGTAACCCTTTTTCCCAGATCGGATCAGGCGGCACACCAATCGACATACAGATTGCGCCCGTCTCGGGAGGGAATGGTTTTACCGTGACGTCCGGCCGCTATATATAAGGCAAAAACTTTACCGTGTCGCGCTCCCGGACTTTACCTTTTTCAGCTACCGTATCGCGTAGTACTTTTCTTGCTCTCCGCTCGCGTGTCACGCAGAGACCTCTCCCGATCCCGTGACGTGCAAAACCTTAAGGAAAACAAAGGTATCGCGCGACAGCCCTATCGCCCGAGCATACCCGATACGAACCTTTATCGCGTACGATGTATCGGGCGAGGATTTTACATTGATTTTCTTGTCGCCCGATACTGTTATCGCGCGACACGCTTCTTTCGCGCCTGCCCGATACAGCTGTGTCGGGCAGTGACCATATCGCCCGTTTATTCTTGTATCGGGCAGCGCTCTTTCAAGACCCCGCCGGGTGCTCAGTTTCTTTTGACCGTATCGCCCGACACAGTTGTATCGGGCACGCTTCTCCTGATTTTGTCTTGAAGCCCGATACAGTCGTGTCGGGTGTCTCTCCCTTTATTAATTTACCCACTGATAACAAAAGTACATTTGAATTGATAATAGGGATGGCACGCACAAAGCTAACCGCCATACGCGTTGATGAGCAAGGCAGGAGAATCATCACCGAGCCAGAGGCAGAGATGGCAACGATTGGGAAGAAATGCCCGAATCCCGAGGTCGCTGGGCCCTCAACGACTGAAAAGAGGGTGAGAACTGAAGAAGTGGCTGCTCCAGCTACAGCACCCGCCCCAATAGAAGAACCACTGGATCACACACCAGGAAGGTTCGTGCCAAGGGATGAGGAGCATGGATGCAGATATGCTGAGCTAGGGGCCAAGCTCTACAGGCCAAGCAGGTTCTGCCACCAGTCGTCCTTCATGCAGTTGGGCATCTTTGAGAGAATGGAGAACGTGCTTGCCGCAGCAGGTCTGAGGCAAATCTGCCTCAGCCTATCCGCCTCCTACACCGAGCTCACGAAGGAGTTCATGGCGTCCCTTCACCGAGTAAAGAATACACCTGTTGAAGCCAGAAAGTATGGCGGAGCAGACAGACTCCAGGGGCGGCTTTACAATGAAGAGCACGTCATTTTAGAGAAGCTGCTCAACCAGATTTTCTCCTCCAGCGAAGAGGAGAGAAGGAGACTAGATAACGGTGCAAGGATCACCGAAGGAGACGGGTTCAACCCCGTAGATATCTGGGAAAATCTAACCGAGGAGTCATCTTTCAAACCCGGGAGCAAGGTGGCGGCAGTGCACTCATGCTTCTGGAGGATAATGCACAAGCTGGTGGCGTGCCTCCTCTTCAGCAAGAACGAGTCCAGCAACATTTACTCCGAGGAACTCCACGTCATGTGGCACATGATGGAGGGCCGGACTATCAACCTGGGGCGCTTCTTGCTGAACAGGCTGCACCCAATAAAGGATGCCACCAAGGAATATTGCATGGGTGGCATCGTGAACCTAATCGCGGTGGGGTTGGGATACCCGCGTGAGCCGCGCAGCCTCTCAAGAACAAGAGGGGACGAGTTGATCGACCTCAAGTACCTCATGAGGTCGGGTATAATAAAGAAGGAGGGGCGGAGTTACTTCTACAAGTTCGCAAGGACGAAGATCCTTCTCCCGCTTCCTCGTTGCGCCGCCTACGACGTAGAAAAGCGAGTCTTCACCACAGCCGAGATCGAGGCTGTGGTAGCAGGCGCAAGCTGCGCTCCACCCCCAAGAAGCCAAGAATGGGGAATCACCAGAGGGCCCATCCCGCTGGGTACTCGGCAGGACGTATCTTCAACAGCTCCTGCCGAGCGGCTCACTGCCTCGGAGCCACCAACGACAGCCAAAACAACAAGGCCAGTGGTGGCAAGAGAAGAACCGGCGATCGTGGAGGTCGCCGAGACAAGAACTGGAACTGCAGCGAGAGAGACGGCTGCAGTCCCTGTAGTTTCTGCTGCGCCCTTAGGGGCAATTGATGAAGTACAACTGGATGTCAGCGATGAGCTATTCGCCGACATCTTACAAATGGAGCTCGAAGGAGCATAGGTGACGCTGACACCACCACCAAAGTCACCTACAACAAATACCATCCAGTGCCTTGTACATCGACAGCGCTGACATCTCTCAAACGATTAGTACGAAAGTACTATATCGATATAGCAGAGCTGATACAACCATTCCTGGGAATGCAAGCAAGAAGATGGCATGAACTCCAGTTCTGCCACCGCAGCCCGCAGCAAATTCAACTATCCAACAACTACGGCATCTTCGTCCTAGAATGGATGGCAAACGAGGCAACGCCTGATCAGCTCCTCCACATCGACTATCACAGCAAAAGAGGAGAATATGTGTGGGAGCTCTTATCTAGCCCAGGCGCGCTGATCATCTAACCCTCACTGATTAACATTTCCTTACCTCATTTACTTCACAACTCTTGGACAGAGTGTGGAGTAAGTTTGGGGGGGGTACCATGTACCAGTGAGGGAGGTACAAAACCTTTCTCCTTTGATCCCCCCCTCGTCCTATCCAATTAAATTAGTGTACATATAACCTTTTTAGTGTACATATAACTTCTTACACAACTTTTTTTCCTTCTTGCTAAAAGTCTTGAAAACTTTGAAAATTTCTGCTTATGATTCCCTATACTTATATATGTATAAAGTTGCTATAATAATAATAAAAACCTGTTGTGACTTCTTGCAAAGTTTGCTTTCTGTATGCTTAATGAGTTACAAGTTCTGTCATATCTTTCTGATAATGCTGCCTCAAACAAACAAAAGATTGTGCCTTGCCATCCAAAAAAATTTTCGAAAAATAATAAACTCGCAAACAGCTAAGAGACGAGTATGGAGAAGGAAAAAGCTGCCCAAACAGCAGATATCTCTTTTGTTTTCCCTTACCCAGCAAAAATCCCAAAAAGAGAAAGAAGCCTTATGAGCGTGAATAAAAGCATGAGAGTTGTGCCCAATAAAAGAAAAGAAAAAAATATATATACATATATACACACTTGTTTTCCAAAAGTACCCATCTTTAGGCATGGTAGATCTGGGGCAGTGGTACGTAGGATGTGAAATCACTGCTCTAAAGCCAACTGGCTTGGACTGCAGGGACCACTTGCCCGTTAACGGACCCTTACCTGGATGGACTGATGGGAAACAAGACGAAAAACCCAAAAAGCCTTAGCCTACCATATACACAACTTTCTGCCCCTAAAATAAAGCTGTTTGGTGTGGAAGCTAACTTCGGAATCATACACCAAAGTCTCGCTGAAGTTGTGGAGAAGAAAAATTTTACTTAAATAATAAGGCAAGTAGGGCAAGGTCTTTTGTTCGCATTAAGACAGCATTACCTCCAAGACATCGCAAATCTTGTGCTACCCTTTAGCATTAAAGTTTTGCTGTGCAAGAAGAAGCAACACAAAGTTTAGTTTAAATATTGATTGAGGACAATCAAAAAGCTAAGTTTGGGGGAGTTGATAACACCAAATTTTGTGACGTTTTTGCCCTTTATTCTGTTATCAAAACTACCCTTTTCTGCTATTTTCCTCTATTTTATTAGCATTTTTGCAATAATTGGCCAAGCAACGCTCTTATTCCCATTTTTCCTATCTTCTACAGATTTTTCCTCATTTTTGTGCAATGAGGCTGATTCCGGCCCACAATAAGTCTAAGCCCGTCTCGACCTTCCTGACGCCCGATACAACCCAGCCCGACAGGGGCTGGGCGACACGAGAATGATCGGCGGAGAAGGGCGCCGCGCAAGAAGGACGTGTCGGCCGACATACCGTCTACCCGACAGGGAGCCAAAGCCGCATCGACGACCAAACTCGTCGGGCGACACAGCCACCCACCGGCAGGCATGCCGCCAGCCACGTGACCGATAGCCAGCGCCTCGCGATGAGACATACCTGTATCGGTCGTCCACATCCATCGACCGGCGTATAAGGGAGCTACGTGGCGTTTCCAGCACCATAACTCCTTCAACCGCCGATATAAATAGTAGCTACAGGAAGCCGAGTTCGACAAGTCGGAGAGGTCGGACAAGTCGAGAGAGTCAGAAGAGAATTCGGACAAGACAGGCCGAAGTTCGGGAGCCACCTTCGAAGGAAGCTGTGAGAGCAAGAGTATCGCGCCCCAGTGCTTGTGCCGGGCGACACTAGGTGAGCTTTCCCTCATCCCGAGAGGGAAGGGATTGTTCACTTAGTGTTTCCCCGGGCGACACTGCGGGCCGATATCGGCCAGCGAAGATGAGCGACACGAGTGCCCGACAGTAGACTCGTAGCTCTTTGCCCGACACGATATTGAACCTGATACGCTCCGCCCGTCATGCGTGTCGCCCGAGAGGGTGCGCCGCCCGACATGAGCGTATCGTCCAGGGTCCTTGAGCGATACAGTCAGTCGTCAGTCGGCGCTGCCCGAGAGGGGGTTCCGCCCGACACTGCCGTATCGGGCTCGGCTCCTGACCGGTATCGGGCAGGAGATCTACAGTAGTCTGTCGTTCTTCTACATCAAGAAGGCGACATCTATCTTTAATTCTGTTATTTAAATTCTTAGCTTATGCATTGTATTAAGACCCTTATTGCTTATGGAAATAGAAATGCTTAACTGCTATTTGTTTAATGCTTGGTGCCTTATGATTGGGTAACTGCTGTGTTGGATATCTGAACTCTAGCTTGCATGTTTTGGATCGCATTTTGCTTAGCTACCGAATCGTCTTTCCCGTCGCAACTACTTCGAGAGTTGGGTTGTGGCTCTAGTGTTTGGTCTGGTTCTGGAGTACGAGAGTGCCCGGAACGGAGTTGTTTTAGTATCATTCCACTCTAACTTGAGCCCAGCAACCTCGAGAGGGGTGTTGAAGCTTGGTTAGAGGCACCCGCTCTGAGAGGAGGGGTGTAGGGTGTTACTGCTACTGCTTGTCTTACTGAAGTCTTATCCCTTGCATTACGCCTTAAACTGCAGTTTATCTTTCTATTTTCTGTTGCATGAAAATTCCTAAAAACTGCTAAATGACAAAATCTTAATCTTTCTTGTAACTCCAGTTGGAGATAGTTTTCTTTGATTTAATCGTGACAGCTTGTTGTTCCCCTTCGGGAAACTTTAATATCTCTTTATACCCACCGGAGTGTAGAGTGTCGATTCAGAGTCGTCAACACGACCCACCTTGTCCCTGTGTTTGACCCCGTATGACTACTTCGACCCCGTAAACAAAGTTGCGGGGGCCTAGAAGGATTCGGGTTATAAATGTGAAGGCTCGACTACCTCAAATATGCCTCCAATTTTAGGACGTGCGATTTAGGCCGGTCAACTATCTTTCAATTCCTCAACATAACAAACCCCGAAGCATCCTTTTTGCTTAGGATGGAACGGGCTGGAATAGAGGGAATTGTGGTTCGATTAGAAGCAAACTAGAAAGCCCCACCCTCAAGGGGGTGATGCGGTTGACCAGCAAGGACCTCATTTTCTTTTAGATGAACAAGGGTGTTAGTCTCAGGAACATCAGGCTCCACATCCTCCGCTGTGGATATGGACGGTTGGTTTTCACTTGCTTGCTTCGTGTGTAGCCTTTGCTTGGCCTTCTTGCTCATAGCAGTTTGCCAATACTCACTATCTCCCTCAATCACGGGCTTGTCAGTAGTATTGGGTTGTTGTTGCCTCACCTCACGTTGTTTAGTGCACTGCTTTTGCGTGGCCTGATCGTGAGGAGGTACAGAGCTTGTGGTTTTCTCCTGTATTGCCCCTTTGCGACGGTCGGGCATCCTAGCATGGATGGCCTATGTGTAGATAACAACGGGGATGGGGATAGGGATGGATGTAGAGGCCAGATCCGGTCTCTAGGTCTGTTGTTTACACTCCTTCTCAACGTGACCTAAACGGCCACAATGAAGGCAGAACTGAGGGAGGTTTTCATACTCCAAGCGGAAGAATTCACTGTTTATAAAGATCGTCAACAGGAGGGGCTTACTTGTATCGACCTCTACTGCAATGCGGGAAAACTTACCTCTATTTCCCATTAAGGTATTGGCATTGATTTTGATAGTTTTCCCGATCGAGTTATCGATCTGATCCAGAAATTGGTATTGGTAGAGGAAGACGGGAAGTTCTGCAACTCTTTCCCACACCACTAGTTTCCAGGGGATAGGTTCGGAGGGCCTGAACGATGGGGACCAAGACGACACCGAAAGATAACTACCGAAAATAGTCCATGGGCCGCCAGTCATGGCTTTCTCGTACTCATGTTGGTTTCCCAGTTGGATTATGTAGTAGCCATTGTCAAGGTCGATAATCTGATACTGCGTTGTAGGACCCCAGAGGGTCATTATCTTGTTAACCAGGGTTTGAAACCCTAGCGTGGTTCCGATTGCCTTAACGATGACAGCATGCTTCCAGGGTTCAAGAAGAGGCTGGATGGAGTCTTGCTTGACAGAAAATGCTGGAAACACCCCGCTCATATCTACCTGGATATCAGCAGCGGTAAGGATATCTAGAGGGGTAGGGTTAACATACGAGAGAAGGCCGACATCCTTCCCAATGTGAGCATCTCTGTATGACTTTCGGGGAGGTGGTTCCTTAGGTGTGGTATCGGAAGCATCCATGGCTTCCGGATCAGTTGTTTGTTCTGCAGTAGCATCGCCCTCAGAGGCATAGATCTCTCGCTCTAAAGCCTGGTCGTTGTTGCTAGTCCTTGGAGAGGAAGGATGGCCCCGGCTGCCACGGCCGCCGCCACGACTCTCGAACCCTA